>JAOTRC010000043.1:17322783-17334697 GCA_027497675.1 Cyprinella lutrensis
AGAGAGAGAGAGAGAGAGAGAGAGAGAGCGAGAGAGAGAGAGAGAGAGAGAGAGAGAGAGGTAAAAGGTGAGCAATAATCATGTATATTTAATAAATAAATGGACTATCAATTTTAAATGAGGACAAGAAGACCTGTTCTGCTGATATCAAAGGCTGTAAAATTAGAAAAGAATATTAAATATGAAAAATAATCAAAGGTAAGTAATAATAAAACATAAAATTGTTTTTAAAAAAAGTTATATTAATGCATCTCAATGTTGACTTTTGAACAATACATCTTGGTTGCTTGCCATTTAATGTGTAATGTAGCAATTCTCAAGCAAAACCAGCAGAGAACATCTGCACTACATATCATATCATCTCTCTCTTCTCATCTCACATCTTTCTTTTCCTACATTCTTTACCATCTCCTTTTTGCTATCACCCCGATTCCTTATTTCTTTTCTTTGGGATGAAGGAGACGGATTAGGCGTGCAGCCCAGGTGGGGAGGCATTCATCTTTTCCGGCCCAAATGCCAGCTGGAGAGCTGCCCTACAAGCGCCCGAGTATATCAAAGGGGTCCTTTCTAAGGCACCTAGTATGGCGAATATGGATGACAAGGAGAGAGTTTCTCAAACTAGTGCATGAGAAGAGCTCAGCAAGCAACAGAGAAATTGCAATATTTCACAGAAATCGAAGTGGAAAGCACGTAAACTCAGATCTAGTACTTCAAGTGTGTGTCAGTTCTATAAACAATTCAGATATTTATTCTCACCATTTTTTATACTAATCAGGTGAAGAAATGGTCAGACAAATTAACAACTTGCGTGCTAATGTGAATTATTAGACAAGAAGCCATTATTATTCAAGGGACCACTTGATGAGTAAAACGATTTCCGAAAATGTGCTCAAGAAGCTACTTTACAGCCATTGCACCAGGGATCCAGAATAGAGTGGTATTATCAGCCTCTTGCCCAGGGCAACACAAACTCTCTATTAAAGATTATTCTCTATTTACTCACCTCTTTTGATTCTACAGCAGATTTCCAGGGGTGCATTGAGCCAATCTGGCAGATGCAAGAAAGCCAGATGCCAAAACTGTGTGTGGATCATCTCATTGAAAGATTTTCGACTTTGAATAGCAGGGTTCTGGCTTTGGCTAAGGATCTTTGATGATGGAAATGTACACCAATCAGGGCTAAAAACAGCACACAAATCTGGAGCTGAAAACTATAGCGCTCCCCAAATGCAAGAGATTAGATGAGATTGGCTAGAACTGATCGTGATTCTGTCAGAGAGTGAGTAAATTCAGACTTATAAATGCAGGAATTACTGATACAATTGCCGAAACTGTTCAGAGATGAACTCATAGAACTAATTGCTTTACAGACGTTATCGCACGGCATGATCTTTAAGCACATTTTGAATACTATGACCCACTGGAGAGCACTGTCAGTTAAATTAGCTTGTGTTAGGGATGACTAGTATCATATAGTATATCTCTTCCAGACATTGGATTACACCCAGGTTATTTGAGTATAGTATCTATGTGACAAAATTCAAGATTTGGAGACAATGTATAAAAATATTATATTATATTCCCACAGAACAGCTACTTAGTTTAGACTACTTTACTGAACGTCTTACTATTTTTTTGCATATCTATATCCATTTTTACAATGGTAAATAGCTATTTTTATAAATATTTTTAAGAAGACTTATTATACATCCAATATTATTCATTTTAATTCTATTTATTTAGCTATATATTTTAACCAATAACTTAAAATAACTTACACAAAGTGCATAGAATTCAAGAAAAGTGAGTCATTTAAATCTGCAGTCCGATGTCTTCCTCTTTGTCCTCTTTTCCTCCAACCCTCTTTGTTGCCATCTCTGTTCAAAATCTGCAATTGCAGTCATTCGTGGAAATATCAACTTACTGTGGGTTTTACTTCAAGACCCCTGACACGACACAACGTGGATGAAAACAATGTTTGAGGGGAGTGTGAGGCTGTCTTTTTTTTTTTTTAATTTAAAAAAATTATTTTTTAAATCATTTTTTATAGATAATTTTAATTTAAAAAAAAGTTATGGGCCACAGCTTTAAATTGACAAGACATCATTAACTTTGCTATGCAGGTGTGAGTCTGTTCAGTTTCCATCTATCTACCTATCTGTTTGTTGTTTGTGTGCTAGGCTACTTTGTTTTCCCTTTTACTCTAAAATGAAAGACAAACGAGGTTTCTCCTCTGTTCTTATCGTCTGTACCACAACTATCCTGAGATTGACCTTCTGGTCCACCTGGGAAATATATTGGCTTGCTGGAGGGTGCGGGCCTTAATACAGGCCCAGCGTAAGAGCTGTCAGCCAGTCTTATTACCTTCATATACACAAACACCTGCTGCCATCACACACAAACTCTCCACCATCTCATCTCTGCAAGCCAATGGTGGCCTGATTAGAATCATACACAACTGAGCATGAGATATGTATATAGACATAAAAACAAATAATGGAGGCCTTGCACACATACAGTGGCGCACTTCCATATCCATTCTAAATATAAATGTTGATTATAGCCATGCAATTTATTAACCAGCAGCACAAGAAGAAAAGTCACACTCACCCTCACTCTCAAACACACAAACATACTGTACAATCTCTCTCTCAGACAAACCCGCCGTTTCCCGAGCAGAGACTGTCTGCCCCACTTTCAAATGGGCAATTTTTCATCAGGCCCCCTGAAAATTTCTCTATTCTTACCACAGGAAAGCTAATGCACATCATCTATCTCAGAGCAGCCAGCAGGATCCAGAGAATCCATGCTTATATATGGTCTCATTAGCCAAGCAACTGATACCTCAACAAACTAAATATGTCGGTTGGTGTAATCTTACAGCAGCTGGCAGACCTTGAGGATGGTTACTCTTACAAAGAGATATAAAACATTGTGGAACCTAAAAAGACAACATTTTGGAAAATAGGCAATATTTTCACAGACATGGCTAGAATTATTGTGACTGAGTGATTTGTGGAATATCATTTTACTGTGCAAAAGGTCATACTTCTGACAAATCCTAACACTGTCTCATGACCAATTCGTACGAGTTCAGAGTAAAAGGTGACGAATTCATACTTTTGTCTAAACCCCAGTGATGGGTTTAGGGGCAGGGTCACAAATTCATATACATGGGTTTCCTGTACAAACATTACCATGTGTTCATACCAGAGGCAGAAAGCCTGATTGGTGAGCTACTGCAACAACCTTAAGTATTGAACTTGTGTTTGCTATCTGGAACTACATGCTGCCCTAAGGTGCAGTGGATGACAGTATCCTGAAGCACCTTTGCTGTGTGTCTTGACCTCTTTGGTTTTCGCTGAGTTGTATCATTGTTATTTTGTTGACATAAAGCAAGTGTTTCACTCCACATATCTTTAAAAGAGGCTTGACTACGGTACTCAACCAGTGTCTCTTTAAGTGCTTCAATAAGTTGAACAGCCTTAGCATAGTCCACTGTTTTAGACTGAAACATGTCTGACAAAAACTTCATTCAGGACATTTCCGGACAGAACAAGACATCAAAAAAAAAAAAAAAAAAAAAATCAGATCAATTTGAGCCAATATTGCTTCTACATCTCTTTGTGAATGGTTCTCAGATGTGATCTCTTCAAGCACCTGCACTATTGCAGGCAACCTGTCCATAACATCGTGACATGCTATGTGCCTACAAGCCCAGCTTGTATCACTTAGCTGTTGGAGTTCCCTTGGTACACCATCAAACATCTCCCGCTGCACTTCCAGCCATTTGTTATGTACATAAGACTCAGACATGAATACTTACAGTCGTTCCATTAAAATGAGAAGAAGACTCCTGCATCTGCCACACTTTTTTTTACAGCATTTACTCTAAGTTCAAGCAGTGTGCACTACAGTGAACATAGAAGGCATGTTTGGCTACTTTTTTAGCCTGAACACCTGCATGTGCCCCACGCATCACTGCTGTGCCATCATAGCCCTGGCCTACAAGGTTTTTCTTGTACTGCAGCCCAAGCTTCTCAAGGAAGAATATAGTCTTGTCACTTAAGGCAGCAGCATCCAGGTGTTCTGCCACTTCAAACTCCAGAAAGCTTTTATGAACCGCACCGTTGTAAAGATATCTCAGAACAAATGAAATGTGCTCTTTTTTGCTCGTTTTAACTTCCTGGATGATTTCATCTTTGACCATTGCAGCCAAGCACTCAAGTATTTAATTCTGTATTGTTTTACTCGTGTATTTTGCAATTTTAGCTTGTTGTTCAAGTCTTTTTTTTTTTTTTCCAAAATGAGGCAAGAGACTCCCTGTGACCTCGCTGTGCTATGTTTTCTTAGGCTTTTCTCTCAATGAATGAAGCTAACTTTACTGAAGCTAACATCTGTAATTTTTTCTATAGTCGTACGTTATAATCGTAACGTTACACCGTCATGCCCATACGAGCAATGGATCTTGCTCATTGTTTCACTTCCCTGGAGATGTAGTCTAATTCATTGAGCGATTTTCACATAAAAATTAATGTTACTCGACAAACCGCTAATTTCATGACTTTGACAATTCCACAACAAATCTTCATAAATCTTTTAAATTGACAAACATCATATGTGTAATTCAGGGTACAGTTCAGACGGAAAAAAAGATAAGTTGTCTCTCGCCATTGACAAACATATTTTATTTTTTCCGACATAAGGTCCCACGAGTCGGAAGAGGAGGGGAGGGACTTAGGCTCTTTATTGATCATGCTGCAAACTGGATCAACAACACTCACCAAGATGTTAACGCCCTCTGCAGGCATTTGTTATAATACATCATGAACAAGTTGATTGTTATATCATATATATATATATATATATATATATTGTATTTTGCGTGCCATGTAGTGTACACCAATAAGTAAATAAATACCTCAACAGGATATTTGAGAATTACAGTGTCTCTGATCTACCCACAGCAAAGCTGGGTGGCTTTTTAAAGAGGAAATTGGAGCTCCTACGTTTTAAAAGCATTACGAATCTGTCTCTTCTAAAGCTCTAACTGAGTCTGTTCTAGAATGACCAAAGATGTGTACCCTATTTCCAGAATTAAAAAAGAAAAAAAAGTGTTACACAGTAAAATGGATAGCAGACATTCCAGCCGAGCAGCTTGAAGCTTAAGACCCGAGTCAGTACGTTGAAACGCAGGTTAGAACTTTCGTTTAGCAATTAATGAAATGATAATTTGCTGCTTGACTTATACACTGAGCTGAATTGAATAATTATAGGTTGCATCCTAAATCACACAGAGAGTGTGTATGTTTGTGCCATTTTTGCTATCAAGAAACTTAGCAGATCTAGAGCGAGTTTCTCAGGGGAATTCAAATGGGAATCCATTTGTTTTCCCCAAAAAAGGGAACGCCCCTCGATGATCAAAAAGTACCGTTGTTCTATTAGCATTAAAAACACAGACATAGGCTGTTGTCACTTTAAGATATAATGCACAGATCCAGTACACAAATACCGATATATATATGCATTGTCTTTCTCGATTGTTTACATTCACTCATCTACAATGTTTGCTAGGATACTCAGCAAGATGGCATATTGATATTTTTTGTGAATTTGTCGGTTCAAGTACAAAACTTGAAAGAGAACCTATCTGCTCACTGTCTGAGACACGGTTTACCCTGTACGCGCTTCAGTGTGCACACACACAAATCTTCTCACAGCATGCGCGTGTTCTCTTTCACGTGTTCTTGTGCTAGAATGTTTAAATTGGGAAGGCTTAAATAGTTTAAACCCAGATGTCAAGAGGTGCTGTTTAAGTCTCACCAACACACGCACTATCAACACCTAGGAGATGATCATTTTAGAGCATACGACCCTCACTTTGTTTTTTTCCAAGAACCGTTACACCCTAGAAGGGAAGTATGTGATTTTTTTTTTTACAACATTGTCTTCTAAAGAGTATTGTGTTGATTGTTGATTGTGTTGATTTGTTTATTTCTGTGCTTTCCTGCAATGAATAGATAGAGAAAGTGCTGGAAAAAACTAATGGCTGATTTGAATATGTGGGATTTTCCTATTCATGAATCAGAGCTTTAATACCTCTCCCCTGGGGTAGCACACTTTTATACAAGCTAATGCACAGAAGTTCAGGTTGATCTACATATCTAATTTTTTCCGCTGCTAATCATTCGATATTACATAATCACAAACAGACACATTTTTAGTTGGGTGGACAAGTCTTATAAATCGCAACCCTCTGTGAGAGGACACACGCCCACAGAGCTCTCACTGTTGGAGCTCAATTACATCTCCCCAGCATATTAGCCAGCATTAGCGTGCATTAGCAGGGGAGCTAAGCCACCAGTTCATCTCCTGGACTCTCGACCTCCTACCTACCAGAACAGCGATGAGCATGCCGGCTAATGTGTACTAATGTGAATGCTCCCCTATAGTGAAGCTGTCTCACTTTAGCACAACTTATTAGGGGCTTTTGTTTGGTGCTTTATTTGGGCGGAATTTTCTTGCTGTCACTTACTGCATACAAAAGTAGTGTACCGTCATGTCAAATTTTATTTTAAAAATAAGCAAATTTAGCTTTATTTAATAACATTCAATAACAGTGATTTCAAATTCATTTTCAGGACTTGAATGGCCACCACTGTTAGATATATTATACAGTGTTGAAAACATAAGATGTTGCATACGGTATAAACTAGGCGCAATACAAACCCACATAAACACCATATAAACCTGTGCTGCATCCCAATTTGCCTATTTATACAAAAAAAAAAGTCTGCTTTGGGACAGACTACTTCATCTTCAACAGACAGTCGTGTGAATCCTTTCTGTCGCACAATACAGACATTACCGTATAGACAGGAGGAGAAACAGGCAATCTTGTACTGTCTATGAGGCAATCGGGGGGACATGGAGGCATAAAGTCGAGGGAGAAGTCTTTTACTGTCTATGGGAGAAGCCCATAGATAGAGTCCATAAAAGCAACGGGACAAAATATTTCAACAACGTTTTGGCTTGGCAAAGGTAGTAGAAGATTTACAACTGTCAGACTGTCGTCACGCTCAGTCTGAGTCTGCGCAGTCGCTCAGACATCAGACAGGAAGTGCAAAAATCGGGCTTCAGTCTTCTCCGTTGAAATCAGGGGTCGCTCTATCCATTTCTTTTACTTTCTATGCGTGTGCCACGATGTGGAGCCTTTCATATCATAATACACTGACGCAATGAAAGATTATCAATAGCCTTTCTTGTTCTGTCCTATCTATCCCGTGCTGCTGCCTCATTAAACAGCTATGCTAAACATTTAAAACGTGTCACAATTTAATAATAGCCTAAATATTGCTATAAATACAAATATTGCTATAGGCTATACAATAATTTATCTTTTTGATTTGTGTTATCTTCTTATTCATAAATGTATTTTACAACAATACAAAGAGCAATGTGCAACCTTTTACCAGATTTACTAAATGTTCGATTGTATACAATATTGTGAACTTGTGATTTTCACATAAAAGATCGTGATTAACACATAAAAGAGTGTTTATCAGCTCAACAGAGTTCTAGAAATTGTAGTTGATCAAAAAAAATGCACTGGTATCAGTGTCAGACAATACTCCGAATTTTGGTATCGGATTGGTTTTGAAAAAGCAGTATCGATGCATCCTATGATGGGCTTCCCCCCTGCTGCTACTCACTGAAACTCATCTGCCACTTTGCTAAAAATGAGCCTCCCTTTGATCGAGCACCGCTTTGAGTGACGTGGAACTGCTAGGCATGCAAACAATGTGCCTGTTACATGAAATGGATTGAAAATTTAATTAACCACTGCGTGGCTGGCTTCCTCTAATTAATTATGCTTCAAAGACAAGACATGAAGTACGGTATCATGATGGGATAGCAGAAAGTGTGACTACAGTTTCATGACAGGGAGAATGGCAAACTGTAAATTACAGGCACTGTATTGTTTACTTCTGCAAACACATACTAGTGCTTGAGCGTGTAATTCTCCAGTCCCTTAGATTGCTGACATACTGTAATAATGTTATTTATAGCCAAAAAACTTACAAAAACACTTCTTCTAGCAGTAAAATTGGAAATGTACAATTCAGAGTCATTCAGCTGCACTCGACTCCACTACTTCTAACTGAATACCAGTCAACGATATGCTGTTTGGTAGTTTGTTAGCTTTGATTTATGAAGCACAACTTTCATAAATGTCATCTGTTGTCCATTCCCTTTCGTCTGGCTATGGTGATAAGCTAGTCGGGCTTGACTTGACATTCTCAGTTGAATGCAGGAGCACAGGTCACTTCCTCTTTTAATTTGTTAGTGCTGGAATTGTTTTGAACGGTTCGAGATTGAACTGCCAAACTGGATTTGTGGCTAAACCCATGGCTAAACCTTTGACTTGGTATTTGGCTCTGTGACTATTAGCATGTGAATGCAACAACTTACAGAAGGAACAAAACGGATAATGTGGAGGAAAAGGTACAGTGTATTGTACAGGAAGTACACATATATTTAACACAGTCTTGACATGTTTGCTTTTTTGTCGTTGATTCAGCAGGATAGTGTTACTTTAAATGAAATAAAAACAGAAAGTAAATCTGTAGTTACTGTTTTGATTTCTATATGTACTGCACATAATATGTTATCCTTGAAATAACGTATTTATCAATCTTTAAAGGCACAATATATTTTTTTCTGCTTTAAATTTAGCAAAAATAACTGTACTATGTAATATATTTCTGTTATATATTTCTATTAGATGTGTACTTATATTATTCCAGCAATTTCCACCAACTTTCAAATCCAGAGAAATTTATAGTTTAATTCGAAGACACAAGACTAGGGCTGGGACAATGCATCGACGTAGTCTATTACGTCGACGCCAAAAATACGTTGACACAAAATATGCACACCGATTCGTCAGACCCAAAACAAAGATGGCGGTGCCGGATAGTAACAGCAACACGAGTGGCTCCTCAGACTATCAGAAGTGCAAGGCGGCATGCACTCGTTCCTCTAAAGTACACACACACAACCCACATAAAATGTGCGTCAGTATCGAGTTTTCTTTCGGGCTTGAACAAACCATAACCCACACAAATTATGCCAAACTGTCCGTTTTGTCGAGTGTCCTCATGAGAGCAGTCTTAAATGAGTAAAATAAAGTACCTGACCTTAGACCTGGCACCAGGATGATTACACCGGCAGCCTAATAATCATGAATGTACTCCGCTAAGATATTTAATTACAGTTACGACCATGAGGATGAGAACCGTAAAGCTCTGAATTCATGATATAATGCATATTAAATCATTCTGTATATGTTTCCTTTAAGTGTAGGGGTGTACCATCACCATACATGCTTATACACTTCTATTGGCAACAGGTCAGAAATGATCAGCTAAGGTGTAACATCCCACATTCTCAGCGATGGCAGTGGCCGAACACTTTCAGTGACCTCTCTGTACTTGGACAGCTTTGACTGCCGCCACAACATCACCTGCTGTTTCGCAGAGGAGTGCTAATTAAATTTGGAATCCAATTACAGCAATGGTAATGAAATTTCCAAATGGGGAAACTCTTAATCTGTTCATTGAGGTGTTTAATTACTAGTGAGTGTGTGAGTTAGAGATAGACTGCACCGCTGCATTTCAAGACGGCCGTTGTAGAGAAACAGAAAGAAACGTGCCTGTATAGGTCTGTGTCCAACATTTGTGACTGGATCCACACAAAGAGCTTTAGCAGACCTTTTTCACACCAGGGGTTTGGTATTTGATGCCAGGCTAATTTGAATATCTGCAAAAATGAGAAACTGAAGAAGCTTTGGATTAAAAAAGGATTTAAAAGGGGGTAGTCTTGTCTTCAGACTTTAGAGTTTAGTGATCAACTGTTATGAAATATTTGATCCATGCCTGAGTGTTTCCTTCTATTTTTTTCTTCTTTTTTTAAAAATTCAACTTAAAATTTGTGCTGTTAAAATTAACCTTGCTGAAATCCATTTAACCCCAAACTATATTGGGTCAAAATTGTGTGTCAAATTTTGTTCTACATTTTTCAGATCTTTTTGTCTGACACTGTCACCAACGGTTGCAGGAAACACGATGAAGATCAGGTAAAATGTCTTCAATAATCCACTCAGAAGAAAATACAGAACTAGATAATCAAATTTAACCAACCGATATGCTGAACGTGACCAGACAATGGGTGATACAAACACATCGACTTAAATTGCAAGGCAATTAATGATGCACAGCTGAACTGAAAAATAATCTTATCCGTTAATAGCTAAAGAGTGGCGGGAAAACTGAACAAAGGAAGTCAGGAAATGTAAAAATAACCTAAAAGCCCATGATAATGAAACTAAGAATGAGTGTCGACACAATAGTTATTTGTCAGTTATAGCATATTTGAATGTCTTATGAAATTAATGCTTTCACATGTAACTTTTTATTATTAATTAATAGAACATTTGATATCTTGAAGCATAAATCCTTTTGAAATGTAAGTTATGTGGTTTTCATGGCTCTGCTGGATATTGAGAAGAAGCCATAAACTGGTACTAAATAGCCCTATTAAAGGCAGTTTAGCAGCCCTCATATTGCTGTGTTGTTCATGGTTGGCAGTCTTTGATTGTTCTCATGAAATGCTTGCTGTTTAGTGCACAATCCACAACACCTATTTGTAGTATGACATTTTAACTGCTGCTTTTACACCAGAGTCTTAGTAATAGAGCTGTGTTGAATGCAGGCAGAGGCCATTTTCTTTTGTTCACATTAAGCTATTAAATGCTCTGTGATTACTCTGAAATATGTCACATAGGCTATAAAAAAAAACTTATTTAGTACTGATACACAGAGAAAATGTAAAGCTGATTCACATCAAGCGGAAGTTTTTGTAGGTTCCCTGAATAAATGCACTCACTAAATGCCTTAAATGCTAAACATATGTTTCATACAGAGTGGGAGGATCTAGGAGCAAAAAACATGAGTTAAAAAGTTCAGATCAGGGGCAGTGATGCTGTCGGTTTACATAATGTATGTGGGGGCATGTTCAGCTCGATAAAACAAGCACATTTTTAAGAAAATGGATATTACACAACATCTTGTGTGAATACCCTGTGAATATTATCTTTGTAAAAACACTATTTACTTCACTTAAATTGTATTAACTGATTACCTTAAATTAACAACTTACAAAGCAATCCAATTTATGAAATATTTTAATATCATTCAAACTTAATGCAACGTACAAGTGATGATAGGTAGCCTACACTGTTTCATTTTGTGTTGACAAATGTTGTTGCAGTTCCTTTAATGTCCACAGGAGGCAGAATGGGATACTGAAAGACTTCTGCAATAAACCCATGAGGATGTGCAGGGGTTGATGGGTAAAGCCTGTAGAGCACAAAGGTTCGGGCAGATAAGGCTGTTGTGTGTCCCCATGGTGAATCAATATTTTTCATCGTAACAGCTTAGCCAGAAAAAAGGAGAAGGAGGAGTTGGATTTCACAGAGCGTGACATTTCTGCAGGCAGCTTGCTCAGCCTCACAAAGTATCAGAAAGCTATATGTCGCTTAGATTTCCAAATGAACACTTTGCTGTGGTGTTTTTACACTTGCTGTAAATTACACTCACAAGGTGGCAAATAAAGTAAAGAAAAACAGAAAAGTAAACATTTCAGCAAGTGTAAATTTACAGATTTACCAAAAAAAATGTGAAAGTGCTTGTAGTTTTTTTTATATAAATCTCACAGTAAAAGGTTACAGCTTCAGATATATAATAATTCAGATACTTTCAAATGACAGGAACTTCAAATGACAGATTTAAAGTAAATTCAGACCACTAATCTGATTTACCTCAGAGAACATTGGTATTCTCATTGTGTATAA
>JAOTRC010000043.1:17379884-17395811 GCA_027497675.1 Cyprinella lutrensis
CATAGTAGGAAAAAAATATACTATGGAAGTCAATGAGACCAGAAACTGTCTGGTTACTGATATTCTTCCAAATATCAGAAAATCGTCTCAATGGATTCGAAAATGGTAAAACCCAACTGTTTAACTCTAGGGGAGTTGTAAAATGAGGCTATTTCCAAAAAAGTGGAGTATCCCTTTAAGCTGCAAATTCTATACATGAATGTAAAGCATGTGACAGTACTGTATCACACACCAGATTTCAATCCTTGATACGTTTAGTGTTTGCATGTATGCATGTGTTGTGTGCAGGTGGAACAGAATCGTCAAAGGAAGGAGGCCGAGGTACTGCATGCTGAGCGTGAGAGAGAACAGCAAGAACAAAAAATACAAAATCTAGAGCTAGAGTTAAGCGAGACACAGGCTGAAATTCACACTCTACAGGTGATGTAGATATTTACGAGTAATATGACATTTTTAATGCATGGATCAGAATCTAGTCTGCTAAACTTTTGCTTGGTACTTGGTAAAAAAAAAGTCTGATTGCTTCAATAAAAGCACTTGTACATTTCCTCTCAAGAAACCACATGCTTTGAGGTGTTATTCATTTCTGTAGCCCAAAAAATGTTTGAAAAAAGTGTAAAGCTCACGGTTATGGGTTTATCCAAGTGAGCAATAGTTATAGTATCTTACAAAGCACTGCTAATAATACAAAAATGTTTCATATTTCTTTTTCCAGCTCTCTCTTTTTGTTTATGTATTGGATTTGCCTTTGATGGGATATAATGTGTTGTCTCTGCAGTCCCAGATCTCTATATTGGAGCAGACTCACTCCCAGAGGCTCATGGAAGTGACGGCTCACCTCAGGCAAGAGCTGGACCTGGAGTCAGAGCGGATGAGGACCTCCCAGCAACAGGTAGAGAGAGCACTGGAGGCACGTGAGAAAGCTCACCGTCAGAGGGTCCACTGTTTGGAGGAACAGGTTTGAGAAAGCTATAAAGATGTGACCACATGCATTATAAGAGTGTACATACATCACATTCGATTGCAATAACTGTTGTGTGTTTCTCAGGTTTGCACACTGAAAGAACAGTTGGAGCAGGAGATGAAGAGGAGGCAAGCATATATGAAGCAAATGCATAGATTGGGGCTCTAACAAAACACGAAATGGCTTGGGAATTCAGGCCACGGTGACCAACTGACAGCTCTCAAAGGCCAGTGAAACAAAGCCAGTGCTTACATGGATGGACTTATGCATACACAGGCATGATTCACACACTTTGGTTTTAAAAACACACAAAATCACTGGTCTCAGGGAGAATTGTTGGACTTAATTTGCGCAAATACTTTAAGTAATCCTGATCCACACTATAAGAACCCAGTAACAACAAACAAAGAGATCACTGTTTCACTAAATTCTTCTCAATTGCCAAATTGTTTTAAGGATTTGTTCAGCAAACTGTTAAAAACAGACGAAATCTACCTAAGTCTATCCCTGTTCATCTTAAAACGTTTAGCAGTCTCAATTCAACACCACACACACACTCACACACACATTTTTACATTTTCAAGAAACATCACTTAGTATGGTTTATAAGCTGTTGTCCTCATGGGATCCAAAAATGTCCCCACAAGGATTTCGGATATTGCCAACTTTGTGGGTACGTTTTGTCCCCATAATGTTGGTTTTACCAGGACACACACAGTTTGAAACCGCTGTACCTACCTAAAACATCACACCCTAGGTTCCCAAACTGTGTATCAAACCACATAATTTTTCACTTTACTTTCGTTATAACTTGCTACTCTAACCTAAATAATTACTGTAATCATTATTTAATTACACAACAATTTAGAGAATAAGATCATCTTGTCTTAGCTAAATTACAGCTGAATCAGGTCAGAGAACGAATCATATCTTACCTACAGTTTCAATTCAATTCAAATTTATTTGTATAGCGCTTTTCACAATACATATTGTTTCAAAGCAGCTTTACAGAAAATGTATGTCTAGATTACAATTTAGAGTATGTACAAATCACATAGTTACCTAATAATGTATTATTCTATTTAGGATATATAGAAAATGTAGAATGTTGTTTTCAAAATAATTTGTTTCCATATGGTGTTTCTCTATTGGGTGTTAAAGCGATTCTTAATCATGAATTATACGGTGTTCCTTATTAAAAAAAAAACTGTTTTGTTTAATCATAAGTAATTTTTTGTCAATAAAACATACAAACAAACAAAAAATAATACCCGGATTGATTTTTGTGATCTGAATAATTTGATGTCAGTAGGTTTTGGCATATTTTGGATCATTTGTGTATATGATGTGTACACACAAATGCTCCGTGATTTGATTCCAACCACTAATGACCCCCTGTGTAAATAGGAACCAAAGACCTCCTTATTTTTAAGGGAATTGTTTCAGGCATATTTAAAATCTATTGTCTTGTATTATTAATTTGGCGGAAAATTGATATTCAAGGACTAAGCAAGTCTTCAATACATCTCTAGTTCAAACCAAAGGGTTTTTGTATATTTTCCTCCTCTTGAACAGGGTTCTTGAGTACAATTATGCAAGGAATGCACTATATATGCATCCTATCACATGCCATTCTGGAGCTCTTACACTCCCATGTGGTAGTTTGTACCCCACAAGACACATGCTTGTGAGTAAGGGTATTTTTCAGCAAAGGTTAAGAGTAGAGGAGAGTGCCCTGTCAGAGTCTCTTTAAAGCAGCCCTTTGATTACCATAGCTCCACCCAGTGCTTATCCAGTTACCGGTCTCTTCTCAGCTATTGGATGAGAGTTCTTAATCATGCAAGGTAGTGAATCCCTGGGGGGGTGGGGCTGGGTCTGAAAGAACTCCTTTGGCAGGCAGAATAGAGGTTTTATTGAGGATATTTCTAAACTAACCATCAGGGACCAAGTCACTGGATTGTAAAAAAAAAAAAAAAAATAGAGCCGAATCACTCTACTCCCTCTCCTTCTTTCTCTCTCTCTCACTCTGTTCATTTCAGTGAGCGGCACGGAGCACGGCAGCTCTTGAGCACCCAGCAGCACACAGAATGCAAGGAATCTACCCCCTTGTCTTAGACCAACAGTCCAAGTACCAGGGCTCAGAGCAGATCTGAGAGGAAACAAAGAGTGGAATTAGAAACCAAAAAGAGGAACATTTACAGAAACAGGGAGAAGAAAGACAAGGAGAGTATCATTGGCATTGGTGATTAGAGTTGTCCTGTTGCCCTCTCTGAGTGTCCAGGATCCTAGTCCTCTCCTCTCCATCCCTGCGCAGACAAGGTCATGGGGTGGCTGAGGAGACCAGTGCTCTCCATGTGTTTGCTTCTTATTTTACTTCATGGCATGGAGGCTGCTGTACCTCTGGAGGAGTTCTACCCTTTTGGGCTGGATGAAGGTGACACCCAGACCATCGAGCAAGATGATGGGGGATCAGGACTGATTGCAATATCCGTGGCTTTCCCTTTCTTTGGAGAACGGCACACCGGACTCTATGTGAGTACATATTTTATTTGTATGTGTTTAACTCCTGTGCAGGAGAACTAGGTCTTTCATTCAGTGGCTTAATTGGTTTGTGTATGTGTCTTTGGGGGAAACATAGTCAGGTCTTGTAGCCTGAGATTGGATAATGAGCCTTTGGACCACGAAGTTTTTACGTTACATTTGGTCCTACACAGTGACTGAGCTACTGAATGGTTTTTAGTGAAGAGATGACAGTCTATATTGCGGCTGCAACACATCTGCATAAACTGTGGTTGGAGAGAGTGAGGGAGAGAGAGAAGAAACTCCAGAGAAAAGAGAGAAAACGAGTGTGGCGAGTGCTCTGACAGATCTCGGAGCTTTGATCATGGTTGCGTCCTGCTTTTGGTTGTGCGAGATGGGTTTTGATCTGTGTCATGTAAGCCTCTCAGCCTCCGCAGGGGAAGCTCCATCCTTGTGAATTAATACCATCTGTTTTGATGCAGCATCCCAGTCGTTCTGCCTCCCAAAATACGTTGCCCCTCCCTGAGCACCCATCTTTACTACTATATTTCCATCTCCAACTACTTGCCCAGCCTGGCCGAGGTACCACAGCAACAGAGGCTACGTTTCCAGACTGGTCATGGAATGAGATCACAATCCCAATGCAGCGGACAACTGACACAGCAGACATGCCAAAGAACCGTTCTCCCACCCAGCCACTATGTGTCATTCAAACAAGTGCCCTCGCAACTTTGAAGGGTAATATTGTGTTTCCTATTTTAAAGTCATGAAGTCACTTAGATTCGTGTTCTGGCAAATGCAGCTTGCTGAAATAGTGCAGGGTTGTCTACATAGCTACCCTGAGAAGTATGTCATATCTCAGAGCGCAATGTAAATATTAATGTGAATTGGAGACAAGATAAGACCTGCTGCGGATAGCAGTGAAGATCAAAAATTAGATTAGTTCAGTTTGATCAGAAGAGGACTGAAGCTACAGTAATGGGTGGTAACTACAGAAAGGGTGCACCGAGTACAAACTGGGAGGTAACTCCAGGTCGATCTGAAAAAGATTTTGCAAGTCACCGGTGCATTGAGGCATGCGACAGCATTAAAATTGCGGTCAAGATTTCTGTAATGCACTCGAGCTGCTTGAGCAGAATCAATTACACTTCAGCTTTATTGCATGCCATAGCCACATGTTGATCTCTTCCAAAAGAGAGCTGCATTTGAACAGGTGAGATTTCAGAGGGGCAGATCCTCATGGAGAATTTCCTTCCGGAAGGGCATTCCAAGCCTTCTGGGCTTGGAAAAAAAAGGAAAGCTCTTGAACCAAACAATTTGAGGTGGTTCTTGAGAGTTGTCTCAGGGTATTACTGTAGGAGCTTTCCTAAAGCAAAAAGAAGGATCAGTACTGCCTGCTATTGCATGTTTCACCTTCTGACTTTCTCTCTATCCACCCCCAGTCATCTTTCCCACATTTTCTCATTCACTCCCCCTTCACGATAATTTTAATATTATTTATAATCCTATAACTGTGACTCAAAGATACTGATCTCTGCCTCAGCTTCAAGGCAGTGTATTTAGTATATTTTCTACTGACAGGGATATCCGGGTTTTGTCCGTTTCTTGACAATTACATTCCTGTGTCCAATTCAACTCTATTAGGCATGACAATAATTTTGCAGAGCTATGAATGAATGAATGAATGAATGAATGAATGAATGAATGAATGAATTAATTAATTAATTAATTAATTAATTAATTAATTAATGGTTTATTAGACACAACAGCTTCAAGTAATCTAGTAATTAGTAATATAACTGAGTAATGTGACACAAACGAAAATGGATCATTGCATGGCAAGCATAAAGACATGTTGAGGCTGCTAAATTTGGTCTGTCACTAAAATATAATTGTTCCATTACACAATTCCATCATGTTGAATTTGCATGTACAAGTTATGTTTTCTAACTAAGAATTAACTAAACCGAGAAAAGGGAAAAAGTCAATTTAATTGATTTGTGTGGAATGATCAAATCATGTAAATTCAAAGCACTTTCTTTCTGTGTTCTTATTCTCCATAGCTGAATGAAAGGGATTTAGCGCTTCCTTAAAGTATGAAAATTGAAAATAACATTGAAAATGGAAATGACTTTATATTCCACTTTGTTCTTATCACAAACAAGACATAGATTTGCCCTTGTTGCCTTTGTGAAAACCCATTTCAGAGACTAAGCTATTTCCAGCCCGACAAGAGAAAATGCAATCATTTTATGGCAGCATCTACTCATTCGCGATTTGTTCCGAGCTCTGACAAATACCTCCGGAGTTATTAATATAGTCAGGGTCTCCACAAATGAAATGTAAATCTCAGGCACACGTAGAAGGAGACAAATCAAATGAGACAAAGGTGTATTGGGGGCTGTTTGAACCTTCTGTCGCTCAAAAATAAATGTGCTGTTTTAATGTGGGTCATCCTTGGGGCAGAAGGGGATTTCTATTAAAATGTATTTTGGGAAATATAATATAATGATATGGGCAGGCTGGAGAGAATGTGAAAGTGGCAGAGAGGATGAACAGGAATCACACTAGACACAAAAAGATGAGCTGTTCACGGCAATAGTGGGATTATATAGAGATTAGCGCGCTAGATGGGTCAGGAGACATTGTGATTGATGAGCCGTGGCAGGAAGTGACAAAATGGCCTCAAGGTCACAAGAAAAAATGAAAGAAAAGTGCAGAGTTCATTTTGGCTTATATACATACAGTAGAGGCAAACAGAAATGACACATAAAGACATATTTGATTTTTTTTTTTTTCTGCAAATAAAACAGAATAAATCATATCAACATAGAAAATGGAGATTTACAGTCCAGGAGACGAGAAAGAAATATATGGAGAGAAAGATAAAAAGGAGACAGAAGGGATCACTAGAAGGATTTTTACAGTACAATAGTTGTATCTGAGGAGTTTAATCCCTTTCCAATCATTGATCCTACAAGGACACTATTATCTGATAATTGTGAGCTTCATTTATTGACTGCCACTAAACACAAACTGACTACAATCTGTTCTGGTTAAAATCAGAAAAGCATCAGCACTCTGTGCTGCAGGAATACCCATCATAACAGCAGTCTTCATCTCCCAAATTACTGGAACTAGCTAGGCCTAAACTCCTTGGAGACAAACCTCTGTGTCTGAAATGTAAACATCTAAGGGCTTGGTTGTTTATAGAGCTTTCAATTCTTAAAGGATCATTTATCCTGGGATGCATCTGCAAAATCCACTGAGGTTGGTGGTTTGTTTGACTTTCTTTGAATAGAAAATAGAGATGCGAGGAGCTCCGCTGGGCTTGAGTCTGGAGTTTATGCTGGATCTGAAGGTGTTTTGAAATGGAAAATTATTTCACATTTCTCCTGAAACATGGCAAGGGTTATTTGTGGGCTAGAAGCATAATCGTTGATTACATTTGAACATCTGTTTTCCACTTTCTTAAGGCTTTTTGCAGCTGGATTATTGACTACTAGTGCCTTCTGTTAATAGACACTTCCGATCAATGGTTACAGGTGCAAAATGGGCTCCAAAGTGATCAAATCACTCAAACCAAACAGAGTGTCAGAAACATGTGACCACATTTACTAATTATAGTGTAATGCTGAAGAATTATGTATAGCAGCGAAGGGCCACTCACTCGCCTGTCAATCAGTTACGTTGCTAAAACAAGTGTTAAACCTTGCTGCTTACATCCCACTTCAAAAGAAAATAATCCTAGAAGCATACATGCATAGAGGAGAATGGGAATGGAAGTATCACTTTTTGTTTGAGCATCAATAAATCAGTGCTTTGTTATAGATCTCTCAAACTTTGATACACATTAGCCACATCTGCTACAACCAAAACTCACTTGGATGTGTACTACACAATCAAAGCTTATGTGAGTTCATGTGAAATACAAAGAGTTATGTTACAATACCCACTACTGGGGTGATTTGTGCAGTAACACAAGCTGGGGAGGTAATTAAGATCCACATTATCTAATTTATGCAAGAACTTTTTTGAAGAACAAAGAATAAACAGTTTTGAATAAATTGAATTATTCAAAGTGACAAAAAAAAAACATGGCATTCCTTTTAGGACTTCACATTCAACACAAAAACAATTGACCCTTCGATACTACGCCTGTCAAGCTTCTGGCACATCTATTATAGTGTGGATGCACTGGTATCAGACATTCCCAATTAGATAATTAGTATTTTTTGGCGAACATGTGAAATGTCTGAGAGAGCAAGACAGAAGGGACTGCAGTATTCCATTCGAGGGATATATTCACGACATAATATGCAACCGATCAGCTAAAGCTAAAGCCTATAGTCCCAGCGCAAGCAATAGCTGCCTCATATGCTGACCATTCAAATGGGAAACACAAATTAAGGAACATAATAATTATAAATCAAACAGCTTTTCCATAAATCTTGTGGAATAACACGATCGCCACGATCGGATTGGGTTAAAATTACCTAGTCGGGGGTAGTAGGCCGTCGATTAACAAAATGCTGAAATATATTTTAAATTATATCAGTGTTGCCATCCACCTATTTTTATGTGAATTTTGGTATATCACATAAAAACATCACATAAAAACACTGGATGAAAACACTTGATATGTCAAGTGTTATATACCAATGCATTATCATCCTTGGGCATCATATAGTGACACTTTTGAAATTTTGAAGTCCAACGCACATGGCACCCTTTCATACTAAATGGTGCCATGTGCGTTGGATGTAGACGAAATGTCAAAAGCGTCAGTATTTGACGCCTTGGGATGAGAACGGGCAACCCCACTTGATATATGATATTTCCCATCGAACCATGTCATGTGAACAAATGTAAAAGTAAGCAGCTATATTTATTATCATGTTAATTATTGTTCCTTTCTTCTCAACAGCAGGGGCGCGTTTTACCCCAAATACTGTATTTTACGTATTCTCCCGTTATTGAAAATATGTTATCAAAACAAAACCTTTGTCTCAAAATAGTCTATCATTTTATTGATTCTCCTTTGCTACATAAATCTACAATTAAAAAAAAAAAAAAAAAAAAAAAAAAACATTAAAGTCGGCGTGAAACGAAAGTTGAGTGTCATTTTTTTCTGTGAAACGGCTTCTGAAATTAGAAAAAAAATGTAGAGCAGGGCTTGATTTCGTCCTTCGGGAATTGATTGGATAGTTGGAGGTTGGGCATTGCAAACAAAATGGTGGCATTTTTGAATGCGATTCTCTGAGAGGCGGTGCACTGATAGCCGCACCGTCATCGGATCTGGACGCACCTTTTCACCATTCCAAGTGACCGAAATAGATGACAGAATGTTTCGATGGGGGAGGGAAGGGTAATGTATTTGATTAAAGATTATAAGGGTACATGATTTTTTTAAAAATAATGAAGGTCACAGATAAATCATTTTTAATAAACACTACAATATTACATCTAAAAAGAAGATTTGTCAAATTTGATTTCATGCCGACTTTAAATATTAAATAAAATTACAGAATCAGCTTTGCTGTCTGCAATCGTGTCAATAACCAGCCAAATTTCCACATCATGAAAAGCGGTAGTTTAGAAAAGTGCTAAGCTAAATTTCTGTGCCATCTGTGGTTTAAAAGAGAAAAAGTCAAATGCGCCTTTTACCCGAGTGTGCCTGTAGCCCCGTTGTACCCCATATTTAAATAGTTTATTTTGAAAGGCTCTTTAAGTATTTTAGCTCTTTTTTAATATTATTAGGCCGTGTGTCCACCAAAGCGTTTTTCCACGTGCCTGGCGTATGTTTTCAATTGTTTTCAATGGGAGCACCACGTTTTTTAAACGCCATGACCGCAACGAGGTGCTGAAAATGTTCCTGGTGGGCAGATGTTGTTAAAGGCCAATATCTAAATTTGGTTTAAGTCTCTGAGCAATGAATTCATATTCCTTTGAGTTGTGAAATGACCTTTAACTTGATACAGAAAAAAAAAATAGTTGTTGTTCTACTGAGGTGGAAAACCTCACGTCATCCTTGCTAAATCATTCATCGTCAAATGAGTTCATAAGATCTGCTTCAGGGAAAATTGCATTGTTTTTTATAAATATAAAATCAGAACAAAGTAAATGAAACATGGCATTTTTGTGAAAGAGATCATATTAAGTTCTATCATATTTTATGGAATCCTCTTTGTGATAGCCTATAGCAGCTGGCACTTGTGTACCAGAAGCTTGCATTGCACTACTGATTTGGATCTTTTCTAAAGATCAGCGGGTAAAACTGGAGTGAAAGATTGGCACTGTGGTGCCAGAAGGATTAGTGGGGCTTGATGGCAAAGATTGGCACCAACAGTGATGGAACATCTCAACTGCTCTCTGTGCCACCCCACTGTGTCTGGGAGTTCAGATGGAAAGACAAGGTGCCAGCATCTTTCTGCTCGGACAAACATGATTCACTGCAGCAGGGGGTGAGCTGGGAGAATTTATTGATGGTCATAAAGAGGTCATTGTATAAGGAAATCAAATGCTCCTTGATCTTTAAAGATACAAGCTTTATGTTCTTAATCAATTTATTGAAATTAGACTGCAAAACTTTATTTTTCCACAGCATGTAAGAAATCCTTTATATATATATATATATATATATATTAAGGGTCTAATATGAGAGTGTGGTTTAGGGAAGGTCATCTAGTGGGTGAAGCACTAGTTGATCTGGACATTAATCCAAATGTTAATTTCAGCCTCAATCCTGGTCAGATCCCTTCATCAAGGCTGGCTTCTTAGCTTGCAGAAAGTGACACGTTATTGACTGTACATCGACCGCTTAGCTGCTGGAGATGTTTTCTTCTGTCCCTTTGTGTTTTTTTTCTCTTTTCGTCTGTCTCTTTGTCTCTCATTCTTCATCTGTTTTTGAACCCTCTCCTTGCTTTTTATTTCTTTCATGTTCTGTGCTACATAGGACAAACATCAAATGGTGTTCTCTCCATCCTGTTTTTCTTCTCATTTCTCATCATCCTCTATTTTTCATCTCCTTTCCTTCCCCTGCACTCTTCTTCCATTATATTACTGAAAGTGGCTCCATCACGAGTGTTATTATGGGTGCCATCGGGGGCCGATCATAGAGCTGGAGATCAGCATGCGTGCTGGTTTATGTGTGAATGTAAGAGGCTCTGAACCTCGTAGCACTTCTCATGGAAGTGTAATGGAGAGCTCTAGACACAACACAGCTGTATCAAATGCAAGTGAAATGATGCTTATGTGGGGAGTGTACGTTTAATTTATATGTGATGGTAAAAGTCTTTCTGAGTGATATGAATTCTGTGTGTTTATTTTACACGGTTGACCTTAGTGCACTGTATTGACCTAGAGCGAAACTGATTCCTAGATCTTCTGCTGGGTCTTATAGGCGCTCAATGGAAGACTTTCAGCAAGCTTAATCTGGTCAAAGCTGGAAAAAATGAAGTTTTAAGCCGTAATTCCTCTCCTAATTCTTCTTCCCTAATCCCTAGAAAAAGGGCAGCTCGTTTCAGGCCTTCTTTCCTGAATTTCACACGTTGGCTGTTACTGCTCTTGCCAATTCAAACCCTCATCTGGCTTTCAAAACGCTCTCCAAAAGCTGTCAGCCAGTGGAAGAAAAGAGCCCCGGGAGCACTCCACAAAATTAGACACCTTCGCTCTGCGCCACCGTCGTCAGCGGATTGCTGTAATTACATGCGCAAATGGGTCATTGGCAAGGTCTTCTATGCTGTCAGGTGTGGATAGAAGAGGCAAAGTGCCAGAGTGGGTTTTACGACATGCTTTTCCCAATTGGACAGGGTTACTCTCTGAGTCTTACTTGTGTGAAGTGGGTTATAATGGACCCAATGTGGTGAAGACTCAGTTAATGACTACATGATTGGAACATTGAGAGCCTGGTACTGTATTTATCAGACAAATTTGCAGGTCAAATGTAATATACATCCTTTCAAAATGTTTAGTCATATATTACATTTTTTACCTTAAAAATTATCCATCCAAAATATGAGTAATCAAATCCTCTGAAAGTCAAAAAAGTTAAAAAATAATGAGTAGAGATGGAACATTTTATAGAACTAGCTGTAATGGTTAACAACAATGCAATAGTGGTAATTGAATATTTTCAATCAAACAAAAAAGACTATCCCTTTGTTTCTAAAAAACAACAACATAAAACCAAGGTTTAAGAGACAATTTATTACATTTGTACTCAGATACCAATTTCTCATGCATATGCCTTTTTTGATGGACAAACACTTTGTAATTCTGCCATTCCCCGAATTTTGCAATCATTGCCGGAAAAAAAAAAAAAAAAAATACTGCAGTACAAAGGGAGGGAAAAAAATCATCACTCTGAGATTCTCTCAAAAAGGAAGTGTTAAGACGATTTTTTGGATCATGCATAATGCTTAAATGTCACATTAACCGCACAGAAGAAGCATCATTAGCTCGTAAAGATCAGTGGAAATCCAAAGATCCTCTTTCAGGCTATCATCTTTCCACTGTAAGCATTATGCTTCCTACATTCTCTATTGATTCAAAGATGTAATGTGTCCTCTCTATCTGTGGAGATTCACTTGACCTTTCTGTCCCTCAAGAGCTCATCGTGTTCTTGTGCGGAGCCATCTCTTCAGGGAGAATATGGAATGCAGGCTTTTCTTACATTACACATTTGTTTTTTCATAGAAGGCTGATAGAACATTGCATTTCAGTAACGTGTTAATCACACGTTAACCTTTAAACTGCAAAGTATATGCATGATAAAATGTGACCTTTTGGAATCCTAGAAGAGCTTAACAAAGCGTCTCACGATTCTTTTTGTTTCACCAAATGTTTAACATTTGATAGCGTTGATCTAATCTCTTTCCATTTCACAAATGGTGTGTGTGTGTGTTTGTGTGTGTGTGTGTGTGTGCATGTTCTGAGCTGTTTTTTCTTAGATGACCCATCCAGGAGTTATCATCCATCCATTCGTTCAAGGAATACCACTCAAAAGAATCATTTTCTTCTCATGTTCATGAACGAAACAATACAATTTATCTAAGACCAGTTGGTGCAAATGAAGTCAAACAAAATCATCTACAGTACAGAACTGCAAACAATCATGTTTGTAAGCAAATTACTTAATATTCTTAGAATAAATTCTGAAAATAAAACTTTTATGCAGTCTTGACTATGGAGCCCCATATTTAGATATTGTGGCCATAAATAAAAAATTGGCCAGTGGTTGTTTTGAGTTGTCTGTGCAAAAAACCTGCCATTCAGCCAAATCAAATACAATATAAATGTGACTTTTTTTTGTTTGTGTGTGTGTGTGTGTGTGTGTGTGTGTGTGTGTGTGTGTATGTATGAGCTGGGCTCTGGACTTCTCAAGTAAAACTGGTCTAATTTGATGCATGTTGTTATGTATTTCACTGGAAAACAAGGTAAATATACTGATTAGGATTTTTTTTTTTTTTTTTTTTTTTGTACCCAGTCTCTGGGTACTATTTTTACTTCTCACAATGTGATCTTAGTTCATATACAGCTATTCCAACTCAGACTGGAATGCTACCCTCATTCTTGCTATCTATTGTGAAGGTCAGTTTCCATACATTGTGCAGGAGATGGGTGGCTTCATTCATCATCTGTTTGACAGCCCATGTTGTGCCCTAAATCCACCCCACCTTTCTCCTTAGTTTCTGCACAAGTAGGTTTGTCCCATTAAGAGCCATTTTTTTTGGACACTCACCATCTGTCTTCTGTTCATTTGAGTTTCTCCTTTCCATCTACTGTACCATTTAAAGCAGAACCTATTCCTCTGCTCAGCATGTGCTCAGATTGCTACATTTTAATGTATAACACAAAGACATTTAAGGTTATGAAACATTAAAAGCACTTTAAAGACAACAAAGAGGAATCCTTCCGTTATTCCCAAAATATATTTTAAATCAATCATTGATCTTGGGTGTTCCCACACAGTGTATCATAGATATTAAGGATTTTTTTATTATTATTATTAATTTATTTATTTTTTTGTCAGAGGCTGTAGATGAAAGCAGAGGGTGTTGGTAATCGACTGTGTTTCTGGTCAGGGAAAATTGATTCAGAGGGTCCATCTAAAGCTGGAGATAACCAATACAGCCCCTTCCCTCTGACACGTCTCTCATTTCCAGACCCTTGGTCCATGCAGCCGCCACAACTCAGGGAGAAGCTTGGCACTGGGTTAATCAGCTCCTGTCATGATTCGGGACAAGAGATGTGTTTGGGGCAAAGCTCGATCTATTGGTGCATACTTTTGATTTTAATGGTAGCCGTCTTCACACAATATCAAAATAAAGTAAAATTGGAGGGAAATTTATTTTACTCTTTTTCGTGAATTCACTTTTACTTTTTCGTTGTTTGTGTCTGAGCTTACAGACTGTCAATATTAATATATTAGTGGTGGGCATTTTTAGTGGCTCTGCAGGTTGAATCACTATGCCAGTGGGTGTCTTTTGAGTGAGTCTTTGAATCATTTTCTCAAGTGATTCATTCTAATCACTGAATTGTTGAGGAACAAAACAAGTGTCTGTTTTTACGTGAGCGAGGCACTGAATCATACTAACTCTTTCAGGACAAAAAAAAAATGAATGAATGAATCATTGAATAATTTACTCCATAGATTTGTCAGAACACTGATTCATTTAGCATCAAGACACAACAGTTGATTATTTTCATTTTGATGCTAATTTTCATTGGTGGAGCAAAATGCACAAATTATTGATACTATAATGTCTAAAATGTACTTAACTTTTGTCTAAAATGTACTTCACTTAACTGGTCCCACTTTATATTACTGTAAGTGGCTTTAACTACAATGTACTAACATTGAAATTAATAAGTTGATACAATGTACTTATTGTGTTTTTACATTGTACTTATATTTTAAAAACACTTGCATGTAATTACAGCTGTCATTAATTTATGAAATTACATTTGTAATTACACTGTTGACCCTTCCCTTACACCTTAACACGCCTTTACCCGTATCAATAGCAGCAAAAGTGTTTTACAATACAAC
The DNA here is from genome assembly GCA_027497675.1 of Cyprinella lutrensis. Lineage (NCBI taxonomy): Eukaryota > Metazoa > Chordata > Actinopteri > Cypriniformes > Leuciscidae > Cyprinella > Cyprinella lutrensis. Next base: position 17,394,422 of record JAOTRC010000043.1, read on the forward strand.
ATCCACACAAAAAGTAATATGTACTTATTTTTAGATGTAAGTACTTAAAGCCACTTAATATGAAGTGGGACCATTAATGGTTTATTGAACTGTTGTATTGAGCAGTTGTACTATTTCTCATATTGCTGTTTTGCTGTATAAACTATTTAAAATAACTCAAAGAGATTCGACAGAGGGACAACAAATATACCGAAATAATTATTGAAACACCTGGGACTTTAACGTTGTTCTTTCTTTCTTTTTACTTTTCTTCCTTTAATCCTTCTGCCTTTCTTTTCTCATCTCTCTGTCTTTGTGGTATAAGTTTTAAAAATAGCACCTCATAATGGAGGGTCAGGATCCAAAGGGGAATGATGATCCTCCGAGGAGTAGACGTAATTTAAATTCCATGGCGTACGGGATTGCTTTTCCCCATCCACTGATGAGGGCAGATATGCGATAGCGAGGGGCTTTAAGCTTCGGCTCCTGGGAAGCCTCTATCACCAGGGAGCAGGAACGGCATATCAGAAATCATCATGATGAAATGGGGGGTGAGGCTGAGGAAAGATCAGTGGGGGATTTGAACTTCTCGTGAGAGCCAGAGACAAAGGCAGAATGAGAATTATGTCTGTCCTCTGTCTCTCCATCTATTCATGCATGTTTGCATGTGTGTGTGTTAGAGAGAGAGAGATAGAGAGAGAGAAAGAGAGATGGACTGTGATTGCCTGCTCATCTTGCCCCAAATAATATTTGTCAGATCTTTAAAAGCTTACGCTGGCTCGTCTTGTGTATCCAAGCAGGGAACGAGGGTTCGGCTGAGAATGGACAGAAGGAGACGTCCACCTGTGACATTTGCCAGTTTGGAGCAGAGTGTGACGTGGATGCAGAAGATGTCTGGTAAGCACAAAAGCGAACTGTAGGAGAACTCCAAGCATTTCTTTAGTGAATTAAAAAGAAAAAAAAAATCATCATATACTCACTGTATTGTCATTCTAAACCTTTATGACATATTTTCTTCTGTGGAAGAAGATCATTTGAAGAATGTTCACACTGCTCTATTTCATACATTGAAAAGCTGATGGGGACCAGAGGCTGAAAAGCTGATGGGCACTCTGTGCACTATAGGTAGGGTTGGGTATCGAGAATCGAGTATCGATTGGAACGGGGACTAACTTTTCGTTTTTCTCGGAATCGTTCAAAAGTTAAAATTTTGATTCCTAGTTTTGATATTCACACTCCGCCGAGCGGAAGAAGAAACCGCTGAACAACACCAACAAAGAAGCGTCTACCGGAAGTGTCGGCATAACCGCGCGAGTCGAACATGAGTAGCTTATGTCGGCGGTCCAAAGTGTGGCTTCACTTTTCTAAAAATAACAAAATCTCGGCAAAATGCAAAATTTGTGACAAAAGG
>JAOTRC010000043.1:17399914-17415105 GCA_027497675.1 Cyprinella lutrensis
ACGGTTCAAGGTCCAAAAGAGAGTTTCAGTGCAGCTTCAAAGGGCTTTAAACGACACCAGACGATGAATAAGGGTCTCATCAAGCGAAACGATCACTCATTTAATAAATAAATAACGAAGTTTAAGTTTTATAAGCACAAATGCTCACCTTGCTCGGTACTGTTATGAGCGTTCGTGACTCTCCTGACTCAAAATGAACAAATCTTTTTTCGAGTCATGACTCGAAGGGTCCATGATACGACTCTTATTCATTGTCTGGTGCCGTTTAAAGCACTTTGAAGTTGCACTGAAACTCTTATTTGGATCTTGAACCGTTTGGACCCCATTGAAGTCCATTATATGGAGAAAAATCCTGGATGGTTTTCATCAAAAACCTTAATTTCTTTTCGACTGAAGAAAGACATGGACATCTTGACTGACATGGGGGTGAGTTTTTTTTTTTTCTAAGTGAACTACTCCTTTAAGAGGAATTGGAAGTCAAAGAAATCCAACTGCAATTTTGTAAGTTTGTCAAGGCTAACTATGAATGTTTTCTTAACAGCCTTGAAAGTAAAAAAAAGGAAAGACTGATTAATTCCAGAATGAAATTGACTCACTGAATCATTAAGTCAAAAATGACTTACAAATGAAACTAGTGACTTTCTTTCTGAATGAGCCACTAGCTGCGTTTACATGGACACTTATGATCGGATTGACGGCTCAATTGGACTAAAACACCTTAATCGATCCGATTGGAATTGGAAACTGTCTGTTTACTGATATTCTTCTAAATATCAGAAAAACGGCTGAATGGATTCGAAAACGGTAAAACTCGACTGTTTAACTCTGAGGGAGTGGAAATGAGCCTGTTTCCAAAATAAAGTGGAGTATCCCTTTAATCCATTTGTGTTGATTTGTGACATGTGACATGAATGATTTGTGTTGCGTTAACTGAAACTGGGCAGTGCTTGTTAGTTCCCAGCATGCTTTGCATATGATTGAATTAAGAGAGAATGCATTTTAAAATGTATGTGTTTTTAAGAAAATGAGAAAAGGGGAAGACTTTGTAGTGCGTAATTGTGTTTAATGTTCAATTACATTGCAATTATTGAACCATTTAATTACAGTGGGTTACCATTGTGGAGAAGAGTGGAGCATTTGGTTAGCCTGAAGACTTATTCTTATTATTTAAGATGCTATTAAGTGCTATTGATGTTGTGCTAATAGATGGCGATAGTCTATAAATTGATTAGTGTGACTCTAAAAAAAATATTATATTGCTTAAGTTTGGGCAAATGAATATATGAATTTGAATACCTGAATCATATTGGGGAGCCTTTTTAAATTTAATGACACCTGTGCCCAACCATAGTAAATAAGTTGAATCAACCTTAATGACTTCAGTTGACCCAATGTAAGTACATTAAATTGGAATAACATAATCGCATGATGCAGAAATAAAGCAAGTTAATCATGTGGAAATCATTTCCATGATTTTTTTATGTTCATTCAAAGAGGTTTTTTTTTTGCGTTGCTCTGAGAAACTTTGCGTTCACTCACAAAACTTTAACGGACCCTCGAGAAACTTTGCGTTTGCTTGTGAACGACAAAAATGTTTTGTAAAAGGGGCTCATGATGCTAACAAATATTGTAAATGTTACGTTAAAAATAGCTAAATGGTTAGGAGGTCGACTGAAATATTGGCAGTTAAGCAAAAATCAACACTGATAGATCCAGATCTTCGTTTGTTTGTTTGTTTGCTTAATTCATCCGTGTTCTTCCGTTCTGTTAATTAGCCAGATTTTCCAAATTCTTTATCTAAAATCCAATATCGATTTATCCGGAATATTAATCATTTAATTAACTATTATATATTTTTATTACAACAATAATAGATAAAATAGTATATTATATCTAAACATGAAATATTGCATAAATGTTTTTTGTCTCAATTAAACATGAACATGGAAATAACATGAAAAATGAATATTTAAGATTTCCCAAAGATTATATTTAACGGTATTATATAATTCTTAGTGTTTTGGTTAAGTACTAGTAAAAATTAACTTTGTCTGCGTTAGATAAAAGGTAAAATTATTATTTGCTGTTGCTTTTTAAAAATTGGTTTTATCATTATTTAACAATTTCTTGCTTTTTGTTAGTTGTAATTTTTATATAAACATTTAACTTTTAAAATAAAGCTTTTATAACAACCTCCCCATCTTCTGCTATATGTGGGCCTCCAAGCTCATCTATAGTACAGTGTATGTGAGCGGTGGGGACCCCGAATCCTCGAGCTACGGCCCTGTTGGAAATGCCATGAGGGTGAATAAAACAGACAGTTGAATCATTCCTTTATCGTGACTATATTATCAATCAGATTGGGAGAGATGAAATATCAACAGTCTGTAACGATAAATACACCCAAAGGTCACGTCCTGAAGTTCTGGGAGGTTAAAATCAGCCTTTGACTTTAAAACAGCCCGATCTGCATTGTTTGCATGAGGCGCACCTGTGGGGGAACTGAGCTGTCAGCGAGACCCCCTCGCCCAGTGAGCCGATCGGAGGACGAAAAGACAACTCCGCAAGGTTACACTAACTCTCTCTCTCCGGTCGCTCAGGGGGAGGAGGGGGCGAGCGGCCACGGCCCCCCCCGGGCACATTTCCTCTGTTCCCACGGGGGCATTGACATTCAATTGCCCCTGTTTGCTCATTATCAGAGCAGCACGAAACAGTCTGAGGCCGTCCGTCGTCGAGATAAAACTCCACAACAAGCCTGTCTCACTCTCACACACACTCACATTGTCATTCTCTCTCACACGTGTCTATGTTGAAAAAAAGCGATGTGATCCAACTAAATTAGATTGTTGGATCGCATTGCTTATTAAAATATATCAATAAAAATGCATTTCAATTTAGTCTGAATGCCCATATCCTGTTTTGTCAAATATATCTTCTCCTTAAAAGGAGTAGTTCACTTTTAAAAAAGCCTTTGCTGATAATTTCCTCACCCCCATGTCATCCAAGATGTCCACGTCTTTCTTTCTTCAGTCGAAAAGAAATAAAGGTTTTTGATGAAAACATTCCAGGATTTTCTCTATATAATGGACTTACATGGGAACCAAACGGTTCAAGGTCCAGTGGAGGAACTCAGAATGAACGAATCTCTTTCCAAGTCAATTCGTTCGTTTCGTTCGTTTAATGATCCAAATGACTCGGAAAAAGATTCGTTCATTTGATAAACGAGTTCGAACAGGAGAGTCATGAACGGGCATCACAGAACAGAGCAAGGCGAACATTTGAGCTCATAAAACTTAAAAAAAAAATATTGGCTTGATAAGACTCTCATTCATCGTCGGGAATCGTTTAAAGCCCTTTGAACAGTTTGCAGTTTGCAATGAAACTGTCTTTTTGACCTTGAACCGTTTGGTTCCCATTGAAGTCCATTATATGGAGAAAATCCTGAAACGTTTTCGTCAAAAACCTTAATTTTTTTTCGACTGAAGAAAAAAAAAAGACATGGACATCTTGGATGACATGGGGGTGAGTAAATTATCAGCAAAAGTTTTTTTTTTTTTTTCAAAAGTGAACTACTCCTTAATGTGTCTGGTTTTGGTGGAATAGATCTGCTATGCTGCTGCTGCTGTTCGCGCGTACATGAATCACCCTGCAGCAGATCTATACAGGTGGAGCAGGGGATGGTGGAGGGTTTCTGAAAGCACACTGCAAACTACTGCAGCAAATGATAGAAGTATTTTGAGCAGTGAGCTCACTGATAAAGCAGAAACCAATCAGCTGTGCTCAACAGAGAATGATGTGACTGCAAGCAGACTGGATCAAGGACCTTTCAGCATGTGCCAACTACAGTTTCATGACAGAACTTTGTATATCAACTCCTTTGGGAAATACCAAATAAACTCACATAACATACGCAGTAAAGACAAGATGACAGATATTTTGTTCTATCAAGCAGAAATGAATGGCTAGTTCACACACAAATACAAAGGCTGTGTGCGTTGCATGCCTGTCGCAAATGTAAGAAACTTTGTCCGTTATCCAATGCGTCTTTGTCTCCTTTTCAAGATAGCCTTTCATCCGTACATACGCACATGCACGTAAGCGCTCATTACCGTCACTAATGAAGGTATGTGAATAAGAGCAGCCATTAAAACGAGCGAAGGAACATCAAAGCATTGAAACTCATAATTTCCCGTTTGAAACAGAGCGTTGTATTATTCTCCGCTGATGCGTTCGCAGTGCTTTGGTTCCTAAGCCAGTTCTCTGTGCTAGTTATTAAGCCCCTGAGATGATAGTCTGAAGAATGTGCTATAGATCGAAAATCACTGCTGCATCCTATTCAATCCCATCCACATTCATTCCCTTCATGCTGATCCGGGGAGATGAAAAAAAGACTTTACTCATTACATTTGCAATCTTGACACCCTTATCAACATTTATAGAGTAGACACATAATAAAAACACTGTTGATGTTGGTGTTAATCTGTTTCTAATGGTAATTCATTCAGCCTCAAGCCAAATGAGTACTTATGAATGTCAGTTAAAGTTAATGGGAGGTTACCGTTTCCGCTGATGCAGACTTTTTGTAAAGAGGCCTGTATTTTTTACCATTGTAATCTGTGTATGTTGCAGTGCCGTAGTCTCGCAGGATGCCTGTGAAAATGCTGAGCTTAACACACTCATGATGGAGAGGTGTACATTCAAGTCATAATGTTCACTCTTTGCAGAACCGGCTCTTACAAAAGCAATTTTCTTGTATAGGCATAAAAACAAGTGTTGGTGTGATTGATTGAAACTACCAGCAACACTAGAATTCACAAAATACTTCAAACTGTCCATTCAGGTGACTTTGTGGGACAGACTTGTTGTATAGATGTTATTTATATTTTTATTTTATTCAACAAAAATAATTAGAAGCACAATGGTTTTCAACATTGATAATTATAAGAAATGTTTCTTGACACCAAATGAACATATTATGATATTATGATTTCTGAAGGATCATGTGACACTGAAGAGTGATGCAGAAAATTCAGCTTTACTGTCACATGAATAAATTACATTTCAAAAAATATGTTACAAAATAGAAAAAAAAATATTTTAAATTGGAATAATACTTCATAACATAGCCATTTTTATTGTAATTTTGATCAAATGAATACAGCCAATAAATAAATCGTTCAAAAACAATAAACATCTTACCAACATTTTGAACTGTATTGTATTGATGTGTTTTAGGGATATCCCGAGCCGATCTTAAGGACCGAGATCAGAGCCGATTTAGCAATTTTTTAACTAATCGGTATCGGCTATCCGATACGAAGTCCAAGTGTCATAATTTCTAACCTTAATTCAACTTTTTCCCCTTGAAAAACAAAAATCTTTATTTACATCTACCAATGTCTTTATACAGTGATAGAATATATATTTATTTATGTATGTGTGTGTAATAGGCCTATGATTACTGTAGTAGTTCTCTTGGAAACACTCTGATATATGCCCCTTTATTACATTGAATCCCCTGAGAAACTCTGCACAGCCCTGTATACATTGGATTGATTTTAATAACTTTAAGTGTGCCCCAAGCACTAAGAAAATACAAGTATCGGATCGGGACTTGGTATCGGCAGTTACTCAATTTTCAAAGACCCGGATCGGGGGCACAATAAATCTGATCAGTACTTTGTTTATTTTATTTTACTTTTATAAACGCATTTTTATAAACGCAAAAGTTTGATGATTGATATTGATATTTTATTGATATTGATTCTTGAAATCTGTATTGATTGTGATGCATTATAAAGACAGTGTACCACAAAATAATATCTTTCTTTTAAGTTAGAAGAGAAAGATTCACTTTCATGTGTAAGATAAATGGACATCGATGTAGCCGAATGAATCGGAATTTAACTGAATTGAGCTTCAATTAGAATTAAAATTGAGTCAGAAAATCATAAATTATAGCTGTGTTGTTGTGCACTGCTCATTTGGCCGCCTGACGTTCCAATCTGACATTTCTTGGATATTTCCTCCTCTCCATCAATTCCTGTCCTTTCTCTCCAAATTAATATTCAAAAAATTGGTAAAAGGCCAAAAAGATATTATTTCCAAAGAGGCCATTAAAGATTTTGCTTAAATATAAGATGTGAAACGTTGAATTCCCTCCGGCAATTATTTTAAGTCCCCAGTTTGCATGTCTGAAGTGTTAGCTTGATCAAACAAGGTGTGACACTTAATTAATGATCTTTTTCACCATCTTTGATTTGACAGTTATTGGCATTTACTGTGTTGTTTCTCCCTACACAGGTGCGTCTGTAACATTGACTGCTCCCACATCAGTTTTAACCCTGTGTGTGCGTCAGATGGCCGTTCTTATGACAACCCCTGCCAGGTAAAAGAAGCGTCGTGTCAGCGGCAGGAACGAATCGAGGTCAAGTTCCTGGGTCACTGTCAGGGTAAGAAGACCATTTTAAAATCATTTATGATTACTTTATATAATATATTCATTTCTTATATTGTTACATGATGTCTTCTTCCATTTCATTTGCATTTATATAAGACAACAAGAGAGAACACATGGAAACATGAACATTATAAATCACTGTTACATAATCAAGTCCATTCATGCTCATTTCATTAGTCTCTGGAATATAGCAATTTTCAAAATATCATCTTCAAAATGACAATGCACAAATGAAAAAAAAAACATGTTTTATTATATAACCAGCAGACTGGCAGAGGCAGATCTGTTCATTTTAACATCTGAATTCATTCATTTCTATCCTGTAGGTGACATGATTACAGGCACCAAAGCAGGAGATGGACAATACGCCAGGACAGACTACACAGGTGAATGTGTGTTTAATAATAAAGTTAATTTTAACATCTATGTCCTGTGATTCTGAAGATACCCTTGGATTCCAGCTGTTCTGACCCACTTGTGTGTGTCTGTGTTTTAATTATAGAGGAGAAGCCTGAGGTTTCAGAGGTGGCGAGAGGTTTGTACATCCCCTGCCCTGAGCACTATAAGAACTACTGTGTTCACGGAGACTGTGAATATCCCAACATGCTCTCAACACCGTCCTGCAGGTACACACACACACACACACACTCATGATGTGTCTGATCACTCAAGCATATCCCGTTTAGAAAAAACCTTGTGAATACGTGTGTGCTTATAAGCACACAGCTTCTTATTGTATGTAACACTATATCACGGAACTTTGTCTCCCCCTAGTGTTCAAAACTTTTTTAGATTTAGGTTTTCCAGCTAAACGAAAATAAGAATTTTCTTTGGCAGCTAGCTAAAAAAAAACGAACTAACTTTTTTGTTTTGATTGATTTGAACTCAATAATGTAAATGTGTTTGTGTGCATGAATAGAGATATTACAGAGACCGTGTGAACTCTTTAAAACAACCTAAATAAGTCCACAGAATACTAGAACACTCATGTAATCTATCGAGTTCATAATGCTGTGTTTCTTTCTTCAGCTGTCACTCAGGATTCAGCGGTCCGCAGTGTGAAAATAAGGAGTATAATGTGCTGTACGTGGTACCTGGCTCTGGAAAGCTCCGCTACGTCCTCATCGCGTCTGTCATTGGGGCTCTGCAGGTGGCCATCATATGTGTAGTGGTGTTGTGTATTACCCGGTGAGTATAAACACACACCACAGCACGTTGTGCTACTGCGAAGGAAAGCTACCTCGTGTGTAGATAACACACATTCGCAGCTCTTTATAGAGTGCGAGGTCTTGCCGGCAGGAGTCTTTTTACACTCTGTGAAAGGTCATTGTTGAAGGATGTGTCTATGGTAGTGAAATCTAAAGCACTTCTAGTTGCAATAAATAACCCACCCATCTACTGAAATGCACATCAGAGGGAGTGTTATCAGTAGGTTCATGGATCATGATTAGAAGTGATGGTTGGATGATTAAACAATATATCTTCAGTCTACATACACTACCAAAAATAGTAGGCAGCACAGTTGATTTTAACATTGATGATAATAATAAGAAATGTTTGTGTGTGCAGCAAATCAGCATATTAGAATAATTTCTGATGTTGAAAATTTAGCTTTGCCATCACAGGAATACATTACATTTTTCAAATAGAAAACATTTATTTGATTCATTTATCATATTTCTCAATATTACTGTTTTTACTGTATCTTTGATCAAATAAATGCAGCCTTGGTGAGCATTCAAATCATAGCTGTGGAAAACTGTCTGATGAATGCAGATGCATGCATGAAATAATCTTTTAAAAACTCTCAATAAATATTACAAGATATTTTTATTGCAAAAGTTCTGAAATATGATTTTCTTTTCTTACAGGCATTGTTTCGATTAGAAATAACATGTATTGTTAAAAAAAAAGAAAAACGGCGGGTTGTGATGTTTTTCACATATTGTCACTTCAAAATCTGTTCAATAAAAATACACATAAAATAAAGTTCTATGTACGATTAGGACATCCTTTTGCTTCCTCCACAGGAAGTGCCCACGGACCAACAGAATCAACCGGCAGAAGCAGAACACAATGCACTACAACTCTGAAAACACTCTACGCGCCTCCACCCGCCTCATTTGAGTGCCGTGACCGCTCACAAACAGAGAATCATGGGAAACATAGTTTGAACAAAAAAATAAAAAAACTCAACTTCCGTCCCCACAGAGACACTGCATCCTGCTGGATGATGGGATGGAGGGACGGAGGACGATGGGTTCTACACACGATGCCTTGCACCTGTGGCGCAGGAAACAAACAAAGAATTTTAGGACAACATGATAGGACAAGTCCTGTTATTTGGTTAAGTATGGGTAATATTTCCAATAGTTAATTTGTTTGTCTTGATGGGGTCCTTTTTCTGTAATGTAAATAAATAATTTATATCACAAAGCACTGTGTGTTTATTCTTTTGTGGATGATATGACTTTTGAAGGATCTGGCTTGAAGGTCATTTCAGGTGATTCTAGTGGGACTGGAAAAAAACGATTTTCTAAGGATAAACATTGCAAGCCTCCGACAGGCCCAGCAAAATCAATCTCAACAATTTTTTTTTTTTGCTGTTTTTAATGTAATGTAATGTAATCATGTACACTACTGTTTGGGATCAGCAGTTTTTAATCATTTTATTCAGCAAGGATGTAAATTGGTCAGTTGTGACAGTAAAGACATTTATAGTGTAACAAAAATTCTGTTTCAAATAAATGCTTTTCTTTTTAAATATTCTGTCCGTCAAATAATCCTGGAAAAAAAAAATGTTTCCACAGTTTCACAGTTTTTTTATTAAGCAGCACAAATGTTTAAAATATTATAAGATAGAATAGTTATTTTAAATTGTAACAATATTACTGTTTTTATTGTATTTTTGATCAAATAAAATCAGCCTGGATGAACATAAGAGACTTCTTTCAAAAACATTGAAAAAAAAATAGTGGTACATTTCAAAATGAATCACTTAGTTTCCACAAAAAAGGAGAAGAAAGACACATGTAGAGTAATAATATGGCTTCTAACTTACTAGCAACTGATGATAGATACACTGTCAGTCTTAGATTTTTAAACAAGGTGAAAAGATGAGAATATTACTGACCTCTAAAGGTCATTGGGAGAACAGGAGGACCCTTGAGGACTAAGAAATTCCAGACATTCTGTGTCCAGGGACTTCCTGTCATGTCAGACAGTCTGTGTGCCACAGGGGTAAGAGAGAGAGATTCTTAATGAAACTGAGCATTTGTCTATGTGCATAAATATGTGTTTGTATTCTGCTTCCACTTCAGACTCTTCAGAAATTGAAGCCCTGGTGACACTGGTGCCGTAAAAAAAATGAATTTGCATACAATGTTCCTGTCAAACAGTAAAGTAAGATACAGGTACATAGTAGACATGCTTTGCATTTTTAGCAACACTGAATTAAATTCCAAGCCACGTGACGAAAGCAATATCTGATCTATTCCATGAGCTTCATAATTTCACAATTACATGTGCTTTTAAATGGATTTAATTGTTTTATTGTCTCTTAGCATCAGACAAAGTGTGTTTCTTATTTTATATTTCTCTGAATGTCATTTATTTGCATTACTTTTAAAGTATCTATTTTACAGTAATTCACTTTTAATATAACCCTGGATGGGAAAGTGCTTTATAATATTAGACAACAGTTGACTCTAGTTGTTGCAGTCTTGAAGAACAAAAAAAGGGTGAATAAAATCAACAAAAACTGTCAAATCTTGCCAGGCTGAAATGCGAGAAGCATTTCATGTGGGTGGTTGGGAAGGCTGTGAGAAACATTTTTCTTCAGGGCCTTTAGATCTGAGGAAAATTGTCAAATTATCTCTCAAATGACTTTAGCCTACCATCTTCTGCTTTTTTCATCACTGGTCAAAAGGTCCCAGAGACGAGAGAAAGAAATCTTTCAGCTATCATTCGGCTAATGGAGGCTGAAGTCTTTTTCTTTCTCATTACTGTGCACAATTCTCTCCCAGAGCCGGAGTTTGCATTAACCTAACAGTCATAATGGAAAACCTGTTTCCTGCAAAGCATATTCAGTATTTAAACAAAGGTAACTGAATGCAACACAAGCATAGTGTGCTGTGCAGTGACATGTTTCTGCATACTCTGGAATTTTCCCATGACGTTGAAACACAAATCATTCAAATCTATGAGTGACATCTCATTAACAGTCACGATACAATGAAACTAAAGAGAAAGACGATATACAGACTCTCATTAAAAGAATCAACAACAGGATGTTTTTACGTAGCGGACAGGAAACACTGAACATTATTGAGATGTTTTACACTGGGCTATTATTAACCCACTCGGTGCAACGTGCATTCATTAAAGTAAATGCAATTATTGAAGCATGTGGCCAGCTTCCAGTGTTTAAGTGATAGACAGTGATAGTGAATTAGTTGAAATAGGTTAGTTCCATGTTAGTGAATTTATTTGTTTGTTATGTTTTGTTTTTGTTTTATTTCATTATTGTTGTTTTCTTTTTTGCAGTAAGTACCTTCTACCTGCAGAGGTCAGGCCTCACTTATCCAAGATCAGGCGTAATGTTTGAGTTTGCTGATGCTGATGCTTTCATTTACCTCCATCCTCCCCACACCACCTCCAAAATGGTTCCTTCACCTCCATCCTCCCCACCACCACAGTCGGCTGTGCCCCTGCCTTCATCTTCAGGCAGGAAATGCAGAGTCCGGACCCTTGGATTAGAGCTATGGATGGGGCCTACACCAATAAGGCTGGGCTATCAATAAATGTATTTATTGTTACAGTATTTATTCTCCCGAGTCTTTCTGGTAGAACTGGATGTTGAACTTAGCTGGACGATAATCTTGATATCCTTTTTGCAGGTGATGGAAGAGGATTCGGTACACTGTGACAGTAGCCTACCCCCTCCTCCACAGCGGCTCCTGACTGTTAGAAGGGACAACAACAAGGCCTTCCTCGACCCCTTGTAGTCGATCTGGATGTTCTGTTTGGTATTTGTGAGAAGTGTAGAGTTAACTACACTCTTGTTAACCAATTAACCAGGAGCGTTCCTCTGGACCGTAATCCTCCCAGTCGATGAGGTGCCTGGGACCCTGCATCACGAGTCTAGGATAGCTCGGACCCGGTAGATAGGTCCCTCTTCTGCGATGTTGGGAGAAGGAGGTACTTCACTGTCACCAGATTCTGTGGGTGGAGAAAACATGGGTTCAGAGTGAGGTTTTAGGAGTGACACATGGATAGATGGTGAGATTCTGTATTGAGGTGGAAGATTTAGCCTAGGTGATCTAGTTGAGCTGCCTGTGAGCTGTGTTCCAGTTATGCTCTTTACAGTAATGTACATGTTTTACAAGAACAACAGATTGAAATTGTTTTTTTGGATTGTAAACCTTCCTGTGGTGGGAAAAAAAGCAACTTTGGCAAAAAGTGGCGAGGACATGTTCAATCTGTCCCATCCGAAAATTACACCTGCACAATAAAGCAAGTCTTAAAGGTTGAGCAAACCTTCAAATGTTTAAAGGTGAGTAAAAGATTTTTGAGTGAACTATCCCTTTAACTATAATGTAATAAGTTTTGGCATGACCTATTTCTGCGTATATTGATGTACGTGAGTGGATGTGGAGTCACTTGGCTGATGGTTTTTGCTTTGTTTCCATAATCTGAGCACATGACGGGAAAATACACATACCCCACCAAACTACAGGGGAAACATTAGCACTGTTTTTTTTTGTGTATGTGCGTGCATGCAGGCAGCCCCAGAGTGAGGCAATTGCCTTTTTTTCTCAGGAAATGAATAGATGTTGGAGATTATTCTATGTTAGTGTCCTTTAATAACAATCTCTTACAACTATCTAAGTTATGCATATTGGTTTATCCCTATTGATTGTCATTATCCAGAAAATTATCTTACAGGTTTATTTTGTTATATGAGCTCCACACCAGATTTCCAGGTGAGGTGACACATTTATTAACACATTAATGTTTAACTTAATGGATCTATGAATGATTTAGTGCAGTTCCTTCTCTTTGTTCATTCAGATTGTGGAGCAAGATTCGATACTTTGTTTATTTTCAAAGTCAGACCTTGACTTATACTGTTCCTTCAAATAGCTCATATAAGATGTGGTAAGTTATCCTAATGCACTCATCACTTTCAGTTTTTTGTACATCAAGTTAAACTAAACGAAAATGTGAATTGTTCCCTTTGCAACTAACTGAAATAAATTAAGTTTAAGGTTTTAAAAAAATATATATTCATTTCAAGTAACAAATTAAAGTTTTTGATTTTATATTTTGGGTTCAAGTTTTAGTTAACTATAATAATCCTAGGTGCCATGGCCACAGACTAACTGAGTTCACTGTCCAAACACTGATTTCCATATTTCCCCATGTGACATTTCCCCAGTCTGAGACAAAACACCAGTAGAGATTCATGAAGAAATAAAGAGACATTCAGGTACATGTACGCAGAAACAGATACACCCACATTCCTTCACACAAACACTCCTGTGGCTAGTGTTGTCCAAAAATGCCTCTCTACACTATACAAAAACATTACTGACTGCAGATTCAAGCTGATCAAACAACACTGAAATTGCACTGAGGGAAAATACACACATGCAATGGGACACTTTTATACTGACACTCTTTACTCTCATTACTCTGATGGGCTGGGCGAACTACCACAGCAACCATGCAGGCCCCTCCCCTGGGTGTGTGAGAAGTTTTAAAGTGGAGTGTTGGGAATGTTGTTTTTAGAGAGGCGCAGAAGGCAGGAGAGTGTCTGTGAGTGTCAATTTAACCACACCATTCAAAACCACCAGCTTTGACTCCAGGATGGGTGAAGACTCCTCTCACGCCGAGCGAAGCACAGCCACCTTGCCCAGGGAGGAAAGCACCCCGATGGCACCAGCTCCAGATGATCAAGATCTTTTCGTTCCAAGCTTCAGCCCCAGCCCGGTACCCTCCTCCCCTGTCAACACCCTTTCCCGTCTGGGCCCCAAGTCCCCCACTAGCCCCACTGCCCCTGGCGGCCAGGTCAGCGCCATCACGGTCGTGGCTCTGCTCGACAAGCTGGTGGTGATGATCGAGGCGGTGCAGGATAACCAGCGGAGGATGGAGAAGAAGCAGGTCGAGCTGGAGGGGGCTGTCAGGGTGGTGCAGGGGGACGTGACCCGGCTTACCAAGAGCCACGCGTCCACGGCCAACAGCGTGGCCAAGCTGCTGGAGCGCTCGCGCAAGACTGGTAACAACGTGAAGGAGGTGAGGGAGCGCCTGGATAAACAGAGCAGCCAGGTGAAGCGTCTGGAGGCCAACCACACCCATCTACTGAAGAGGAACCACTTTAAGGTGGTCATCTTTCAGGTGAGCAAAATGAGATCTTGCTACTTTTGAGGAACCTTTAAACTTTAAAATGTGTCTGAATTAGGTTTTTATACACTTTAGGAACCTTTAAAGACAAAAACAATCAACGCATTCTCATCCTTTAGCGTCATATAGAACGCTATATGACAAAACGACCCTACATCGCACCCGTTATCGTTAATATAACACGCGCTGTGATGGGTAGGTTTAGGTGTGGGGTAGGGTAGTCTCATATTACGCTAAAGGATTTATGATGACTTGGGTTCGTGTGTTATATTAACGATAAAGGGTGCCATGTGCGTAGCATAGCGCCGTTTTGTCTTATAGCATTCAATGTGACGCTAAAGGATGAGAATGGGGTGGACCTAAAGTGTAAACATTATGGGAAGCGTGTTAACCAGACAGGATTTAAGTGTTGTCTGGTAGAGACCCAATTTTGGTCTGCAGACGAAAACATACGAATACACAATGTTCTCTCAACATTTCAAATTTCTAACACTCAATCATTCGGTTAGGCATGGTCTTGCAGCCACTAAAGCAGAAACTAAACGAAATGTTTTTTTTCGTTTTTTTTTTTTTTTTTCGCGTACATATGTAAATTGTGCAAGCTCATTTCTACCATTAGATCAAAAGATCTGAAAAAGCATACATTAACCCACCAATTTGCCCCCCCTTTGCAGAAAGCAGGATAGAAGTGGTTGAAAGTGGACAAGACAGATTAAAATGCAAGGTTTAACCCTTTAGAACAGGATGTGCCGTTGACGACACAGCCGACCAAGCTGTATTCATGTTACTGTCTCTCTTCAACCGTTTACATTATCAAAACCATTCAAATTGCCCCTGACATGCACTTTTCCATCAGCAAATGACAGCTGCTTTCTTTCAGAGTGGAAAGGAAGGATTTTCTGCACAGATACGAAACGCGGCAGGTTAGTGTTTTGGATTGCATTAAAATAATAAAAGAAACGAGCAAATACATGGCGAAAGAAGTGGTAGACAGGAGAAGAGGAGATTGGGATGATTTTTAATGAAACTTGGGAGGTGGATGGTCGTTACTCTTTCACGGATCTTAGCATGTGGTGTGTGCATGCGAATGTGTGCCTGCCTATGAATACATGCGTTTGTATGTGTGCGTGTGTGGAAAAAGTAGAGGTCGACCGATATGTTTTTTTTCACGCCGATGCCGATCTTTTGAAATCCGGGTCGGCCAATGGCCGATTAATGCTGCTGATTTATTTTGGCTGATATTTGCTTGGTTTTTAACCTCTATTTGAAAGATAAAATGTAAAAGAAATGATAATTACTTAACATAGACAAACTTTCTCAACAAAAA
>JAOTRC010000043.1:17423768-17442752 GCA_027497675.1 Cyprinella lutrensis
CCCCCTTAAGGCCGGGACTGATTGTACTTCGTAATGACAGACATTGAGAGCCACTTTCACTTGTAAGAAAAATATGCGATAGGCTTCTACTAACATCTATCAGTGAAACATCCTTCCTTTGTGCTTTTTTATATATCATCCTCAATTGTTCTTATATTTGTCTTTCCTGTCTTTCTTTCCAATGCTTTCCGCTGCCCTTGTCTTGTCTGTTCAGAACGTCAGAGCCGGATCAACACACACACACACACAGACACACACACCAGTCTCTCTCATCTCTTTCGATGTTTCCACTCCAAAAAGTCCAGAGGCCTCCAACGGGGTGCATTAATTATCCAGGCTCCCATTACACACACTGAACCAGGGGTATCAGCATGTGACACAATGTTTTCAAAAGTTTTCTTCAGTCTCCTCCTCTTTCTCTTCCTCTGAGCCTCACAAGCCATTGTGTATTTAGATAAAGGTCAAATCTGAATGGCAAATGTCTTGATTTATCACTCTGTTACAAGGGCTGAGAAACAAATGTTAAGAAAGGTGGATACAAAGCTGAATCAGAAAGACTTAAACAACTTTAATGAATGCATATGGTAAGTGAAGGCTAAAACCAACCAAACAGAGTCCCTGCTTTGGTTTTCAGCTTGTAATCAAAATCTAAAGTATGTAGAGAAAATTTACTGTTGCATGAAGCCATACCTAAATGATTTTGTAAAATATGCATCATTTTAATATGTGTTAGTTGTACTAGACAATATATGACACTGTTACTGTTCAGACTCTTTCAATAAAGACGTCAAATTAGGGTCGACCTACTACTGTGTGAAATTTCCCAGGCTTATAGAGATATATTTCATGTGTGCACTTTTCATCTGACAAGACCCTCAAGGTACAATCTAATTAGATTTGAGCTGAATCAACATATTTCAATTGGGAATCATTTTACGCAATTCAAAGTTGTTGTTTTTTATATAAATCCCTAAATCTCATGGTAAATTACCGTTATTGTACGGTTGGCTGAAAATATAATATGAAGGTGTTGCCTAAGTTTCACTCTATTATTAATTATGAAATGGAATACAAATGTAGACATTACAGGTAATCACAATTTAAAAGCTGATACTTTTACAGAACCAACCGAACACAGCCAACTCCCAGCTCTGGTTTCCATGTCGCTCTTGAACCTGAGGGGTGTTACATGTGCTTGTGAAGAAACTGGTTTGCCCAGAGTCAACACTGGTTTTGACTGGATCTCTGCCCTTGGGTGATACTGGGTATTCAAAGGTGAAATGTTAAAAAAGATGAGCACAGGTACCATCCCTTTAGACATAGGCTAAGTAAAAACATAAAAATAAAACATTAGCCACACTTTTGAAAAAGGCTCTTCTCAAATTAATCAAGAAAGACATTGGGATGATTTATTGAATGTAAAAAGTGGGAGTTGCATTCCTTTGCTGGAATTTGTAAACCAACTTCTTGATAAGGGTACAGAGTTTTGTGCACACAGACAAGGCATGAGGATCAGGTTGTTTTCAAATTATGATGTTGTCTATTTTATCCTGGATTATAATACAGTGCATATTTAACAATTGGGAGCTCCCATTTATGTTTATTATGTTGCTTCTTTATTACAAGTTAAAGAAATGTGTGATTTTGAATTAATGAAAGCTAGATGCCAAAATTAATCTCAGCAGTCAGGTGGTATAAGTCGGTCACCGTGACTTAAGACACGTTCGGGGATCAACTTGTTTTGACGATCACTGAACAATTATTCCTGTCAGAAAATTAAGTGCTAACCCTATCCTGATTCCCTACCCCTAAATATAACCAATAATTATCCCTAAAATCAGAGGGAAATGATGGGTGAATAACACTGATGTAGAAACACCTAACCCTGGTTTGAAGCCTAAACTTGACATAACTGCAAACTTGTCCCTCAGATTTAAAATGGTTGAATGTTTTACTTGGTGTATTCACGTTGAGAGCTCTATATGTTGTTACATTCATTATTATTGTAATGTTATGTGCTATGACACATGAGGTAATTTAACTAACTAACTTTAGACTATGCAGTCTTTGCAGACTGTGCTCAGGCTGTGTGTGTGTGTGTGTGTGTGTGTGTATTAGAGGAGTCATGGCTTTGGAGAGAGTTCTGAAGGGAGGGTATAGCCTGGGTTTCCCCATGCTGCCTTGCCCCAGCGCGATTTTATTCACTTCGTCCTCTGGCGTTAGCCAGGCTAAGGCTAAAGGAAGTGTGGGATCTAATGCTTTCAAGCCTCTATAAAACTGCTCACCCTAGCTTAAAGAGAGTATACACTAAATGAGTGCTTTATAGAATAGAACATTGCTTGACTTGTAAAAAGTTAATTTCCTAGATAGGGACATTGGCATCTGATCTGTTTAGACATGTACTTGCATTTGCAGTTTCATACTGAAATACTGGAATGCAATAACAAATCTGTCATTTAGATGTTTAGAGCAGTGCATGCTCAAAAATTACTGAGTGTGCCTAGTGCCCTTAGGAGGGAGCAGGTGAGTGTGCAAAAGCTCCATTTGTGTTGTTAATCCGCCCTTCCCTGAGGGTCAGATCTTCAATTTACTTCTTAAGCGTGAAGCATGACTTCTGTAAACCTCAGCAGCTGTGTCTGAGGAATGTGTCAGGGGTCTGCGAGTGTGAGGGGAGAGCGGAAGATAAGAGATGATTCTGCACTGTCTGGGTCAGAGAGATATTTTGGCATATTTTGTGAGGTTTTATATTATGTACCAGTATTTATATATCTCGGAATAGATGCATAATCACAAAATACGAAACAAATATTGGTGATAAAAATAATTGCTTTCAATAAGCAAGAGTTTACCCAAAAATGTTGACTTTTTATGGGTTTTTTTTATTTTTATAATGTAACTTTTGTAAAGGAATTTGGCATGGGTGTGCTTGGGAGCTAAAATAATATTCTTCACTGTGTGTAAGAGAGAGGGTGTTGACTGGTATATTTGATGGGTTTTGCTTGTTTGTTTATTGCAGTGATTGCATGATAAACTTTTTAAAGCAAATATTTAATTATGCATAAGATAACAGATATGTATATTTTTACATGCAAAATCACACAATTAGTAACAAATATAGGCAAAAAAAGTGATTAAAAATGCATTCAACATACATTGAGATATGCTGTACACCCAAAATCTTGATTTGAGAAAGGAATTAGATTACTTTTAATAGATTACAAGAATTGTGTTTGCATTTTTATACTTGAGAGTTTCAAATCAAAGCTTTTTAAGATAAATTTGGAGGTAAGAATGAACCTAAACCTTGTGCCATTTCTATTGCTTTGGAATAACTCCAAGACAATGCCTCTACATGTCTTCTGTAGCTAGCCGTGCTACAAACAGGTTTTTCAGCAGATTGCACAATATAACTTTAAAAACAAAAAAGCAAACTGACTCATCTCTTAGTTTTGCTTATTGATACAAGAATGTGTGGATCTGAAACAATAACTACACTATTAACATCCAAATGCAGGTTATAGTAGGATTTACTATGACAGAATATCTACACTGTAGGGCAGACATCAACACTCTGAACCTTTCAGTCTTTGTTAAATACATTTTCTTTTTCTCCAATTTCAGGAGGACAACGAAATCCCATCCACTCTGCTCACGAAAGATGGCCTGGCCTCCACCTCTCAGGATGAAATCGCTCCATCTTCACCAACTCCACTCCCTGATTTAAACCACTCTCAAGACGAAGGCTTGCAGACCGTCAGCCTCTCCTCTGATGACGATGAGGGAAAAGGAGCAATGAGCCCCCTCGCAGAGGGCGGCGACGATTCCCTGGTGGATCTGCATGAAGAGAGCTTCCCGGGCACGGGGAGCGAACGTTTAGAGCGTTCTCGTGCTGACAAGTTCAAGCGCTCCAGTCTGAAGAAGGTGGATAGTCTAAAAAAGGCCTTCTCGCGAAGCAGCATCGAGAAACAGATCAACAAGATCGTGCCAGCAGAACAACGTGAGAAGATCAAGAAAAGCTTCATCCCCCACCACCCGAAGAGCTCCTCTTCCAAGAGCTCGTCATTCCGTGTCTCGCCAATGACGTTCAATGTCAAGAAGGTACGAGATGGAGACGCTGACTCCTCCCAGCAGCCCGGGAGCTCTCCAAGAAATCTCACCCCAGTGGATCTTCCCAACATTGGAGGACCTGACGGTGAGCTGCCCATGGCTGAGTTACACTCGAGTGAAAAAGCAAACGGAGATGATCACCACAGCCCCTCCACCCCAGGAAGCGCCAGTGGAGAGGTGTTTGTTACAGGTGAGACAGGAGATCTCGAGAACGGTCCATCAGCAACTCTAGCTGAAGAGGAAGTGGATAAAGAAGATGATGACACTGATGATAATGATGAAAACGGGAAGGAGGAAGAGGAGGAAGAGAAAGAATCAAGACCCGCAGAAGGAGTGCCCGTGTCTCCGCCGTCGACTACAGCTACTGTTGAGCTAACTTCTTAAACAGTTGTTTCTAGCCCTTTGACTTCCACCTATTTTTGAGACTTTGGGACGCATAGTTACTCCCTTGTGCCACTGGTATCTTGTCCCCAAGCTTTTTTAATGTTAGCATGTCTGCTTAAATAGCATATCGCCCTAAATTAACCCCAAATATAATGTAACTATAACCTATTTTGTTAAGTTCAGATATTAAGCATGTTCTTAAGAGGAAATTCCATTTAGATTCCATTCCAAGTAGATTGTGTACAAAGGCCGAGAGAATGGTACAGCAGTTCAGACCACTGTCACCACAATGATACGCCGGAATAGCTATATTTTCCTGTGGGAGCCTGTGAATACCATGAAATTGACTGAACTGAAATGCCTGAACTCTCACTCTCTATCTTTTATTTTTTTTTCCTTTGTGTTGGAGAGGCAATGTGTGTGCCAATCTGCTCTTTGTTATGCTGGAGTCCAGACTCTCTTTTGTCAGTGTACATATGATTTAGTATTAAATTGTCTACAATAAAGTAAAATGGAAGTATTATGTTGTTTTTTTGAAATAGTACTTTGTTTTTTCAGTAACAGTATGTGTGTTTGTGTGTGTGTGTGTGTGTGTGCGTGTGTGTGTGTGTGTGTGTGTGTGTGTGTGTGTGTGTGTGTATGTGTGTGTGTGTGTGTGTGTGTGTTAAAATATTTAGGGAGGATTGCAAACACAATCAAACATCATTACCATTATACCAATATACAGTCCTTTTTAGTCCTTTTAAAAGGTGAAATGTTGATAACGTTATGTTTTTCTTTTTTGTTGTTGTTTTTTTTAGAACTTTTATTAAAATATTTAGAAGCAATCAAAATCAAGGCTTGAATAAGTAGATGTCTATGAGGACTGACAGTAGGTCCTGGCATGGTGGGAATCGTGTTTACAAAATTTCTGGGGGGAAGCCAGCACATTGACTGCCATCTCCATAGAAACCTTGCCCACTGCCAACAACTCTCCAATTACTGCTGTGCATGGCAAGAGCACACACACACACACACACACGCACGCACACAACAATGAATAAAAGTATACTGTTGAGCAGAAGTATTTGTGTGTAGTCAAACATTCCATTCTGCTGATGTAATAACGCCATTTTCTCAACACCAACATTTTTTAGATGATTCAGAGATGAAATAAGAACTTAGACCTGTAAACAAAAAAATGCTGCCAGATAGACTTCTAAAGTAAAGTACCATAAGATTTTAATCGTTTCTCTGGACAGTCACATCTATCTCACACTAAACTATTCAGTATACGCACACACACATCAAGTGAAAAAGGTGCATTCCTGGTTCTGATGGATAGCTTCTCTGCAGTTCATTTTCCACTGACTGGAAAAAGAAGAGGTGGGAAGGGATTGATGGCTATAGTTTCCACGGGTTAGCTGAGGTATGGAGTGCCCGCATGTTCTACAGGTGTGCTGCCTACAGGCCTCTTCGCAGACACACTCCTCATGCTGGTTTTGCGTCACGCCACGGCAGTGATGCTCAACATCAATAAAACAACTTCAGGACCAGCTTAGTTTGAGTTTTCCGGATTTTGTTCTAGACAGAAAACGTTGCAGTTTAGTTTTCAACATAAACTACATGTGAGTTTGTCAAGTCTAAAATCTCTCTGGCTCCCAGGTAGACCGAGGAGTCAGGTTACATGTAGCATATCTCTACAAATTGAGGGATTATTGAGTAACTGCTAACAAAGACAGTGTGAAATATGTAAGAGGGTACGGAGATGTAAGAGGAGATTAGTTTGAGATTAAAGGAGTAGTTCACTTAAAAAAAAAACAAAAAAAAAAACTTTGCTGATAATTTACTCACCCACAAGTCATCCAAGATGTCGTTCGACTGATGTCATTTTTCAGTCGAAAAGAAATGACAGTTTTTGATGAAAACATTCCAGGATTTTTCTCTATATAATGTAGGCTACTTTACTGGTAACCAAATGGTTCAAGGTCCAAAAGACAGTTTCAGTGCAAACTGCAAACTGTTCAAAGGGCTTTAAACAACACCAGATGGTGACTCAGGATCTTATCAAGCAAAACAATCACTCGTTTTAAAAGAAAATAACTTTATGAGCTCAAATGGTCGCCTTGCTCTGTTCTGTGATGAGCATTGGTTTCGCTTGATAAGACCCTTATTCATCGTCTGGAATCATTTAAAGCAAGAGTTTGCAGTTTGCACTGAAACTGTCTTTTGGACCTTGAACCGTTTGGTTCCCACTGAAGTGCATTATTATGGAGAAAAATCCTGGAATGTTTTCATCAAAAACATTTCTTTTCGACTGAAGAAAGAAAGACAGACATCTTGGATGACATGGGGGTGAGTAAATTATCAGCAAAGGTTTTTTTTATTTTATTTTTTTTTTTAAGTGAACTACTCCTTTAAATGTGTCATAAAGAGAAGACATTACAGTTTGTGTGAGCTTTTTCCTTCCCTAACAGAGCCTATTTTATATAAAAGGTGCAGGTTATATAGTGCAGAATGCAGGCCTTATTGGTGAGGGCGTTTGCTAACAGGGTGGGGTTGTAACTGTAAACTGTAAATCTGTCGACTTTAATAATACATTTGAAAAAATATTGGTAGGATTTTCATTCAAATGAAAATGTTTAGGAAGGAAACAAAACAGGGGAACAAACAAACAAAACCTCAACATTTACTGTATTGTTGTTGTTATTATCTTCTCAGCTGCCACCTTAACTGGTTTTTGAAACTTAACTTTTAAGGTTTTAAGGCATTTAATGCATGATGTTGTCTCCACCGTGTGGCCAAATACCGTCAGTACGTATCTGTTTCTAGGAGATTATCAAACATAAACCTGTTTAATAAAATATAGTTATTGAATATGTTATGTTATTTCGTTACTCTGAGAATCAACAGATCACTATAATTTGGCACAAAAAAATGTAAAAAAATCGTATTCTAATTCACTAAAAACAAGTAGTGTGTGCTTTTGCTGTACGCCTAATAGCTGTTACACCATGATAGTTTATTTGAAAACCATGTGCTAATAGTAGTAATAAACAGTTTTTAATAGATTTTTAGACATTAGGTCAAATCGAGAAATTAAAAAAAAATCTAGATACTTTATTTTTAATTATAAAACTAGTTCCAATCCTTGATTCTAATTGGTCAATAGTGCTTTATTCATGATAAAACACGGCTATGACCATAGGCTATGACCGCTTTACCCAAAGGTTCAATTCATAACAGTTCCTATGTTTGTTTTTATTTTAGCTTTCATGCATATTGTAACGTTGTTGCTGTTCACTATCAGGGACTATTTTTTTCTAGCGGAAGGAAAACTTTTTTGTGATTTACTCCATGAAAGTTGCACTAATACAAATAAATTTTTACTTTAATATTTTTTTTTATTGTGTGGTAATCGTTTTATAAAAGCAATAAAGTATACTCGAGGCAAGTACTGTATCTAAAAAGTAACGTTAGCTAAAGGCTGAAGGACGTTGCACGACCATAGGGGCACGACGCGAAGCGTACTTATTCACGATGTGGCAGCTCAGCCTCTCATACCTTAGTGCATGTAAACCATAGGCCAATGCAGGTGTATATAGTTAACTATTCAGGAGTAGGACACAAAAATAACTTCGTGCGTGGAATTTGATGGGAAGTATTAGAACGTATGTGCCCACATTTAAAAATGGCGTCACGGTGGCCGAGAGGTTAAGGCGTTGGACTCGAAATCCAATGGGGTTTCCCCGCACAGGTTCGAATCCTGTTCGTGACGGATCTTCTTTTGAATGTGTGAGCGCGAGACTTTACTACATGTGAATTACTGTTGCTATTGCTAAAGCCCAGCAAAATTGTAGATGTAAACTAAAACAATCATAATCCGACTAGCTAGACAACCAGTCGTGTTTTCAAATTTCTATTCGAAAGAAGAACATTGTGACAAAGCAAATGTTATGTACTTATCTGCTGCAACATTTATTTATTTGATGTAAAGATGTAAACAACACATGTTTAATTAACTTCATGGTTAGTGCCTTAAAATAAAGCAATCAACGCATTCTAATGTGATGATGCAACCTAAATACCTTTGGAAACATTTCGGAGTGTGTAATCAAATCATATTACACAACGTCGACAATCGTACGAGGAAATGGAGTGTGGTTATATTTCTTATCCATGACATGTGGACACATTTTCTTCACTGTGTCCAATCAGATTGAGCTCAATGTAACAAGAACACGGTGTAAAAAAAAAAAAAAAAAAAAACACTTGGGTCTTTCCATAGACATATACACGTATATGTCTATGGGGTCTTTCAAGCTTCCATTCCCGTACAATATCCATGCTACTTTACAACATATGCTGAATTATTTATAAAGCCTTTTCGAACAAATGTTCGTGTATTCAAATCGCATGATGTGTGTATTAAACAACAGTAACGCATCTGTGAACACCCCCGCGAAACAGTGTGATGGTACAGCCGGTAGAATTTAAAGAACTGAACACACACTTGCGCAGATCAGACGCTTTGTTAGTGAGGGAGAGAAAGCGATAGCACTGTGAAATAGAGATTTTCCCCTCTTTTGCGAAAGTATTTTTTTATTCTGTTTCTTGGTAAAATTGCAGTACGTCACAAGTAGAAAACATACTATAATTATAACAATTTAAACGGCCATCAGGAAGTTTCGAACTGGTCATAACGTACAAGTTAACGAGTTATCTCGGCTGAAATCGTTTTTGTTTTGTTTTTTCAATATACTGTCTCGTCGCTTTAGTATTTTTAGTTTCGAATAGACGCCAGATGAATGATTTTCGAGTGGAAGGTGACATGAAGAGACGCGATGTTCAGTTTGACCGGCAGTATGTGTGTCTGAACTCACTGACACAGTTTTAAACCAACCCGCATATAACCGGCATGTGTGAAGAGAACATAGCGTTTAATAGCTGTTTGTTAACTTGACGTCGTGAATGTGTAGGCTAACAACAACAAAGACTGAGTATGAATCTGGATTCTAGACATTTTGAGCAGTGACGACTTGAAGTCTTCTTAAGTCATTGTTTTTCCAGCTTTCGGGCAGGATGAAGTCTAAAATATCTGTCTGGAAAACGAATTGAGTGACTTTTTTTCTAAACGAGTCGTTTTAATCGTGTATGAGGAAATATTTCCTGCTTTTACTTTCATTCCTTTAGCTCGTTGGTCAAATGTGGAAAAAAACTGCCTCAAATGTTACGCTAGAAACACAACTGCCTTTCCAAAAAGGGTTTTGCATGCAAAGTTTATGCGCCAAATAAAGTTTATTTGGCAAATAAAACATCCCACTCAGCGCACAGATTTAGCTTTAGATCAAGGAATCCTCTACCACAGCTGTGGTTTCGCTAGCCGGTGTGCTAGCATTCACTCCAGCTCAAAGAAATGTCGAATATCTCCAACGAAGGTGTGATCTTGATTAAAGATGTAAAGGCCGGATCTAAAAACCTTAATATCGTCTTTATAGTTTTGGAAATCGGTAAGTGAATTCACTGCTGTGCCCCTCACGAGCATTTTAGCACCAGTAACAGTTAGAGCTAATTTCTCACTGCTAACATTCATGAATAACATGTCTAACGCTCGATGTCTATTTTGTCCTTCTGGTGTTCTTGTAGCTTTGTTTTTTTTCACGCATCACCCATCATGTATCGCAATCGTTAGTGTGTTTTTAGTAGTTTTGCAACGGTTGAGATTTTACTGAACTTTGCTGTGCACGCGCAGGTCGAGTGACGAAGACAAAGGACGGGCACGAGGTGCGCTCGTGCAGAGTGGCGGACAAGAGCGGCAGCATCGCCATCTCTGTGTGGGATGAGCTGGGCAGCCTCATTCAGCCCGGGGACATCATCCGCCTTACGAGAGGGTACGAGACACATCCCTTCTCTCTGTGTGTGTGTTTTACTCAGACCTTTGACGTTTTAAACGCTGTATGGCTATTGGTCTTTCAGTAAAATGTTCGGTAAATGGGCAACCATCTCTTTCAAACTGGCCTAAACTGCTTTGAGTATCCTGCTAGGCTGTATAATAAGGATGCAAGTTTAAATGCTACTGACAACCATGTATGTGCTATAAAAACTTGAAGAGTACAAATAATTGATTTAATGCTCATAAATATCGTTTCAAGTACAGATGATGTGTTTTAACTTTGGAAAAAATATTTTTGTCTGAATAGGTATGCTTCAATGTGGAAGGGGTGCCTTACACTGTACACTGGAAGAGGAGGGGACTTGCAAAAAATAGGAGAGTGAGTATTAAATGTTGCCTCACAATAACATCTTCATTTTGTGACTTATCATACCAGCATTTGGGAATAACCATGGTAATTCACCCTTGTGACTGTTCAAAATCTACTGGCACATTAATAAATGCCAATGATGGGTTCATGAATTCTGTTTTTTAAATGCTTTAGTTCAGTAACTGCCTAAAATTAATTGAAAAAGATAAAATTCAGATTCCATCATGAGGACCCTTATTTCCAAGCCTGAACATTGAATAAAAGTATATAGCAGGGATGTCCAATACTGTTCTTGGAGGGCAACTTTGCTGCTGTGTTTATTACCCAACCAGCTAATCAAGGTCTTCAGGAGGATTAAGAAAGGTAGGTGCATTTGAGCAGGTTGGAAATTGGTTTTCTAGGTGCTTGTTTGGACACCCCTGGTCTATACTATAGTGGAATATGAGCTTTTATGGTTGGCTCTAAATTATTTCATTGTCAAGATATTGCTCTACGTGAGTGAGATTGCTGTAAAATGTTATGACTGGCCGAAAATAATTCTTGCAAATGTACTTGGCAAAATGTTTGGGAACTATTTATTTCAGCCATCATTTGTTAGCCATTTTATCATTGGATGTCACTTGTATATTATCACAATATATTTTAATATTATCAGCCATGAATTATTGACATCAACATGCCACTCAGGTAAAATAAGGTCTTTTTCTAACATTGAAGCATTTAGCAAAAAGAGGGAGCATTCATTTTACATCAGTGGCACATTAGTACATTGTCTTTCACAGGTTTTGTATGGTGTATTCTGAGATTCCTAATTTCAGTGAACCAAATCCAGAGCTGCTAGGACAAACTAACCAGCATAAGACGGTGAGTACAATCAATGTTTGCAAAATGGCACCTCACTGTGACGCCTCATTGATTATACTTCCCTTTAATCATTTGCATGTCTAAATTTGCTTCAGTTATAATGTGAAAAAATTGCCTTTTTTCATTCCAACTTATTTCAAAGTCTTTGTTTAGAAAATAACTTGGAATGTATAAGTTATTAATGCAGAAGGAAACTTTTTTTTGGTTTTACTTCTGCACATTAACATATCAAGCCATTAAACTAGACTAACCAGTAAAGCTCCTGTTATGCACAAAGTCAACACAATGGTGTCTTGTCTCTTGTCCTCTCAATAGGGTAAAGAACAGCGCGGAAATTCTCCACCGAATCAAAATTCAGGTACTCCTGTGCAGACAGGTTAACAAATGTATGACTAATACTCTACATAGTCTGTCCTACTAAAGTGACAGATGGTGATTTTTGGAGTGGTGGATTTAATGGTTTGGAATGGGCTGCTAACAAAGGTTGCAGGTTCAGTCTCTGAAATTTGAGTTACTGAGATCCTGTTCTTACCGTTAGCATACTGTAAGCTGTAATAGCTTTTTTCTAGTCCCTCAGTATGGTGTCTTTTGTATATTTCTGGTAAGATTAAGTTTGCCACTTTTTGTTTTGTTTGACCAACAGGAAATGGTACTGGGCCAGTATTTTCCAATAATAGTGCTGCACCTGTGCCTCGGGATCCCAACTTCGGTGTTCCAGGAAGACCAAACGGGCGTGTTCCAGGCAATGGACCACCCACAGTAACTGCAGGGGCATCCCCTGCTCCCCCCAAACCCACAGTCACCATTAGCAATGGCAGGGACCCAAGAAGGGCTTCAAAGAGATAAGACTGCAAAACCAATTTCTTGTTCCCACTCCTACCTAAAATCCTTCCACAAACCACCCTTATAATACAAAACAATACTGCCGATCAAAAGATACGAGGTTTAATGCTACTGTTTTGCCACCTATGCCTTTGCTTTGTCATTTTGCCAATATTTGCGTTTCATCCTAGCCTGAGTTAATCATATTCATATTCTAGTCAAAATGTGAGTCGTATACTTCTCCATAGGACTTTGAGGCGTGTCTTTACCGAACCAGGAAAATTAAAACTGCACTCAATTAGCTAGACCTACAGCCAATCAGAGCTACGTAGTAAGTGATGTATGTTGAGCTACGCATAGTTGTCAACAGAACTTAATTGCACACACAGTAGTAAAATGAGTGTTGCTTTTACTTGGTCCTCCATGAGTGTGACCAAAGGAGAAACCACAACCACCACAGGGTTTTCATTGCGTCCCATCTTCTTAGCGACCATCAGAGCCAGCTGATAAATTAAACTTTTGCTGAATTCCATTGGAAGGATGGCAAACATATTTCCACAAATGCCTTTATTGCAGTTTTACAAAAGATGCGATAGGGGAATCTGTAATCTCAATTCTCCAGCTGCAGTCATATTTGAGAGAAATCAGTTCAAACCAAACGCTCTTTGGTGACTTGATTATTACGTAACTTCAGATCATCTATCCACATTCAAATAAAGCCCACCCTGGCAATTTGATTGGCCCAACGATTTCTGAACCGATCATAATTACTCAATGGATCGGGCTGGCACGAAACCAATCACGAAAGGTTAGAATTCAACTTGTTACAGTTAAAGGTTGGCATACCCTTAGCCCATTAAGTGCTGGATCAGTGGCCCACCATTTATTTCCTTTCCCTAAATGTTGTTAAACTATACACCCTACTTGAACACTTGATGCACTTTCTTCTCTTAATTTACAGTGAATGCATTGTCATGTGATTCAGGAATGATTAACTGCTGTTGCAAATTGAGGAAAGAACTTTAAAGTGACTAACTAAATGGGTTCTCCCCCCTCCTCCTTGGCCAAAAAAAAAAAACAATTGCCAGAAGTGACCGTGTGAGAGGAAAGGTGATAGTTTGATTGGACACTTAGGATTATTTAATTAGGAATAAATCAAGAACGAAATGTTGGGAAATTGATCCCTGTGGTTATTGTTGTAATTTGTTCTACTTGATCTTTTTAGTGCCATTTACATTGAATGAGATTGTTGCCTTTTATATAAGTGCAATCAATGTGAATATATACCTTTTCTTATATACTGTAACACCACTTTGTTCGTTTTGCTTTATAGACATTTTATGTTGTACATAAAATACGTATAAATTTAGGGATACTTGTTATTCAGCCAAATGTGAATATCTATTAGCTTAAATCTATTAATAAGCTTTAACATTTGCTGCATTAGAGTAGCTAATACAAATAGCCAGTGGTGTTTTCTTGTTTGCCTGTTAACATTTCAAGTAGCTTTATCTGCAGATTTGATTATTGGAGTGCGTAATGCACCTCATAAGGAAAGTTCATGAGTTGATATTTTTTTCAAAACAAATCTCTCTCTCTCAAAATATTAATAATAGATTTGTTTTGAAAAATAAGTAAATATATTCTGCAAAATTAGTTGTCACACACGTACGTACCATACACAATATGAAAAATACTGATGAAGAGGTAAGGCTATTAAATAGCACTCCTAAACAATATATATATATATTAAATACAATAAAGTTAGTCATTTAAAAAAAAACATACAAAACTACACAAAGTGAAAATAAAGTGGCATTTTGGGTAAAAATGTAATACTTTGGTTGCAGCAGATAAGATCAGGAAACCTGTGCTTAGACTTTATCATCAGCCCAGTCAAGCACAAACTTGCGTGACTGATTTCAAAACATGTTTATCAAAATTATTGATCCTCTTAACACCAAGCAACACCAACTAACTTTTCCTCTGTGGTTGCTCGGCCTACAGGTTGAAAGCAGTATTGTCCATTACCACTGTAGTAAATAATTTAACGTAGGCTATACGGCAGTCTACTGTCGCACGCACGCTCGTCGTTTATCCAGCACTGGCTTTGGAATGAATATGTCCACAGACAAAATATTAAAAAGTATGTTGCATGATGTATTGCAACATCAGAAACAAAGAAAAACAAATAATGACTATTGTAACGTTTGACTTACTGTAAAGCAAGTCAAATTTGTAGTTTTCTTATGTCTCATTAGAACTACTGAAACGCGACTCGATCTGGCAATCTTACACAGTGTGGTTATAGTGGAATCAGACATAGGACTGCAAAGCAAATCTAGAAGTGCCTTTCACCCTCAATGAACCACTGAAAACGATTTTGGAAACATTTTTTTTAGAAGGTAAAAAAAATCTTACTTTTTGTTGTTTTAAAAACATCTCAGTCAGGAAATTGTGAAATTAGAATTCCTTTAGCTGTCTGTACTTGTACAGTGGTTACACCTGCATTTATATTCAATACATACAGTATGTGCAATTTATGTTTAAGCCATACTGGAAGGTTCCTAGGTTCCTTCCTCAAACACTAAATCTCCTTAATGTTCTAGATCTGACATCAGTAATTATCTTAATGACATCAAGGGGTGGTTAAACTGTACTGGTCTGATTAACCTTTGTATAATTATATACACCTTTTAGAAGAAAGTCATGTCATCACGCTTGTGATAAATAAGGAAAGACACAGTAGGTTATAAACCCACAATATGGCATTAAAACCCTTACAATCATTAAAGTACCTTCTACATAGCACTGCTACAAAAGCAAAAAAAAAAAAGTTTAAGAAAAGAACAATTTTTCTATAAGAAAATGAAAACCACTTTGTTCATTAAAATTTCACTCCTTTCCTGGTAAAAAAAAAAAAATATTTTTAAAAGTCAATGATTTTGCGACAGCTGAATTGACAAGTCAAACGTGTCTCTGAGAAATGTAATTTATTAAAGATTGTGTCAGCAATTTCAGGCCTGAACAAAAATTATTACATTCATCTAATCTTTCCTAATGAACTGCTAGCTGGAGCAAAGTCATCAAACTTTTTCAGTCATTTTTATCATATTTTATTACTGTTTCCCTACAAGCAGTTTTTATGTCCTAGTGAAAGTGAAGTTCTGAGTCTCTGCCCATTCATTTAGATAGAAGCCTGGTCTTGTTAGTCTGAAATAGCTGCCTTATATCTGAACTAATATCTGCCCCTTGTCAAAATAAGCCACAACAACGAGCGTGGCTTACAGAGTTCCTACTGGTAGTGCAAATGCAACAGGAAACGTTCCTAGGTGGTTCCTCGAGAACTAACCATTAGTTCTCAGGGAACCACCTTGGTGGCTAGATTCAAGAACTAAGTTCCTAGAACTATCCGGTGCCAAAGCCCCTTATCTCTGACACGCTCTCTCTCGACACTAAGCTGAGCAGTAGAATTGGGAAGTCTATCACAACCATGTTGGTTGTTGTCTGAATGGAAGATGGGTGCACTCTGAAGGATTTCCTGTATGGTGAACTGAACAAGACAAACAGGCACATCCCACCTGAGGTACTAAGACATTTACAAAAGAGATCTGAAGGCTCTCGGAAAAGAAAAAAGAAGAAGAAATTTGGGTAAACAATCCCTTTAAGGACTGTAAAAAAAGAACAATTAATAATAATAATAATAATATATAATTAAATATAGCAATAAGGGCTGATTATCTATTGTTGGTGGCTCAACAAATCCCTTATAATTAATAATTGATTATTTTGCAATTTAGTTAACACAGTGTTGAAAGTTGTTGGCTTGTTCACATGTGTACACGCTGTAGCTCTTTCCAGAACTCTCCAATGCCATTTGAAAGTGCTCCCTCTGCCAGTCTCCGGCACTCACGTGGGGTAAAGCCTACCAGGGCAGTGCCCTTCAAAGCCACTCCATGGTGTCTAGCCAGCTCTGCTACACGTTCTGTGATTAGTGAGGCTGGAGCATGGCAAAAGTTTTGCCCTCCAATGACAAAGCTTGGCCATTGTTCCTCACCATAAGATGATGGAGGACCACCTTGAACACTCTCCACATTGCAAGCGATCTCCATAACACCTTTATGTGGCAGGGCCATGACCTGAACTCCAGGAATGCCACCAGAACTGGATTCACGGATTGCTAAAGCAACAATCCGGCCCAGGGCCAGATCCTGGGTATCGATGGTCACGTTACAGTTCATGACGTAGGGGCTGGCGCCAACACCTGCAGGACAAATAGCTGTTAGCATTGTAGCATGTCTTTTCAAACCTTTTCAAACACATATTAAGAGATTTTTAGATTTTTTAAAACCCAGAAGGTTTCTGTCCCTACATCGCAAGTACTGGTAACCAAAACTTACAAACACACACACACACACACATATATATATATATTGCAAAATGTTTACATAAATAAACGCTAAATTCCCTCAGAATTTAGTGTTTTTATTTTCTTTAACAATAAAGTTGAAATTACTGATAACTGCAAGAGAAGCATATACTCTCAAATTAAAAGTTCTTCCGGAACCCAATTTTGCTCTGTTTCTATATTTTGTGAATGCAGATTTGAAAAATAACCTGTAATGCCATATCTCCTTGTGGCCTGTGAACCTACATCTGGCTGGATGCTTGACATATCTTTGACCTTTTTGAACCAGCCAATCTCCTTCCTCCTTTGAGCCAGACCTCGACACTGAGGAGAATCAGCCCATCCGAACAGAAAAGCACTGGTACCTGCCACTCGTTCTGTCAGAGCTGTTGCTAATGCTAAACAAGAGAGAAAACAGCAGTTTAAGTGCATTTATAAGTTCACATTTGAGACTATATGTTTTTGATCTGTGGAATACAAATAGTGCCCTTTAAATAATGGTATGCTGAGCCCAAAATAACTCAATGCTGTTTCTGCTCCATTAGCTTTTATTTCCATTTTATTTATACTTTAATACTATATTGAAACCATTTCTGTACTTTGCAAAGTGAATATTCAGAGAATGCATTTTAACATTTCTTCTGTGATTGCATGGCCACATACCCTGGGCCTCTTTTCCACAATCCTCAAGGCCCACCTCCTCCCCCAGTGGATAGAGAGGCACCAGATCCACTGCACCCATGCATGGGTGGATGCCCTCATGGACATTCATGTCAATCAGAGAGAAAGCACGCTCACATGCCGACAATACAGCCTCCCCTAAAATTTACAACAAGACAGATTAGCCTCTTTTGTACAATTACTTAGAAAGCAATTGTTCTCAGCAACTGGACATGCATTAAGAACGACTGGAAGGTCGAGCAGGCAACTCACTTAGTAGGTCAATACTTGCAACAATAGTGATGACAGAGCGATTGTAGTCAACATCATTGAAGATGTTCAGCACTGTGATGCCTTCACGTTTTTTTCCTTATGAAGGACAGATTCGGAGAGTTTTGTCACAATAACATGGCACGAAATATTACTAATGTCTTCAGATATAGTTTAATGGCCACTTTGAAATATCATTTGGTTCAGAAGTAATTAATAAATTTAATAGATCCATTCCATGCATTGAGTTCTCACCATGTGTGTCAGTGATGGCTGCTCTTGCCACTGTCTCCACCAGGTCTCTTCTCCGAGCTTCCGAGATGTTCAGGAGACATGCAACCAGCCGTCGACTAAGAGCAGAACCGGACATCCCTCAAGAGAGCAGAAAAACTTTTACAGAAACACATTTACAGGCCCACAGACCCAAAAAACTATGATGACTATTAGCCAACTCAGGAACGCCCATGTAAAAAAAAAAAAAAAAAAAAAATCTTGTCAATATTTTAAAATAACATTACTTAAGAACATTAACTTAATGTTACAACATTAACGACATGAAATAACCTAATGTAGAAATTTTAAACACTTTATTTAACACATATTTAACATTTGAAATTAGTTGAAAGAAAAGTCATGCAAGAAAAGTCATAAGTTATATAGGTTTAATGAATCTTTTCCACAAAAGGAAAGAACTTTCAAGGCGGAATAGTTGTGTAAACACTCGACAGCTAT
This sequence comes from Cyprinella lutrensis, assembly GCA_027497675.1. NCBI lineage: Eukaryota > Metazoa > Chordata > Actinopteri > Cypriniformes > Leuciscidae > Cyprinella > Cyprinella lutrensis. The sequence goes on from JAOTRC010000043.1 coordinate 17,442,258, forward strand.
TGATCAGTTTCTTTCTAACAGTCCAAAGTTTATCATACTCGTAGATACAACAAAGAGGCATCGTAGATTATTTACTAATACTTTTTTTTTTTACTAATACTCTTAACTGACAAACTAAGTAATTACATTCACACAAACATCGTACCTGTTTGTCATGCACAAAGTTACTTGAAGGCGTGAGACTCCAGGACCAGAAGCACACACATATGGGCCCTGTCCCAAATCGCGCACGTCACGCGGACTTGCGTTCTCGTGGACTTCGATTGCGCGTGCTCGCCGAGTCCACGAGTCCGTAGGGTGTCCCATTTGGCATTTTAACGCCAAGTGTGCTCAGCAGCGCCCCCTTTGTACCCTTGAAGCGGTCTTCCGCGAAGCCCGCATAGATCATAGACAGTAAAAGAAATGGACACAGCGACCCCGGCCCGTTGATTTCAACGGAGAGAGCTGAAGCTCAACATGGGCACTCACTTCCTGATAGCAGGGCGTTCTGCGCAG
>JAOTRC010000043.1:17492176-17504657 GCA_027497675.1 Cyprinella lutrensis
ATAGATAGATAGATAGATAGATAGATAGATAGATAGATAGATACTTAAAACTGGATTTAGATACTTAAAACTTAATTCATTAAAAACAACTATTTATTTAGAGCACCTATTACAAAGCAGTTATTAAGATGATTTTCACCTGTGCAGTGGAGCAAGAAAAAAGGACAGGAAGTAGACAAACACTCTGAGGACTGTGCTACCCCAGAATGCAATGGCTGCACCGAGCACACAGAGCAGTGGGGATACCAGACGATGCCATTCCTGCACAGATGCTTTTGGATCCTGGGATATGCTTTCCACAGAGCTGAGAGGAAGAGTATCCACCCCAGGAAAAGCCAGAGAGGACCAGACATCCTGAAACCAGCTCTGCCTGTAGTAGAAAACCCCTCGAAAAGATTAAAACAGGAGCACTGCCTGACCCGGCTCCTATGTTTTGCAGAAAAACAGAGTCCGCATTCAAATACAGCAGATAGACACTGTGTCAAGACTCACCTGAGCAACAGCAGCAACAGGAGGACAGGCAGTTCCAGTTTGTGTACCTGCAATGATTTACTCATGGCTTCTTGCATCCCAACAGGATGCCCCAATCTTTTGATTGAGCTCAGCTGAGCACTGATCATCAGAAGAAGCACTACAGCCGAGTAGACAGGCAGAACTGGACCACAGAAACGTAGAATCTAAAGAACAACAACGATTTTTTTTAATACGAGACTCTGGGTTCAAAGTTAAAATTGGTAGATTAAATACCACAATGTAAGCACACCTGCCCAAGCACTTTGGGAAACGAAGTCCGAATAGACACCTGTAGAAAAACAAGATGATGTTATTTGACTTACCAGTAGGTTTACCTGTGGATAACAAGGGATGTGGATGAAATACCTTGTATTGGCAGTTAGGGGCAGTGTGGAGCTGCAGGAGGGCACTGGAGGTGTTGTCTGGGCGGCTGGTGTGAAGCATGCTGTAGATCTCAGATACCGAAGGAATACTTGGATTGAAAACATTAAAAGACTTTTAGAAGACACAGTAATTTCTACTGTAAAAAGATGCAAAAAGAGAGCTGCGGTGAGATGATGAAGGCAGGCTGATTATTCTACCTTGCCATAGCAAAGGAGTCTTCTTGAAACCAAGGTACTCTCACTCTGTACACACTGGGCAGTCTGTCTATATAACACAACATGTACAGTATCAGACGTCTGGAGTGGAGTCTTTTAAAATGCCATGTTGAATTTCTGGCAAATGAAGCTCAACTGGTTACCTTTAGTGGTTTTGCAGTGACTCATGACTGTTATTCTGAAAGCCTGATAAACCTGAAGGAACACAAACTAGAGTTCACATGTCTTATGCTTTGGTGTATTGGTCTTTTTATGGTGCTTTGGTCTTATTTTAATTAAAGGATAAATGGATTGCCAATTACTAATAATAATAATAGGAACATTATCCTCAAAATACTTTGTAATGCTAAAGATTATTATCGGATTTCTATCATTACAAACGCTTCTATTATCAAGGTTTCTGCAGGGTTTAGTCAGTCAAATTTAAGACTTTTTAAGACCTTTTTATGACCATTATGATTTCAATTTATGACCTAAACGAATGAATGAGTATATCAATTTAAGATGTAGCTAAATGTAATTTATGACCTTGAATGGAAAATCCGGACGTTATGACTTTTTATGGCCTAAAATTCTTCTTATCAAATTTAAGATGTTTTATGACTCAGTGGAAACCCTGTACAATGTACAGTATAACACTGAATATTTGAAAGATTAGAGGGATTAAATCTATTGTGAAGCTGAGGTTAACAGGGAATGAGGAACACAGAGAATGTTGTGAGCGATGATCACCTGATGAAAGTCTTGTAGCAGTAGTGTATGGAGCAGCCCAGAGGAGTTAATGCTGATGTCACTGACGGTCAGACCTGCAAACAATCACATTCAGGTAAAATCGTTTGCATACATTTGTTTTAAAAAGTAAGTTAGAATGAGTATTTGACACTGTATTTTATTCGACTATTACATTCTTATTTTATCTGCCAAGTTAAAATGTTTGGTTCGTGTTGTCGACATGTCAAATCCACTTTGTACGCACTTCTAAAGGATGAGGACTTAGGGCTCAAATTGATATGGTAAAACTGAAGCTCTTGTTACTGTTCATATCACTGTTTACAATTGCTGTATAAGCCTCGAGAGCTGAAATTCAGATATGGTAATGGGCGTCTCGTTTCTCGGTTTACATTTTTTTTTTTACCTTGAAAGTATGTTTTTACAATACCTCCAAAACAAAATTAGGAACATAACAGGGGAACTTTAAATGTGCATAAAAATAAAAAGTTCATGTGGTTGTCATTACAGAAAGAAGGGAACAAAACTTAAGTTAATTAAAATGTCAACAAAATGTGATTTTGGCTCACCAAAGGACAGCGTATGAGGCACTTGCACTGAGACAGTCAGGCTCTGCTCTCTCTGCAGCTCACACTCCACTATAAACTACAATCAGACAAACAAGCATTTACAATGGATCTTTGAAATCGATCATCATGCACATTTTTTTTTTAACATGAATCATCCAATGCATGTTTTAAAAAGAAAAATATACTAATATGGTCTGTCATGTAATATAAGTTTTCATAATGAACATGATAATGTGGACTGTAAGTTAACCTGTCCTCCAGTGGGGTTAGAAGCATCAATGATGAGATGAGAGACCGACAAGAGTTCACTGATTTTCACTGTCACCGCCTATGAAAGTTTGACTGTTTATAGATCAAGTTTTTAAATGTAATATTATAAGTTGGGTTTTTGCATGCATAAGAAAAACTAGACAGACCTTATAGGCTGGAAGGAGCTCCGTCTCAGATGACAGATCTATTGCCTGAACACTAGAAAATGAGGAAAAACAGAGAAAGGAAACTTCACAAAACAAATAATATAACATACTACAGTACACACTATCAACAATAGTCCAGAGTGCTGGTACGGATATGGATCAGGATGTGTGCGCGATGCACCAGACTCATGAAAATGCGCCAACTTTGTGAAAAACATGCATTTGAATACTGCAGAAATTACTGGCACAGATTCTGTATGGGCCCTGATCGTTTCCAATTAAAAGAGGATTTGAATTCATGTGGTTCACTTTACTCACCACATGGAGCCGCTCATCTGTGTGCAGCCGTACAGCCAGCTGGTCATTTCCTGTTAAACATGCAGAGATAAACAGAGCTCTTCAAAACATGCTTGAGAACATTTGCAATGAGCATAAGTCATGACGGATACTTGGACCACAGCCTGCATGAAGGAAAAACTGTATTTTCCTGAAAAATATGTACTTTTTTGCTTATCACAATACCTTTTTTTTATTTTACAAGTATGAGCAGTGAGAATCCAAATGCTTTGCAAAACTAACAAGCAAGTTTCTTTTTATAATTTATATTGAAAAACTAAACTCTACTTCATAATATTTTACCATTTAAATTTACATGAATATGAATTTACATTAATATGCACAATTACACAACAGATTTTCTTTAAGAGTGGGTCAGCTGACACCACAAAAAAAAAAATGTCAAAGGAATAGACTTACTTTCAGTGTAATGTTTGGTGACATTCAAATCAAAACGATACATTTAAAGGAAAAAAAAAAGGGGGTTCTGAGTGTGACGCTGTTGGACTCCCTCACCATATTATTACTGCGGCAATGGAAATGACTGTAGGCTTTCCTTCGACTGGAGAGAGCAAACAGGAAGTACTTGACTTGAGCTTCCTGCCAAGAGGATGGTTTACATCAGTGCAATGTTCAGAGACAAGCTGCTGGGATATTTTTTCCCAGAGATGAAGAAACATATTGTCACCTTGGGGGCAGTGTAGAACAGACGGAGTGTGTTGACCTCCTTCCATGCCTCGGGAGGAGCTGGAAGGATGGATGAATAGATTGAAAATAGTAAGAAGAAAAAAAAAAAAACAGACATTCAGATATTATCTTCTAGCTGTGTGGAAAACTGATAAGACTATAAATATATGTTCACACAAACACAGACCTGAGAAAGTGACAGGATCTTCCTGTGATTCTCCAGGCTGCAGCACTGGGTGTCTAAAGAAGTGATAATTCAACACTGACATTCGCTTCTCAGGACTCTCTGTAAACTAAAGAGACGCATGAGTCAATAAAAACAACTTGAACATGAACATTAACATGGTATTAATGAAACTCAGGCGTGAAGACCAGGAGACTCGGTTATATGGGCGGTAGGGCTTTTAGTGCCCTAACTTATGGAATAAGCTGTCCCAGAATCTTCGTGTGACCAACAACATCCGGACCTTCAAAAAATGTCTTTAAAAAACATTTTTTTTCAAGCTTGCCCAATAAATCAGTATCCTCACCACAGTTTTCTCTATTCTACACTTCCTCAGCTCTATCTGCTTCATACTTTGTCGTAACTATATATTTTGACAAATAATACAATTTTTCTTATTTGATTTATGTCAGTAAGTGTATGCTTGTCTCCATCTGTTTTGTCTCCTATTAGCAGATGGCTTTGTATTTGTTTGCTTGTTTGCTATATGCGTTACATTGTGAAGCGACCTTGGGTTCTTGAAAGGCGCAATAGAAAATAAACATTATTAGTATTATTATAATCAATTCAGCAGGATTCTTTACTGAGAAGGAGCTGTTGGTAGCTGCATTCTTCAAGAATAAGGCAGTGAACATTGTAATTTGTATAGATTTTAGGAGGCAGTGCTTAGAAATTGAGACAAAGCACCCGGCTGACAACCTTAAACAAAGCATGCAAATGAAGAATCCAGGGGGCCAGTTCCATAAACATAACCATTATGTTAAGACAGTGTCTTAAGAACTAGTTTGACCAACTAACAGTTAGTTAGGGCAGGGGTAATCAATCTTACTGTTCGGTATCAAATTAGACCAATGTACAATGTACTCGCCCCAGGTATAGGAACCCACTCCAGACTCTAGTGTCACCAGTTCTAATCCAATCCACATAATTATTCAAAGAATAGTAAAGACAAAGGATGAGAGCCTCAGAAATCAGACTCATTCGACTTACAATTAAGAGAACAGGACTGGCAGGAATCTCTTGCTAAATTCTTTTCTTACCCGAATAATTCATCTGATGTCAAATCTTTAATGCTAAATGCAATGTACTTCCCCTTTGTTTTTCATGTGATGTTATGCAAGGATGTAAGATCTTAAACAGATTCTTATATTTGTAATTCCACACAATGCTCACCTGCCCTGTTTCAGGTTCAATAAGGTCGAAGAACGCCCGAACTGTGGCCAGAACCAGCTCCTTGCACCTTGTATGAAGCATTTGAAATTACAAAGAATGAAATTCACTAGCTGTTAAGAAGCTAAGTAGGTAAAAAGCTAAATAATTAGGCATCAGTTTTTAAGCTCAATGTTAACATACAAAAACATACCAAACAATGGAAATATGATCTGTGGAAACCCATGTTCGAGGAACTGCAGTCACCTAAAACCAATTTACAAAACACACATGTAAGAACGTAAAAAAGCAGGTTGTACTTTAAATATTCAGGTGTAAATATTTAACTAAAGATCATTTTTAAAGAAAGATCTCAAAGAAAATGACTTGTAGACCTACCACAACTGACATCTTATTGAGGTCATCAATGGGACAGGACAGCGCCGTCAAGCCAGAGCGCACTTGGAAGTCAAGGTAACCACCACCCACAGAAAGAACGGTTATATTTCGAAGGTCTTCAGCATTTCTGGCCCAGTGATTTCTGACTGTGGAGTAAAACTCTACAAAAGACACAATTTAGATGTTAGTGTTAACATTTTTTTTTTTTTTTTTTTTTGAGAAAGTAAAATGTACAATTATGCAAGTCCATACGTTCAAAAATTTGGGGTTGATAAGATTTTTGAAAGAAACTCATGTTCAGCAAGGGTACATGTTTTTGATCAAAATTGCAATAACATTGTCAAATGTTATTACAATTAGAAATAATTGTTTTCTATTTTAATATATTTTGAAATGTAATGCAAAGCTGAATTTTCATCATTACTCGTCTTCAATCACATGATCCTTCAGGAATCAATATGGTGATTTAGTGCTTAAAAACATTTATATTATTATTATTATCAATGTTGAAAACAGCTTAATATTTTTTGTGGATACCATAATACATTTTTTAGGATTCTTGGATATCTTTTATAAAACTAAAAATGTTTAATTGTTTTCATAACATTTTGTTCTCAGCAGCTAAATGTCTAGCAGTATAATCATTTTATAAATAATAACTGTATGTGTGTCTGTATGGTTTTTTTTTTCCTACCCAGTATATAAGGGTCAACAGACAGGACAGGTGCCTGGTGGGGGGAGGCCTGGGTGATGATGAGGCTGACCAGCCGTGGATTGAAGCGTGCCAGGGTGAACAAGGCTCTAGCCACCACTCCACCCATGGAGTGACCCACCAGAACCACACTTGTGGGGGGGTCTGGACAGTCCTGCAGCCATGACAATGTAGTAAAAAGACCATTAGTTTGGATGTGGATAATCTACTAATAGCAGTAAGCTTTAATTACTAAATCAATAAAGGCTGGAATACAATACATGACTTTTAAAGTCTGGCATCATACAGTTGCTGACTTGCAAATGGAAAAACTGGGCATCATACACTAAACAAACGAGGATCATAGTCATACCGGACTTTCACGTTGTTCACAACACAACAACAAATTCACACAGAAACATACATCTGGTTGTAAGGAGATGCATGGCAAAAAAAAAACCCCAATGTGTTCATTTTTAAATCTTCCACCTGGATGGAATCATAGTCTGAAGCAAAAATGGAAATGTGCCCATCACACAGATTTTCTGTGAAATCTGTCAACTCCAACTTCCTGCAGACTCACTCTAACAACAAGCACTGTCTCCTCCAGACTGAACATTACAAAAAAATGGCTAACACTACAAGTAATCTTTTATAAGCATATATGTTGTGTGTTGTCAACCCAAAACTGGCACTGGAAAGAGACTGGTCCATAAATGCGATCATTACTGTTATTGCTCTTAAACCACAGTGCATACTAACAAAAGTGTAGAATACTGTAATTTGTGACCTGTAATTTCAAAAAAGAGACAGAAAAGGATTGAAAGGAAAGGGTGAAATAAAAAGAAAGGAAAGAAAGAACATCAAGGAAGGAAAGTGGATGTAAATGGTCAAAAAGATGTAAAGTAAAAGGGAACCCTTGACCTCTGACCTTATAAAGGCGCAAGATGGCTTTGATGCTTTCATGTAAAAACTGAGTCTGTCTATGCAAACTGCCCCCATACAGGGCCACCAGCTCCTCGTTGAAGTCAATTGTGAACACATTCATATGGATCCCTCTCTCCAGGTTCTCAGCCTTCCTCAGTGCCACTGAACCCAGAGAACGAGCTGCAAGAGAGAGTACAACATCTTTGTTTTGCAATGAGCTCTTACATCTCACTTTTTCCATTTGCTATTTATAATCTGAAAGTTTCATTTGCATTGGGAGTTGGGATAAAGTCAGTAGGAGGATAAAGATTGACTGAACAAACAAACAGTTTTCTGTCACCCAGCTGTCAAAACCCAGCCAAATTAAACAAGGCCAAGCTAAATTATTCATATCACCTATGTGTGCATGTATAAGATGTGTTGATTGAAATATTGAGGAAAAAACAGTTCCATCTCACCTTGCTTGTAGCTGCCCGCATTCCCAGGCAGGAAGAGCACAGGTGCGCCAGTGAGCTTGAGTCCTCTGGTCTCCTGAGCATATGCGCCCTCTCCATACAGATACAGGCCATATGATGGGTACTGGCGCGCAACACGCCTCGGAAGCGGCAGGCGCTGCAAACGCAGGTGCACAAAATGACAGGTGTAACAATAAATATTCACGCAGAAAGGATAATAATGCTAGACCACAGACAAATCAAGTTGTGGAACAGGATTTCTGACACAAATGCAACTTTAAATGAATGTACAGGGTTTGATGCAGGTTTGAATGAGGATCACAAGTGTGACCCCTTATTTTCCCCATAAACATTGTACAATGACTGATGTAGCTGATTAGGTTTGTTTATTATTGCCAAAAAAGAACAGGAAGAATGACAGGCAGAGATGGGCATAAATACATGGAAATTAATTTAAAATATTACAAAATACTGTGTGGGAAAATGTATTTAAATACAAATACAAAGTATTATGTGAAGAAATCTTATTTAAATTTTAATTTATAATAAGGATATATATCATAGTTCCACAATTCTCAATATCTGTAAATATATAAAATTATGAACTGAATTTAAAACTCTTGAGGCTTTTTTTAATTCCTAATTTTTTGCAGGTATTTTCCCACTTGTCTGTGCTCTTTTTATGTTATTGGAAGGCAAATCTGAATAATGCACTATTTTAATTTTAATCAACAAGTAGAATTGATGAAGAAGTAGAGCAAGTAGAAGCGATATCCTCATTCCAGCTAACATGAATGCTGGATTAGGGGGAGGGGGCGTGTCTGAACTAGTTAAGTTGATGCACGAAACCACCAGAACTCTGATAGGTTGACTGGCGAAGTATTTTAAGACTGGTAAAGTATTTTATATATTTTGAAAATTCAAAAATATTTTCTTAAATTTATTCAAATACAAATTATGTTATACAAAATTTTCCAAAGGCTTTAAAATAGAAAATAGCATTTTGTGTTTCAAACACGTATTTTAAATACATCTGAAATACTGCCCATCCCTGATGGCAGGAACAACTGATGCATGGCCTGTCAGTGAATTGTGCACACTAGCTTAGCCAGTATGTTGCCCTATTTACAAGCAATGGTGCATTTTGCTGAATGCAAACCAAACATATCAAGGAAACAACAGTGATAAAGACTATGTTTGCAATGATACTCACTCGGTATTCTGGATACTCGAACATGTATGTCATGCTGCATCGATTCTCCTCGAAACTAAACAATAATTCCCGCAAACCCACGAGCAAAAGCCCAAGAGCAAAGCCGTAAAACGCGTATACAGCGAGTCTCATATCTCCACAAAATAAGCTTGATTATATTCACAAATTCATTGTAATTGTGTCTCCTCTTCCCTCGTTATAAACCCACTGTCTGTTTAAACCTATAGGAAACCACCTACGGACCTGTCATGCAGCTCCTGGGACGACGTCACGGCGCAGACAGGAGAGTTAGCCAATAGAGAGAGGGAATGTGTTCAAGGTTTGACCAATCAGAATTGAAAGAGGGAGGGATGGCAAGAGAACAGTGGGATCATCGTAGAAAAATTCTCCTCTATTTAAAACGCAGAAAGGCGGAAATCGAGGGGGAGTCCATCACGTCACCTTGAATAAGTTTAAGACATCGCACGATTAAATATCAAATATGGGTTATTCATCTTGCAGTGCTTTCATATTGCCATTATACAACTTAATATATTTGATAAAACATTAAAATCGCAATTTCTTTAATCACAATCTTGTGCATTGCCATCTTTACCATGCAAAAATGCTCTTTGTATTTTCCCTGTAACTGACAGTGATTTGCCAAAAGTAACACTTTCTGTACTGTTCTGTGGATTGTGTCAGGTTGCATTAAAAACTTTTAACCTTTTATAAATTAACTTTTAACTCAACATTTATAAATTACCAGAAACCAGATTGGACAAAATCCTGTTCATTTTCTTGCCACTGAGTTAATACTCCAGCCATAATTAACACTGTCTAAAGGTGTCTTAGTTTGACCAGGTAGGGCATATTCCATTAATATCTTTAGAGAAACACATTTCCTTAAAACATTACAGACATATTTTTTATGTTACAAAGTTCTAAGAGACACTGTATAACATGTTAGAGAAAAAACAATATTTGGTTTTGGTTATTTTCAGGTGTACTGTATGACATATCGCAAAATAAAGATTACATTAGAATAACTAACCATTTATAATATTCAGGCAGAATAATTTAAATCTACATTTTGATGAACTGTCAAATTTTAATATTAAATAAAAAACAAACTTGCTGCTGTTTTGCATAAGACGTCAATTTAGATTAAACTGTTAGGTCGGTTCATCAATCTGTCTATTTGTCTTTCAAATGATCCAAGCAGTGATTCAAAGCTTTTCAGATGCTTCTGATACGGTGTTACAGTTCAATTGCCAGTTTGCTCAATTTGCAGTCAACTTGACAGCAAAACTCAATTATGTTGAGAAAAAAAAAACTGTTGTGTTCTTAAATGCATTTACAATTTGACTGTCATATAGTATCTGTAATCATGTTGTAGTTTGTGTCCCATTCAGTCCAGTTTTGTTGGTTTGCGCTAAACCTGTAACAAATTCCTTGTATGCACTCTACTTGGCCAATAAAGGCGATTCTGATTCATACAAAGTTTTTTTTTTTTAAAAACTTTCAATGAGCCTTACAAATTTACAAACATTAATATGATAATCACTAATCTTAATCTAAGATCAGTGAGATGTGAACCACTGAAGCACACATGAAATCAACATTCATAATTTTCTATAATGGAGAGTATCTGGAGGAGACAATTATTTTTTCCAATGAGGGTTAGAGATTCAAGCCTAAATTTGTTGGTATGTTAAGCAATAATGAATGAACAAAAACAACAACAACAAAAAAAAAGCTCTCCAAGTTCAGCACACTTAGTCAAGAAGTTTTGAATGTTCTATCCTTGTGATGATCCAATCTGGAGTCACACCCTGGGTAAACTCCCTTTGGAATCTGCCAAAACAAAGAAACCAAGACAAGACATAACTTTTACTAATGTTTATAACAATACTGATATTTCTGGACATCGACTCAAGGTAAATGGTAGCTTCTCTTAATCATAATATTTATAAGCAATTTAAACTATAATAACAATAATACGAATCTTGCAATCTCTCTCGATCTCATTATGAGACGCAATACACAAACAATGAAGAGTAATCACAGCACTCACTCATAATTGGCTGTAAGCAATCTCTTGGTCTCTGGTCTCTCTCCCTCTCCACCAATGTCAACCTGGAAAATTCTCGCTCCCTCCACACCATCTTCAGGAATTCTGGCACTCGTTAAGTACCAGAAGCGCATCAAAATACTTACAAATTTCCTACCTGAAAATGAAAGAAAGACACATGTCATACATAAGAATTTAAAAACTAGTTTAAACAAAATGATATCTTTTTAAAGACATCTTGGCCTGGTTTCACAGACAGGGCTTAGATTAAACCAGGAGTAGGCCTTAGTTCAATTAGGACATTCAAGTAGCTTTTATAAATGTGCCTTTGAAAACAACAAACATTACTGTTGTGCATCTTGAAACAAAACAATGACACTAACATATTTTGAGATATCTCAGTGCAAGTTGCTATCAGTAAAAACATCTCAAACATGCATTTGGCCAAGGCTTAAGCCATGTATGTGAAACTGGGGGTTAGTGACCTAAATTGGCTTTCATAAGAACCAGTCTGATAAAAAGGAGGAAAATATGCTGGATTCATGCTACAAAGCTACTTTTTTTCTAAATTACTCACCCACTAATAATAATTAAACATATTATCTGGGTGAATATTGTGTGGTATGAAGCTTATAGGGTCTCACCGCTATCATCATAGTAAATGCCCACATCTCCAGTAGTTGTGTACATGATCTCATCTGACTCGGCAGACAGCGCCCTCTGGTGGCTTAACGGCAATTTAGCGCATTTTTCTTCAAGTTTTTCTATTAGCTATGGGAGAGAATACAAATAACATCATGTATTATAGGAGTATTTTATATAAACACAATAAACTTCCATTGACGTGACATACTTACATCTTTAGCCACTAATCCCTCAAGAGACTCAAACTGACACTGAGACAGCAATCTTGAAACGTGTGAGAAAGCCTGAGAGACAAAGGGCAGATTTTAATATTCAGGTTATAATATTAATATATTTATTATATAATATAATAAATCAAAATCATCATGTAACTCAAAACAGTAAACAGCTCACAAATAACAAAAATTATGATTAAAATTCCCAAAATTATCCAACTGAACAGGGAAACACAAAATGGGGGGTGATGGGAGTGGATCAAGTGAGGAAGATCAATTAAGAAATAAAGTTTAAGTAAAGGTGATGATACACAGGGAAACTTTATGAGCAATATTGTTGGGCGATCTTTCTGGGCGATTGTTGCTTGGGCACTTTCCCATTGAATATGGGCAGTACATTTCTATCTGGATCATTTAGATCGGTAATGGGCCCTGCCTGTCTTACATCTGGTTGCCCGTCGACGACAACACTGCTCAAAAATTTCCCCTGCGTATCATCACCTTAAGTAAGAGGAATGAAAAGTTAAAAAAGTAACAACACCACCACATACATTTTATTTTGTTATAATTGAGATTTATGAATGATAGGGCTGCACGATATTGGTAAAAAATGGCATTGCGATATTTTATATTTCCACGATATATATTGCGATATTAGAACA
>JAOTRC010000043.1:17605048-17615371 GCA_027497675.1 Cyprinella lutrensis
TATATGATTTTTTAGGATGTGGAAATGAAGATTATTTCTTACTTAAATCTTTCTTCTTAGGTATGTTCTTATGTCTTCCATGTCCTTATTTGACATCTTTTGCACATAAAGATGTTCATTCCATGGAAGTATTTTGAACTGTACTTGCAAGTGCTATTTCTTATTGAACGCTGTTCACATCCTGACCCACAAAATGATTTTTGAGGGGTCGATGTCACTGATATTCTTTGATTTACTTGCAATTTTTTTTTTTACTTTTGTACACTTTTAAAGCTTTTGCTATTCAATTTAAACATTGAATGATTCAGATGTATTCCAATATCCTTTTCTTTTCTTTTCTTGGTAACTTGCCTGATACAGGAATTAACAAACGGGATATAGTTTTTCTCCTTGATGGCTCAGATGTCTCCAGAAATGGATTTCTTGCCATCCGTGAGTTTATTAGGAGAATGGTAGAGGATCTTGCCATTGACCAGGACATTGTTCGAGTTGCTGTAATACAGTACAGTGAAGATACTTCGACCCATTTCCTACTTAATAGTTACAATAGTAAGAAAGCTGTAATTTATGCTATTAATGGCCTCACAGCAAAAGGTGGAAGAAACCTAAATACTGGGGCAGCGTTACAGTATGTCAGGGACCATGTTTTCATTACTGCTTCTGGAAGTAGACATCAGCTAGGAGTCCCTCAGCTGTTGATTTTTATGACTGGTGGAGGGTCCAGTGATGATGTGGCAGGTCCTGCTGAAGATCTCAAAAACTTTGGAGTTCTGTCCATTGCCATTGGAATAAAGAATGTTGTAGAGGCAGAGCTCCAAAGCATAGCATTTTCTCCTAGATTTATTTTTAATCTTCCAGTTTTTGGTGAACTTTTACATATACAGCCTGATATCCTCTCTTTTATCAAATCCAAAATGGAAATAGGACCCCCTACTATCATTGGTAAGAATAACTACACTCGGAGTTTTCTTAAAATTCAAGCTTTTTCTTATGACTTTCTTATGAAAGTATATGAAAATCTACTTTCTTCACTAAACTATTCGCTTTAACCCTGAGGCCAATTTTTTGATTGGTTCAGCTTAACATATGTTAAAGACTGGCAATAAGGGCCTTTGCCACTAAATATTTACTATTTCCCAGTTCATCTTATGCTTTGTCCATCAGAGAACTTTCATGATTTTCCACTGGTTCTCTCAACCATGGAAGAGTCTTACTTCTTGCGGAGATTCCTCTTCAGATTAAGCTCTTGTTTGAGCCAATGATTTCTTAATCATTGTTGGTTTTTGATCAATAGCAACTCCTTGTTCTTCCCTTTTTCTGTTGCTTGATTGATCTTATTCATGTGAACATGAAAATACACTAGTAATATTCTCTCATAATGTTTTTTTTTTTTTTTTAGATGTTATCAGAATATTCTTAAGATAGAACAGAAATATAGCAAAGTGTATTTGGAATGTACATTTGATTAAAATCTTTGTTCACCTTTGTCAATACCAGGGGAAATATTACTGTGATAATGTTTTGTCTTAAACTTTTTATAAGAGTTAAGGCCATTTTACTAAAGCCAATTAATTTTCATCCCAGTTGAATTGGATGCAGCTCAAAGAGACATTGTCTTTATTCTGGATGGGTCTGATGACACCAGGGATGAATTTAAACAGATGTGTCAGTTTGTTCAAAGAGTCGTGGGCAAACTCAATATCGGGCTCAGTGGAGATAGAGTGTCTTTAGTCCAATACAGCAGAGAGCCACATGTCCATTTTTACCTGAACACACATGCCACAAAGCAAGATGTTCTCAATTCAATTGAGACACTGCAACACCAGGGAGGAAATCCCCTCAATACAGGAAGAGCCCTTGATTATGCAAAAAAGAACATGTTCACTGCTTCTTCTGGGAGCAGACTCCTGGACGGGGTTCCTCAGATTCTTGTGCTTGTGACTGGAGGAAGGTCTCAGGATGATGTTAGAGCTCCAGCTGCAGCTCTGAAACTGGACCAAATTGTACCATTTAGTATTGGCAATCAAAATGCAGATGTTATTCAACTGCAGGCAATCTCGTATACTCCTGGTCATACCCTTACTGTTCCTCAGTTTGATGACCTTCAAACCATTGAGCAGAAACTTTTATCATATTTAAAAATAGTTCCTCGTCAGCCTAGGAGGATTCCACCAACTGCAACAGGTAAGAATCAAATGTCTGTTTTTTTTTCTTTCATGTGGTTGATTTGAAGGTGTTATGGACTAGTGACATAACTATATGTATATTTATGCTCCATAGTAACAGGTGCTGGAAAAAGAGATGTTGTTTTTTTAATCGATGCCTCTGATGGTACAAAGGAAGATTTCTTAGGAATAAAAAACTTTGTTCAGACCCTGGTTCAGAAAATGGATGTGGCACCAAATAAAGATCGTGTTTCAGTGGTCCAGTACAGTGATGATGCAGCTTTTGATTTTCTTTTGAATACACATTCATCATCAGACGATGTTATAAATCACATGAAACGTCTAATTCATAAAGGAGGAAGGCTGCGTCTCACTGGGACAGCCTTACAGTATGTAAAGGACAACGTGTTTACTGCTGCTGCAGGAAGTAGATATTTGGAGGGTGTGACACAGTTTCTAATTCTGTTGAGTTCTGGAAGGTCTAATGATGACATACATGGTCCAGTCAAAGCTTTGAAAGATATCGGTGTCATTTCATTAAGTATTGGCACCACAAATGCGGATACACTTGAGTTACAAATAATATCCCATCAACCAAACTACTTTTTCATTTCTGAATTTGAGAACATTCTTGATGTTCAAGATAATATATTCGCATTAATAAAAGAGGTATCTTACCAACGGCTACCAACAATGGCTCCTCAGGTCTCCGGTAAGAGATTTATTTTAATTTCTTAATGTATCTGTGTATGTGTGTACCCCAGCCACTGACAGCAGTGTTTTAGCATGAAGAATGCCCACACACATTCTTACATAATGTAGTCCTCTATTATAGTAAATATTTTTGTCTCATTTCTTTATTACAGAATCTGCTAAAAGGGATGTTGCATTTCTTATTGATGGCTCTGATGATTCTAAAATTGGTTTTGAGGCTATTCGCAGTTTTATCCAGAGGGTAGTTGAGAGTCTAAATGTGGAGGAAGATCTTGATAGGGTGGCGGTTGTTCAGTACAGTCGGGATCCCACAGCTAATTTCTATCTCAGCTCATACGCAACCAAAAAAGAGGTACTAAATTCCATACGTTCTATGAGGCACAAAACTGGAAGGCCATTGAACACTGGAGCTGCTCTAATGTTTATTAAAGAAAATATATTTACACAATCCTCTGGAAGCAGACGTCATGAGGGTGTACCTCAGATTCTGTACTTATTTAGCGGTGGTAGATCTGGTGATGATGTCAGAATCATTTCACAGAATTTAAGAGAAAACAACATACAAGTATTTACAATTGGCACAAGAAATGCAGATACACTTGAGTTACAGACAATGTCTTCAACTCCAGCCTATGCTTTCTCTGTTCCTGACTTTACCTCCATCAACAGCATTGTCCAAAGAGTTACCTCTGTTTTGACAAGTGGTGATGAAATTCCTGTGCGATTTCCAACTCCCCAGGGTAAGAATTACAATAACTGATATCTTTTCTTGAACATGTTGTTATGTTAAATAAAGAGGAGACATACAGATACAGACTGGTGTACTGTATATTCTGGCTTCTATATAATTGTTGTTAAAATACTGTTGTCTTTCCTTGATGAAAATACTCTTCCCTTTATTTATTTTAGGCCAGGATTTGAATGCAAGAAGAAATATTGTGTTTCTTATTGACGGATCGGATAATGCTAGTGATAGATTCACAACTATACGAGAATTTGTGGCAAGTTTGGCAGAAACATTTGATGTTGGTCAAGAAAAAGATCAAATTGCTGTTGTGCAGTTCAGTAATACTGCAGCAACAAGCTTTAATCTCAGTACATACTCATCCTCTTCTGAGGTGGCAGATGCTGTACGCAACCTCAAACCGATAGGGGGAAGGCCACAATATATTGGCCAGGCTCTACAATTTGTTAGAGACAATATTTTTAGCCCTAGAGTTGGAAGTCAGCAAATAGACAGTGTTAGTCAAAATATTGTGCTTGTGGCTGGTGGCAGATCAAGAGATTCTCCTCGTGGACCAGCTAATGCACTAAAGAGTATGGGAGTAGCCATTTTTGCCATTGGGTCAAGGCTGACAGATCCCATTGAAATGGAAGCAATTTCTTCTCGGACAGATTATGCCATTGCTGTTTATGATTTTCATGAATTAGAAAATGTCCGTCAACGCCTCCTGACAAACCTTATGGGTGTAAGAAAAAAAGGATACATTGAAGTTGATGGTAAGAATTAAATGCATGTTAAAACTTGAAAGATTTGAAGAAGTTTATTGAAGCTATAAGAATACATGTTGAGGCTTATGGTTTACAATACTTTTCCTAGGGACCCACTGCTCTGCACATTTTGTATGTGTTCCTTATTTAGAGAGACATACAAAAAGTGCAGAGCAGTGGGTTCCCGGGACCAGGATTGAAAACCACTGTTATGGGCTGATCATTTTAAGTTTGAAGTTTATGCTGTTCTGTTCTGTTCTGTTCTTTTGTGTGTGTGTGTGTGTGTGTGTGTGTGTGTGTGTGTGTGTGTGTGTTGGTTGTTTGAAATCTGAACTAGATAAAGCTACAGAACATTTTATTGAAAATCTGCCATTGTATATGATTATTAATTAAAGCAAACAAATTCTAATGAGATCTTTCTAATCCTATAATTATTGTGATTCTAGGCACAGGATTTAAAAGGGATATTGCTTTTCTTGTGGATGGTTCAGACAGTACAAGAAGAGGATTTACAGAAATACGTGATTTTCTGTATAACATCATCACAAATGTTAATGTGGGAATTGATAACGATAGAATTTCAATAATTCAATACAGCAATGTGGCTGTGGCAAATTTTTATTTCAATTCATTCTTAAGAAAGGAAGATGTATTGAATGCAGTAAAAGTGCTTAGCCATAAAGGTGGAAGGCCCTTAAACACAGGATTTGCACTTCAATACGTAAAGGAAAACATCTTTATAAGCGCCTCAGGGAGCAGACAGAAAGAAGGTACCCCTCAAATATTAATTCTTTTGACGAGTGGAAAGTCCAGGGACAGCATTTCTGAAGCAGCCTTTGCTCTTAAAAAAAATGGGGTAATCATATATGGAATAGGAGGAAAGTATTCAGACTCTGATGAATTACAGACAATTTCTTCGGAAAATAATGTCCTCCCATTGGCTGACTTCAGTGAATTACCAAACATTCAAGTACAGCTACTGGAAGCAATGAAATCTAATCCAAGTTACAACAAAAGTGAATTGATAGGTAAGTGTAATACCTCTTCCTAATGAGTAAAAATATTTGCTAACAAATTACAATACGGGTGCACTAAAATGCTTAACGGATGCACAGATGATGCATCAGAACATACAGTAAGCTCACTATTTACCAGCATCACACTCATGACCAGCGTCGGCCAATAGAGAGTCTACGTTGTGACATAGCACTGCACTATCACACTATGTAAACTCATTCTGAGTCCCACATAGAAGAAAACAAATAGTTGAATAGAGTCATTATTTTAGTTTTGTTTCTCCACAAAACGTATTCTCGTCGCTTGATAAATTTAAGGTTAAGCCACTGTAGTCACTTTGACTATTTAAAAAGACGGCAAGTTTAATTTACAATAGAAGCCTATGGTGGAGTGAGACAGATCTCAGATTTAATCAAAAAATATCTTAATTTGAGTTCCAAATATACTTACATGGTTGGAACAACATCTGGGTGAGTAAATACTGTCAGAATTTTCATTTTTGGTTGAATTAACTCTTTAACACAACATTATCTGTGAATAAGTTAAAAAATAAATTAAATACATATTGGTGTACCTGAATTGTCAAAGTGTTACCAATGATCCTTTAATATAATATCAAAAATAATGGAATAATTCAATAATTGAAATTAAACATTCTGGAACAATAATTTAATTAAAATAATACTTTTCAAATACAACATTCTCATTATTATGTATTGTAAGATGAAATTAGAATTAAATCAAAGGTAATGTACTGTATTGTGCTCCCCTATTTCACTGTTCAATGTTGTTTCATAGCTGAGAGTGATAGAAAGAGGAGAG
Source organism: Cyprinella lutrensis (assembly GCA_027497675.1). Taxonomy (NCBI): domain Eukaryota; kingdom Metazoa; phylum Chordata; class Actinopteri; order Cypriniformes; family Leuciscidae; genus Cyprinella; species Cyprinella lutrensis. The sequence continues at coordinate 17,611,258 of JAOTRC010000043.1, forward strand.
ATGTTGTCTTCCTGCTGGATGGATCAGATGGCACTAGAAATGGGTTCACTGCAATGAAAGAATTTGTGCAAAGAATGGTGGAGAAATTAGAAGTAGCTGAGAACAGAGATCACGTTTCTGTGGTCCAGTACAGCAGAGATCCAGAGGCTCATTTCTATCTAACCACGCACAAGACAAAGGAAGATATTCTTGACCGTGTCAGAGGTCTAAGGCACAAAGGAGGCAGGTCCCTCTACACAGGGGCAGCTCTCCAGTACGTAAAAGAAAATATCTTTTCTACCTCCTCCGGCAGCAGACGGCTGGAGGGTGTCCCGCAGATACTGATCTTGCTTAGCGGGGGAAGGTCATTCGACAGTGTTGAGGCACCAGCATCCTCTCTGAAAGAGCTTGGCGTCTTGACCTTTGGAATTGGATCAAGGGGCTCTGATAGCAGAGAACTGCAGAGAATCTCATACGACCCCAATTATGCTCTCTCCGTGTCCGATTTCAGTGAGCTTCCAAATGTTCAAGAGCAGCTGCTGGCCTCTGTCCAGGCTGTTGCAATGCCCATCACTCCAACTTCACCGACTCTCACTGGTATGTGCATGGCAGCACTTTGTGACAGCTAGCTTACAGTCTTTGCATAGTTGATTTCCCTAAGTGGTAATGAGCAGTGGGACCCTTACCCACAGCTTAGGTAGTCGTTGAGGTTGAATTAATGTGACATTTTGAAGGTGTTTTGAAACTACTCGTTGTGTTAATGATGCTGATTTCTTTTCCTAGCTGACGACACCATACCCAGAAAGGACGTGGTGTTTTTGCTGGACGGTTCAGATGGCACTAGAAATACATTCCCAGCAATGCGTGATTTTGTGCAAAGAGTAGTGGAGCAATTCAACATAGAGGCAAACAGAGACCGTGTTGCTGTGGTGCAGTACAGTAGAGACGCTGATGTCAGTTTCTATCTGAATACCTACGCAACAAGAGGGGAGATCCTGAACACTGTCAGAGGTCTGAGGCATAGAGGAGGGAGACCCCTCAACACGGGGGCAGCTCTCCAGTACGTGAGGGACAGTGTTTTCACCGCCTCTACGGGGAGTAGAAAGCAAGAGGGTGTCCCTCAGATTCTCATCCTCCTCAGTGGAGGAAGGTCAAGCGATAACATAGATACACCTGCCTCAGCCCTAAAAGAGAGCGGAATCTTGATTTTTGGCATCGGCACCAGAAATTCGAGCAGAGAGGTGCAGAGAATTGCCAATGACCCTACCTATGCACAGCCCGTCAATGAGTTCTCTGACCTTCCCAGTGTCCAGCAGCAGTTTATCAGCTCCCTAAACAATGTGCTTGCACAAGTCAAGCCGATGACACCTACTGTGGCGGGTAAGACAGATTATCACACCTCTCTAGAAAACAGCACACTGCCCCCTCCTTGTAGAGCATGCCATAGACACTATAAGGTGTATGTTAGCGATGCATGTTAGCAGAGGTGGGGGAAATTAGCCTAACAAGCAATGGGTTTGAACTCTCTGGTGTGGTAAGCAGAGTTGATATTTAATGTGTTTGTTCATTCGAACGTTCGTCAGTTTTAGGCACAGTTTTTGCCAATTGATGAAAATATCAATTCATTTACAGATGTCCATTTACCATATTAATTAAGTTTAGGCGGTTTTACTCTGACCAAAATGAGATGCTATTTTAGCAGGCAGTAATGACATATGACTGTTAGATTGGCTGTAAACTAGCTGAAAGGATAGGAGCGATTTCTCCCTTTTTTGGTAGTGGCCGACTGGAGCACACACACGCCCACAGACAACATCAGATACCCAGGGCTCACGTGACTTTTTGTTCCATCCCATTATCCATAGCTGAGCGAAGGATGGCCAGGAGGGATGTAGTGTTCCTGCTGGATGGCTCAGATGGAACAAGGAGCTCTTTCCCTGCAATGCGTGACTTTGTTGAGAGGATGGTGGAGAGACTCAACGTGTCTGAGAAAAGAGACCATGTGTCTGTGGTCCAGTACAGCAGAGATCCAGAGGCCCATTTCTATCTTAACACATACTCGAGGAAGGAGGACGTGCTTGACACGCTCAGGGGTCTGAGGCACAAAGGAGGGAGACCCCTCAACACAGGGGCAGCTCTGCAGTACGTGAGGGACAATGTCTTCACTGCCTCCTCTGGAAGCAGACTTGTAGAAGGTGTGCCTCAGCTGCTGATTCTGCTGAGTGGTGGAAAGTCATTTGATAATGTTGACACACCAGCCTCATCCCTGAAAGAGCTGGGAGTGCTTATCTTTGCGATAGGGTCAAGGAGCTCAGACAGCAGGGAACTCCAGAAGATCTCCAATGAGCCTAGTTACGCACTCTCAGTGAGTGAATTTGCTGACCTTCCCAGTGTCCAACAGCAGCTTCTCACCAACATTAACATGGTCTTTGTAGAGGGAACGTCTATCACCACCACAACGATAGGTAAGAAAAAAGCCAAACCGGCTTCCAGTAATTCCTCTCCTTTTATTATGGTCGTAGAGAAATGTGCCATATTGTTCCTCTAGTTCTAATGAGTTGCAGACAGAAATGTAATTCCTTCTGAAGAGTAAAACTTTACGGGAGGTGACGCGATAGCGAACACACAAAAAGCATGATCAAGCATTAAGTTTGTAATGCGTTGTCGGTTATTTATTTATTTATTTATTTATTTTTCTCTCCTTAAAATGTCACCCACCTGACCCACGAATTTGTCTGTTTTTAGCTGAGGGCCGTAGACAGAGGAGAGATGTTGTCTTCCTGCTGGATGGATCGGATGCCACTAGGAATGGCTTTCCAGCAATGAAAGAATTTGTGCAAAGAATGGTGGAGAATTTGGAAGTAGCTGAGAACAGAGATCACATTTCTGTGGTCCAGTACAGCAGAGACCCAGAGGCACATTTCTATCTAAACACGTACAAGACAAAGGAAGAAATTCTTGACAGTGTCAGAGGTTTGCGGCACAAAGGAGGCAGACCGCTCTACACGGGGGCAGCGCTCCGGTATGTCATAGACAATGTCTTTACTACCTCCTCCGGCAGCAGACGGTTGGAAGGTGTGCCTCAGATACTGGTTTTGCTTAGCGGGGGAAGGTCATTTGACAGTGTCGAGGCAGCAGCCTTGTCTCTGAAAGAGCTTGGCATCTTGACTTTTGGAATAGGATCGAGGGGCTCTGATAGCAGAGAATTGCAGAGAATTTCATACGACCCCGATTATGCTCTGTCCGTGTCCGACTTCAGCGAGCTTCCCAATGTTCAAGAGCAGCTGCTTGCCTCTGTCAAGGCTGTTTCAATTCCCATCACTCCAACTTCACAGACTGTTACCGGTATGTGTGTTGCAGTACTTAACTATACCCTGTGTCTTGTTTTTGTTTCATGAAGTTCCTTACTTTTTTTTAAAGCCATAGCTTAGAGAGTTAATGAGGTGATGAACTGATGTGTCATTCTGAAGGTTTATGAACGTTATGCACATTACTTGGTGTCATTGATGATGTTTATCTCCCTCTTAGCTGATTACGTCACACCCAGAAAGGACATAGTGTTTCTGCTGGACGGTTCAGATGGCACTAGGAATTCTTTCCCAGCTATGCGTGATTTCGTGCAGAGAGTAGTGGAGCAACACACCATAGAGGCAAACAGAGACCGTGTTTCTGTGGTGCAGTACAGTAGAGAAGCCGAGGTCCATTTCTATCTAAATAGCTACACGACAAAGGAAGAGGTTCTTGACCGTGTCAGAGGTCTGAGACACAAAGGAGGTAGACCCCTCTACACAGGGGCAGCTCTCCAGTACGTCAGAGACAATGTATTTACTGCCCCCTCCGGCAGCAGACGGTTGGAGGGTGTGCCGCAGATACTGATCTTGCTTAGCGGGGGAAGGTCATTCGACAGTGTTGAGGCAGCGGCGTCCTCTCTGAAAGAGCTTGGTGTCTTGACCTTTGGAATTGGATCGAGGGGCTCTGATAGCAGAGAACTGCAGAGAATCTCATACGACCCCAATTATGCTCTCTCCGTGTCCGACTTCAGTGAGCTTCCAAATGTCCAAGAGCAGCTGCTGGCCTCTGTCCAGGCTGTTGCAATGCCCATCACTCCAACTTCACCGACTCTCACTGGTATGTG
>JAOTRC010000043.1:17628651-17655066 GCA_027497675.1 Cyprinella lutrensis
TAACCAGACAGTTTCTGGTCTCATTGACTTCCATAGTAGGAAAAAAAATATACTATGGAAGTCAATGAGACCAGAAAATGTCTGGTTACTGATATTCTTCTAAATATCAAAAAAAAAAAAAAAAAAATCAGCTGAATACGTTCAAAAATGGTAAAACCCAACTGTTTAACCCTGAGGGAGTGGTAAAATTAGCTTACTTCCAAAAAAAGTGGAGTATCCCTTTAATGCTTAGTTAAGCTTAAAGTTTTCAGGTCATAGGCACAACAACTGTGATTGTAAAAAATGCCAAGTAACTTTACACCTTCAGTGAGCTAATTTCCAAATTAGATTGCAGCTTACATCATTTTGTAGTGTTTGATGTTGTGAAATGGGAAATGTTGGGAAATGTCAACCTCTTGTACACATTAACTGTAATTAACTCTACATAAACTTTACTTTGCATGTTTAATATTTAGTTTAACAGTTGACTTGATATTAACAGTTGACTTGATATGACATTAAGACTTGATATAGTAACCAATGTTTTGATTAGATGTTTGGTGTAAACGGAAGCATATCATTGTTACAATCACTCTGTTTCAGCTTAACAACACTGCGTTAGCCCAGATTATTGTCCTACCCTCACCTGGAAGTGCTGAATACAACAATGTAATCAAGAAGATCATGACGTGCCATATCTGCCTGGGTAAAACTCTTTATCATGTGAACTACTGTTCAACATAAAAAAGCGTCCAAACTAATTTGTTTTAAATAAAACCATGAATATAAACTTTTCAAAAATGTCAAAACAGTACCAAAAGAGAATGTTTGAATGCAATATTTAATCTTTCACAATTCTTTTAGACTTCTGTGCCCCGGATCAGATCTGTGATTATATTCCTCCACGTGGAGTCCGAGACCGGAGGGATCCCACCACTGACTTGGACATCGACATGGCCTTCATTCTCGATAGCTCAGAGAGCACCTGGCCCTCCGTCTTCTTAGAGATAAAGCAATATGTGGCTCTAATGATAGAGCAGCTTGAGATGTCCCCAGAGCCAACCAGCACTACCCATCACGCTCGAGTGGCACTTGTCCAGCATGCACCTTATGAATACTTGAATAATGGCAGTGGCATTCCCATCAGGGTGGCCTTCGGTTTGACAGATCACAACTCACCAAACAGTGTCCGAAGCTTCTTACAGGATAAGGTGCACCAGCTGGAGGGTGGACGTGCCCTTGCAGCTGCTCTTGAAGGCACTGTTGAGCATGTGTTTGAGAAGGCACCACATTCCCGCCACTTGAAGGTATTAGTTCTGTTGGTGACTGGACCAGTTGAACTGCACGAGGAGAGGATAATAAGGGCTGCTACTGAAGTTAAATGCAAAGGTTACTTCATAGTGGTGATGGCAGTTGGAAAGCTGTTCAGTTCAGGTGATGTCCGTGTCCTGGCCCAAGTGGCAAGCGAGCCTTCAGATGTGTTCTTTAAGAGGGTGGATAGACCTTCAGGCTTCTATGATGACCATATTCAGACATTTGCTCGACTGTTGCCCAAGTACCTCGGCCGTAAGTTATCATTTACCGTTCTCAAAATGTTTAGGAAAGTTGCCTTTTATATCCAATGATGTATTAGCCTGTCATTTCATAGCAGGAATTGTCACTAACAATTTCTTTATTCTTTATATTTAGTTGAAAATGCTTTCTACCTGTCGCCTGAAGTCTCTAAGAAGTGCCAGTGGTATCAGAGTGACCAACCACACAAAGTCCCGTTCACTTTACATCAAACAGAGGAGTGAGTATACTTATGAGCAAAGTTCCCTGTAAACCGCACAGGTACACATATGATATTGTTCCTGCATAGACAGACAGACAGAGTCAGAAGACAGATAGTACTCTATGAGTTGCTAATTAATTAGTTTGTCAATATATTGTATGAATATCGCTTTGATTTAATTTTCCAGGAAACACCAGAAGCATTATGGACAGCAGGAGGTTCATGATACAAAACATAAAGGTACTGACATTGTGCATTGTAGGTTGAGTGTATTTATTAAAACGATGTTTAAGTCATGCCACATTATGTGAATGTGTTTGCTCAGAAACAGGTATGGAGGAACTGCATCTGGTTAACGTCACCTCCAGCGGATTCTCCCTCCAGTGGTTGAGTGGCGATTCAAAGGCAACCCACGAGGTTACTGTGACTCGTCTAAAGGATCATAGTCTGGTACTGAGAAAAAATGTGACCGGCAACCATCTCTCCATTACTGAGCTGGAAGCAGCCCAAACCTATCACGTAGTGGTCAACTCTCAGAATGTCAATGGTCATGTTACCAGCACTTACAAAGGCATTGTACCCACAAGTAAGCTCATCATGTTTTCACATAAATTACTATTTGTGTGATCATGAATTAAAGCAACGTACTGTCATGTAGTTGAGATTATGATAAGTATTAAATAAGTAATGACATGAAAAGGTATGCTTTAAATGTCGTTAACAAACTATAAATGTCGTTCTACTCCACTGTAAAGCAGTATCATTTTATTTTTTTCTATTTCAGTTGAACACAAAATAAGTTATTTAGCAGAATTTATTGATACTATATAGAACAAGGAGGCAATAATTCAAATCGTTATACAGACATTCTGCTGTAGATTTATGATAGATAAGTTTCCAGTGTGCTTAACTTCACAAAAGGAGAAGAAACTGCACTAAAGCCTTATTTGGTTAGTGAAAGAGATGTGCGGCCTGTGCTGGAAGACAACATTTTTAGTGAATAGCAATTTATGGTCTGTTTCTCACAAACTTATTGGGTGGCTTTGACGTCTACTTTTCGAGAGATTTTTGAGGGGTTGGCCAGCCCTAGTTACTAGATATCTTGCTAATAGTATCTTTAATGATCCCTTTCCATGAAAAACCATACAGGTTTCCAACGTCAGTAGAGTAAACTGTTGATGTAAATACATTTTTTGTGAACTGTTCTTTTAATGTTGGGTTCTGCAGGATGACATTAACCTCATAACCATCTGTTTAAACAGAATCAGCACATCCAAAGGTCCTTACTGTAAGTGATGTGATGGGGATTGTGCCCACTGCACCCTTGAGTAAACCAGAATCAAGTAAGTGGCAGAGAATTTGCTCAACAGGTTGTATCAGTGGATTTTTGTTGCATATTTTATTAGTATAACTTAACGAGCAAAGGAGTTGATTGAAGAGGTTTTTTTTTTTTTTTTTTTTTTTTTTTTGTATTCACCCTATGAATGCTTGCCAGAAAACTGAGCGCTGAAACACCAAGTAAATTTGTCCTTTTTAACAGAATCAGCAGAACAGAAAATTCTTAATGCCAGTGGAATGATTGGGTTGATGTCCACTGCACCTTTGAGTAGTCCAGATATTAGTAAGTGACCGATTAGTACAATACAGATTTTTTTTTTTCTGAATATGATGTAACAAAAAGCGGTAATAATACTGTATTTAGACATTACCATGTACATAGTTCAGAGTTTGCTAAGTATGAAAGTATTTATGATTACTGTAAACTAAGATCCATGCAGGAGTTAGTTAACTTCAGATTTCTTTTGAACAGAATCAGCAGAACAGAAGGTTATTGCTCCAAGTGAAGTGATGGAGATTGGGCCCTCTGCACCCTCAAGTAAACCAGAAATGAGTAAGAAGCATGAAGTATTTTCTCCATAAAATATAAGAAAGAGGCTTTTTCAGCTAATACAGTATAACAGGTATAGCTTTTATAATCGGAATCTGTTTGTATAAAACAAATCCTATCAACAGATTCATTCTTAGTCTATTCCCCTTTATTTATTTTGATGGCCCTTGCTTGAGAACTGTTATATAGTTCAGAGTTTAAATGTGAATGCATTATTATTGGCTGAAAATAATGATCTCATTGAGATCTAATTAATTTCATATTGGTCATAATGAACAGAAACGGCAGAACAGATGGTTCTTGCTCCGAGTCAAGTAATGGGGATGGAGTCCTCTGCACCCTTAAGTAAACCAGAAATATGTAAGTGATTCAGACAATCAACCCCACAGTATATCAGAAAAAAAATGTATTTTTACATGTCCAATATAGTTTTAATATGTAAAAATGCATGCATGTTTTTTTGGGATTCCTATCCAAAACAAACAGCACATGCATCAGCATAAATGAATGAATGTTTTTCATTTACTTGTTTGCGAGATTCTCAGACAAGTTTTTGAATTTGAATTTTTGGAGAACATCTTGTTTAAATTATACATCGAAGCAGAAGCATTGTGGGTGCTTTGGGGTAAAAAAAATCATGGCATTGGAGGTTTCTTGTCAGGCTTGTGCGAGATCAACAATGAAATGTCGTCATACATAATATTTGTTTTTGTACTGATTGTTTAAAAGATTAAAAAAAAAAACAGTTAAACTTGTAAATTTAAAAGTCATAACAGCTTAGAAACCTGAATGTTAAACAGGGTTTTGTAGTGTTGCAGTATTGAAGAATCTGTACTATAAATGATTTCTTGATTCTGTTATGATTGAGGTATTTAGCATAGTAAAGCAAGAAGATCATATAAGTTGGTAATAGGGAACCCCTTTTCATTTAGGGCAGTTTGACTTTTACCATAAATGCATCTAAAAAAACAAACCTATAGATTACATTGAACTACACATCCTTTGACTTGATAACCCACTAACAAAGTTTTATATTTTGAAGGAAAACAGTGATTGTTTCACATAAAAGGCATGTTTACTCAATGGGGGTTATGAAGCAGACATTTGTGAGATGGCCACAGCACAGACACAGTTAATGAGACTGACGTCACATTAACTACATGCAGATGGCACTTGTACAGCATATGAATCAAATGAACTTAAAATGGAAGTTTATGTGCTTTAAAGTGGTTTTGGATCATCAGTTCTGACAATACTAAAGTGAATGCACTAAACTTACCCCTATTATGAGACAAAGATGTCTAGGCTGTGGATAGAGAACTGTATGTCTTTTGGTGGCCTTTCCAAGTGTAACATACAACAAAGCTTAAACTTTACAGTTTGAAATGAAACATGGTTTGCATATTCCTGATTTTGCTAACCCCATTGAAATAATTAGTTAATCCCATACGACCTATAACAATCGCCTAATATCTACAGACTAAATGTTAATTTTACTGACCACACTAACTGTCTTTGTCTTTTCTCTTTCGTGATAATCCCTCTTTCTTTGTCTCTGTGTTTGCATGTTTCAGTTAACAATTTTATGGACCCATGCTCTCTTGACTTTGACACTGGACTGCCATGCAAAGATTACCAAGCTAAATGGTACTTTGACAGAAAGAATGGATTCTGTACACAGTTCTGGTATGGAGGTTGTGGAGGAAATGACAATAGGTTTGAGACTGAGGCTGATTGCCTCAAACGCTGCATGAAGACAGGTATGTGCGCCCTTTGACCCCTTGACCCGAACTCCGCAGCAATCAATTTGCCCTGTTATCTCTATTTAGGAGACTTCATGATTCAAAAAATAATAATAATAATTAATAAAAATCAGTCTTTAAAAGCAGTACAGGTTGCAGTACACATGTCAAAGTCTTAAAACGCTTCAATCCCAAAATAGGATTAGAACACAAAATTAGACTACTTGTCAATTAGATTATTTATTTAATCTAAATCATTTACATCACACTAAATGCAGTGCCTTACTCAGATATCATTGTATGATTCACCCAGTAACTCTCCAGCAATGACCAACAATAACCGTATATTCCCTCGAGGAGGAAATGACAATAGGCACTCTTAAAAGGAAGTACAAATAAATGAAAGATAGGAAACTTGTTGTTCAATCTTTTATTTATTTATTTTTCTTACTACCACAGTGCCTGAGTATAAAGCAAGTGACAAGCAAGTCAAAGCTGTTCTCCCCCCAGCTCCAGGTCAGTCCACCGATCACATTAACCTCTGAAAAACTCTTGAACATTTTTCAAGAGTGACGAAGTGTTTGAAATTCTGTTATAGGACCACTTTATTAAAAAATGTGCTGTACTGTAATAAATTTGCAATTCAGAAAAGATCAGATTATTTGTAATCACTGATGCATGTACATTGATTTACACAAGAAACAGGGTTCATTGATAATAATGTGGAAAATATGGCCCATGTGAAGGTTAAGAACTTTTTGCCAAAGACCTTTGAAAATGTCAAGACAACACCTCTTTACTTGTTATGTAACGCATATTCCTTAGTGAACTTTACCACTTTTTGATGACCTCTGGATGAATACTGTTAAATCATTGTGTAAATGTGGTATCAAGTGAACTGAAAGGTTTGTATAGCTATAGCTAATTTTTGGTCAAATAACAATGTTTTAAAAAACTATAATGCGGATGATATAACATGTAAAATGCCAGTGCCACAGAGGACACTTGATGCCATCTACTTAATAAACCTGCTAATTTTCCAAAACCTCACTGAAATCCAGTATATCTGAAAGGCTTTTGCAAATAATTATATATTGTATTCAATTCTGTCATTTTTCTCATCCTCTCTCTCTAACAGCTGCCTTGCACTCCAGTGTGGATATCTGCAAGCTACCAAAAGAAGAAGGTTCCTGTGCTAAATTTGTGCTTAAATGGCATTATGACCCACTTAGTGGAAACTGTACTCGTTTCTGGTACGGAGGCTGTGGAGGGAACCAGAATCGCTTTGACACACAAGATGAGTGTGAAAAAGCCTGTGGAAAAGCAGGTGAGATTACTTCTAAAAATTGCATGTCAAAGTGATATTAGTGTGAAGATTGAGTAAGCCATTACTTTAACATTATGTGTTTTTAACAGCACCTGTAAAAGAAGGGATCATTGCAGCGGTTAAAACATAGAAACTAATGAAGACTGTAAGCTAACCACTGACGACATTTAGAGGAAATAGCACCTAGAAGCTTCACCACAGCCAAGATGCTTGCACTGGAACCTGCCAGGGGATTTGATCCAAAGAAAACCTTGAAGTAGTATTTTCCAAATAAGAAAAAAAAGCAGAACAAGTTTCTTTGTTTCATGCTGGTGCTACAATCAGTTTCTTTAATATTTTTAAATTGTTTTATTTTTAATGTGTGTATGGGTTTGTATGAAACCCAGTGTAAATGTCCAGGGCAAAATAGCTTTTTTTTTATTTTATTATTTTTTTTTTTAAATCACATGGTTTGTTTGTGGAAATATTTTGATCAAAACATATCAATAAATCTTTGCATTTTCAAGACAGTTTAGTTTAATTTAGTAAAGTCTGCTCTCACTGCAGTACCCTCATTATGTTTTTTTTTACTGCTTGGAAGGAAGAATCTTAATTGCTCTTTTTAGTCATACCGCTGGAGATCTCCACTGAAGATCCCCACTGAAGATCCCCAAGCATGCTATGTTGATGTTTTCAAATTAGGTAATTATAAAATGACCATCATCTGAAAAAAAACTATGCACTTTTGGAATCATTGCCTTACACACAAGTTTTGATTAAAAAAAAGCAATTGGAATGTACTGTTCAAACTGTATTTTTTTTGGGGGGGTGGTGTTTTTTGTTTTGTTTTGATTTTTTTTTTTTTTTGTATTTGGAAATGGGAAGATATAAATAAATTAGTCTTTATATAAAACTTTGATTTTGGTTTGTCCTTTCTTTTTTAACTTACTGTAATGCATTAGAAGCTTAAAATTATTTTACTCCTACTGGGCTGCTGTGAGTCATGCTGAGAAGAATATCCCTTTTTATGACTCTGAGTATTCAATATAAGTAATGCAAAGAGAACAAGAAATTAAACATCTGCATGCAAGGAGAGTATTGTGTTTAATGCAGTAAGCATAGCAGCTTATATTTCATAGTTCCATGAACAAGATTGTCTCCTTCCTTCAACTTGCACACTTCCATAATTTGATACATGGTTCAGACTTTGAGAACTAAAAATAAATCAACCAATTCATCAAAAGTGCAGGAATCTGAGAGTATATCAAAAAGAGGCATGCTTATGAATTCCTCTGTTGCACCAAGGCAGTGATTTCCTCTCTCTCTCATGATGGAAATTACCCCAAATAAAGACTGTTTGGGGAGGATAGGCAGCTTCATCAGCAGACGTTTTATAAATCAAGGTTTGTTATCTTCAGTTGCCATAGACCTTGAAAAACATTTCATTGTGAACTCTATGTGACCCAATTTCGGAGTTCTGAATTTAAAAATACAGCATGTTTTCATAGAAACACTTCCTTATTAAACACCCAAAAACAATTTATATCCACAAAATAAGGTTATTAGCAAATTTAAGTGTATAATCTCCATCAACAGCTGAGGTGGTAATGCATGATTTATTATCTGGTTTTCCATTCTTAAATTGCGCCTCAATCGACACGTCTTATATCACTATATAAACAATTTACAAAGTGTCTCAGTCTGATTTGTTATGTACACGTGTTGCATTTTTCTCTGCCATTCTGTAAATCCACCACTGCAGTATACGAATTATGTTCAGTCCTGAACAATCTGCATGTTGCCTTGCGGGCTTTGCAGCAGTCCCTCTGACCCCTTCCCATACTGAGGTTAACTGTATAATAAATGCATCAGTGCTTTCAAATAGGTTCCTGCAGAGCTGATTTCATTGTTGGTTAACGCATTTTTCCAAAAGAGCCACAGTAAAAGAAATACATAATATCATTATTAAAGAATTGCTTTTTTTTTCAATAAAATTTCCACACCATTACGCTAATTATTAGGTCCATGCATAGACAACCAAAAACAAACAAATATTTAGCAAAGAAAGTTTCAATATTTATTGTGAATGGCTTTCACTGTGAGGTTGTGTTATCAAGTGATGAGCATAAATCCTCTCTGCCTGTGTATGAGAGAGAGAGAGAGAGAGAGAGAGAGAGAGAGAGAGAGAGAGAGAGAGAGAGAGAGAGAGAGAGAGAAGGGGGTACTACTTACAGTACTTAGAGAGAGTACATAGTCCTTACATCTACTGTGTTTACGTGAATACTCGACTTGGCATTTTGATATATTTCTGTATTTATTTGGCCATTTAGGTGTGCAACCGAAGACAAAGGCTACTCTGCTTTTCCGTGTTAAAAAGAAAAAAGAGCAAATGCACACACACTGCATCCTGCCAGTAATTTAGTTCTTTTTCGTGACTTATCGCACTTTTCAAGGGACACTTCACCCATTTGCATTACAAACCCAGTCATATTATTGAATGGTCATGGTTATTCTCATTTTCCCCTGAGATGGGGGAAATAAGGATTTGAGTGTTTTACTTCCTGCTTATTATGATGTAAAAATCTTCATTTTCGTCATAATATCAGGAAGTCACATTTCATTGAAAAGTGAAGGGACTACAAACATTTGCTCAGTTTTATTCAAAGGGGTGGGACCCACTCATGCTGCAGGCCTATTACAGTTCAGTGGGTGGGACTTCACTTGCAGATACTGAAATCAATATCAGCCATCTTGTTTGGAAGCTAAGCTAACAAGCACTGTGGAGATAGGAAATTATGATGGAAGAAACTAAACATGATATGGAAGAAGAGGATTTTGAAATACTGCAGCTCGAATTCGATGTTCGTGGCTATCTTTACGAGCCGCAATATAGTGAAGAGCAGCTGAGGCTGATGGAGGAACAGGAGGCGGCTGCCTGTTGCAGTCGAGGAACCCGGGCTGGCTCGAGCTGGGCGGACTACTGGTGCCTGTGCTCTCGCTGTGAGCTATGGACACAGATAGAGTCAGAAAGGCTGTCGAGGTCTGGTTGGTAAGACCTGTTCCACTCCTGATTGACCTGCATTTCTGCGGGGCCCCCGGGCCAGCTGGATCCAGCTCCAGAGGATGGAGTCTCCACTCTCCCTGTCGTGAGGCTAGTTGGTGGCACAAATGAGCAGACCGGAAGAAATAGTGGGCACACACTCGCTCAACAACAGCACTCTTCAGTGTGCTGAAATTAGTTTGTGCACAAAGGAGCTACAGCATGATTAAACTCTGAATGTCAACAAAACTGGCATTAAAAAATGGCAGTATGGATGAGAAGTATTATTTTTTTTCTCCTGGTTCTTTTGAATTGAATTCAGATGAGAGTTCAAGCTCCTTTGCTCTGTGACTTTGTGCTTTGAGTTTATTCCAGGCTCACATATGACTCATTGTAGTGGCATTTTGGCTTTCCATGGTTGCAATAAATACAAAAACCCACTATCCAGTATATTTCACATCATAAAAGGCTCACCATAAATCCAATTAATCTGCAATCTGTCACACAGGGAAAAAAAATGTCTCCATTTGTCTGTTCACAGGGGCCAAGCATTTCATGGCACTGAAATCTGTCATGTATCTGTCTCCAAGGTCATTGGCACTTTTATAGTGTAATTCGACTCATCTGAAATTTGTTACGCATTTTTGCATTTATGTTTGGTGTAGAATAGCACTTACAAATGAGGAAATCAACCATCAAAAAAAAAAAAAAAAAAAAAAAACATTTGTACTGTTCAAAAGATTCAAGAAAGAAATATAAGGGACTAATTTTGTCAGTCTATTTGAATCTAATAATTGTAGTTATTTGTTCTTGATGCCATTTTTATTTATTTATTTATTTTTTTTTTTGGTAATACTTTATTTTACAATGTCCTTGTTACACATGTTTCAGGTAGTTCCTGAAGTAATAACTATAAATTATCAATAATTACGCATGCAACAACCTTATCCATACCCCAATCCTATAACCTACACAAAGTGTAACCCAAGCTAAATTGTATTTACCCAAATTCTGTTTGATGAGCAACATGATGGTTGAGGGGGCGAGGGACGGGGGAATTTCCTTTCCCTCTGAATGATGAAATGTTTTGAGGGAAAAATAGTCTTTGATATAAATTAGCCTATATGCTAAACACATGTCTGAATGCAAAAATGACAACAGATTGCTTGACAAAGACAAAGACCACTAATTAAACTGTACTAAACATTACTTTATGAGCATACAAACATGATTATGCATATGAAGCCATAGATGTAAACCTACATGTTTACTGTTTTGGGGGGAATACATTTAGCATGAAGCTCCTGTGGTATAGCCTGGTGTTCATCTTTCTGAGAAATCTGACATCAGAATAGTATAATATGCACCACAGTTGAATTTGTACAGCTATATTGTTTTTTTAATAATTTAAATAAGTAAATAAAAACAAGAATGATCAATAGCAACACCTTATACTACCAATAATTATTTAGTTTTTGTGCACAGCTGGGCATCATTTTTTATTTATTGAACAGCGCCGTTATGTCCACCTCAGTAAAACCAAAATCACATCCCACTCTTATCTGTGGACTTCTCAAGCCAGAACACTGATTACCCCTAAACCCACAGACACCCCCTTCTCCAGATGAAAGATGGGAAAAGGCTTTTTCCATTAACTAGTAACATCCTGGTGCTTCTAATCTGCCTCTGTTTTGGTTCTGGAAAAAATAAATGCAAGTCAGCCAGCAATGAGACACCATTAAGCTCACATTCTCTGGTTCAACATGACCTTGGAAAAGGTGAAGCAGACCAGACTGCTTTCTCCACAAATATTTGTATTTTTGACGTGCAAGTATGGACTTTTCTGGTAAAATATTGTTAGATATCTAGCCTACTTCTTGTGCTACTGATTATTCTAAATGACCCACTCTATCTCAGTGATTGGAATGAAAAAGTAGCAAGCAAATGATTGGAACTAATTGCAAAGAGAATTTTGGCTGCTTTTGCTGCGCGATTAGTACATCTGCCTTTCCATATATCCAGACAGACTTCAGCTTCTAGGGAGCATTATGTCATTTTTTGGCCTGGCTGTAGGCTGCTACATGTTAAAGTTTGAATCCCATGGAAAATTACTCTAAACTTGTGGAGTATTGGCAGGTTGGAATAACAAGAACTTTCTCAGCAGAGTTTAATATATTGAAAATGAGATGTCTCATTATTCTCATTAGTTGTTTTTTTTTTTAATCAAAACTACTCCCAGGGACAGTCCATGACTTTGTACACCTTTCATTTTTCTCTTTAAAAAAGGTGCATATTAGGATTTTAAAGGGTTAGTTAACCCCAAAATGAAAATTCTGTCAGTAAATAAAATATTTAAAAAATTCAAATATAAACTACTCAAAAAGAGCATACAACTATTTACAGCCTAAGAAAGTTACAATGCTGTAATGCACTTTTGACAGGGTATAATAACAGAATGGGTAAATTGCTGTAAATTGCTTGAATATTTGGGTTTCCTGTTAGGTGGGCTTTAGTTCAACGGCCCAAGCAGGGCAGTTGATAATTACACCACTGTGTTCATGTAACCCACAATCACAAACGCAGGCCTTATGAATCATTGAGATCACCCAGACAGCTGAACAATTTCAAGACCCATACGTAGAAGACAAAAGTCATTAAATTAGCAATGGGATAAAAGCTGGGTTGTCAACTAACCCTCTGCACAAAGAAAAACAATGACAATATTTGCAGAAAGAAGATAAATCTTTTTTTTTTCTTTTTTTACCCAAGATCAAAATGCTGGAACTAAACAAATGTACAATGACTAGGAGTCAAACAAAAAGCAGCTGCAGTTTGTTTGACTGTATTAAACAGATTTTTTTTTAAATGTGTGTGAGCTCAACTGAGGAGAACCGGAAACCTTCACAATGGTAGTATGTTTTGTATTTGGATGTCACCTCCATGTCTGGTGATCTGGTGTTCATGTTGGTCTGAGCGCCTCCGTAGTTTACATAGAGACATAATGACAAAGCAATGCTATACCCCTCTGACTTTTTCTGGACAAACGAGGCATGTGAGATACACAAAGACCAGCTAAAATTAGGGAATTCCATATGGGGCAAATTAAATGAGTCACTCTTTAAACTGTGTGAGGTTGTAAGCACATTCTTTAAATCACAAGAGTCCACCCTTCCCCTCCCCATTGGTAACAGTTAACTTTAACTTCAAGAGATTTAATCGTTTTAAACCATATATAAGTCAGTACAAGCAGCTTTTTCTGAATATTTAGCAATTTAAAATTTTTCTTTTTTCTTTTTTTGTTTTACACAAGCACACACTGTTTTAATACTTCATGGCTGAGGGGAAAAAAAAAAAAAAGCTTATGACTCATTCACCCACAAGGAAACATTTTCCCTTCACATGTGGAAGGATTTTTGTTTATTTAAATTTAATAAATCTATACTCTGTGTTTAGACAAATAACCTTTCTTCCTCATTGGTTCATAACACATTCTGTCTATAAACAGAACGACAGTTCTGTTGATCTGTACAATGTCCTCTTTTGATGAATGGCAACACTTACAGTGCTGAAGTGAAAATCTAAACGGATGCAGACAAAGTGCAGTATTACAGAGATGAAAAAAAAGTGCTGTGGGAGACGAAGTTGATTTTAAGAGGTAAAGGATTTGCAACAACAGCAGGTATATGCATAAACATTGCCTACAGATTAATTCCCTGCCTTTCTTTTATCATGCGGTTGCAAAAAAATAAAAATAATCTATGATGACAAAAACTCTTCAAAAAGGATTGCATAGAGTTGGGTAGAAAGGATTTGAAATCTGCCCACCTTTACAGCATGTCACCTTTGTGGCATGTAGCATGATGGGATACAGACATAACCCTTAACCCTTGCAAAAGCGCACTCCTTAAGAATGGCAAACAGCAATTTGCGAACATCTGTCTAAGTTGAGGTAAGATCTGGTTTCGTAAACCTCCCTCAGAGGTGCTTGTTTGATGAAGACACTAGGCCTAAGCAAAGAAAAACCCCATCATAATAATGTTGATTTATCATTTGTCAAGTAAAAATAAAAAAGGAAGCAAAAAAGCACCAACTGTAAAAGATTAGGAACGAATATCAGTTTCATTTGGCCTTGCAATAAGTATTTAACAAATGGCTGTGCCGTTTCACACACACACACACACTGCAGCTGCTCCAGTAAAGCCTGTCTGTGACCCCTGACCGCTCCTGATGTCTAAGACTTTAGTTCAGCTGGCCTGCATTTATTACTGTTTGAAGTAGTGTAACGTCAATGATGACCTCAGATCTGGAAAAATGTCCTTTGAAAATTGTTTGCCACTTGGATCGAACCACAAAAAAAAAAAAAAAAAAAAAAAAAAAAAAAAATGTAAAAAAAAAAAAAAAAAAATTAAATATAAAATACAAGACAACTAGGATGGTTTTAGTTTAACACATTCACCTCTCAAGAGTTTTAGTCCTGGTCACAGAATAAAACACAAAGGAAATGCATGCACACACAAAAGAGGCAAATATCAATATTTTTTTAATAATGTTTTGTGTTGTTATAGGACCGTAGGATCATGCTCTTAGTCCAAAAAAAAAGTCTCCTTTAAAATATGCGAATAGGCTGTTATGAACTAAACAGTTCATAATACAGGCTCTGGAATAAAAATTGAAGGTATTATTCCAGATAGGGGCAAACAGTGAATTTACCTGCTAGAGATATGGCACTTTCCCCATTGACCAGTATGCCCTTAGACAAGACAGCTAACCACAATTCCACAATAAATCTGCAAAGTTGGTGCAATCTCAAAACGTAAAAGATGAAAAAAAAAATGCAATATGGAAGATAAAATTCAAAGACGAAGAGTAAAATGGATGGGTTTAATATTCTCACAGATCCACATGTCATGTGCCCGTTGTTTAAGCACATATGGAGTGCACTTTTATTCTCAAGCTGAAAGGATGTGACAGTGGCCAACAGCTGGTACGTTTCCTCTACTTTTTCAAAAGCATTCTGCATGAGAAACCAAGAAGGCAGTGCAAAACATCTGAATAGCAGAGATGCACTATCAACAAAACA
Source organism: Cyprinella lutrensis (assembly GCA_027497675.1). Lineage (NCBI taxonomy): Eukaryota > Metazoa > Chordata > Actinopteri > Cypriniformes > Leuciscidae > Cyprinella > Cyprinella lutrensis. The sequence goes on from JAOTRC010000043.1 coordinate 17,643,461, forward strand.
TTTGTCAGACAGCGGAAACATCTTAAATACAATAGTGTGCCACCCAAAATAAACTGATTTAAGCTGTTGCTTGGTTGCACTGGTAAACAACACCTTTGTTTTATTTATTTTCCAGCTCATTTTTTTTCAGATTTACATAAGCGTCTTTTTCTAACAACAAAATGCAAGTCAACTTTCATTTATTTTTCACTGCATCAACAGGCAAGAAAATAGTTGACATATTATATAATTTTATGTATGGCCTTAAAAATGAGACTGGTGTTAAATATTTCAAGTCATTTTGATTACCAGATGTGCCACAATTTGTAATTTGATTTGAAAATTGAAAATGACGCATATGAAAAATGTGGTGATTTATTCCGATGAGTCATTTTGTATAACAGAAGGAAACGGAAGTCTTAACCATCACAAACCATCGTCTTCGTTGAACCAAAATTAGACAAATATCAAATTTTGAACTCTAACATCAAAACAGCACAAATGGCCTGAACAATATATTCATAGAGTGAAGTTTTTTATGCTGAAAAATAATAATTTACAATATTGACAGCAGTTACATATTTCAAAGCAGATGTAAAATTTGTACAAGTACAACCATTTAGACCATTTTCAGCTCCATCACTGAGCAGGACAGATAGATGTGTGTGTGTGTGTGTGTGTGTGTGTGTGTAGGGTCCTGGACACCAGTGGGTTTCTTCCGTACAACTGAGAATCTGAGAGGTGTTGAGGAAGAGAATGGAGTGCTTATCAGTTCTCAAGAAAAGCCACGTAGTCAGTGAGTCTGGCCAGCTGTTGTTCGTTTGGAACAAGAGAGACCGGGGGCGGATCTGGAGAGAGGGGAAGGCAGAACAGAAACATGAGAGGAGCGGGGATTCCTTCAAGTCCTCTATGATCTGCTCTATAACACATAGACCAACGAATGTAAACAAAGACGTGTCACAGATTAAAAGCATGAATATGTTGGAGAGACTGAGAGAGATGCAAAAGCACAAGAAAGAAAAATGTCATAGCAACTGTTGAATTAATAAACTTCAGCTGCTTTTAGTGAAAGCTGTAGGTCATAAGTACTGGGAATAATTTCTCAATCATCAGTTACTCAAATGCATTACAGACATCTGCGCTGTCTCACGAGGCCCATGCAGAAACCCAGATGCTGCTTCTTTGGAATAAACGTGTCTCGTAAAAATGGTTCTCAACGGTTACAGGCAAACACATAAAAAGCTCAGTGCACTACAATACAAAACGCAAGAATTTGCAGCATTTTTTCTTGCCATTTCCAAAATGAAGGAATCTTCAAGAAACTGTGAAAACCAATTAGAAACGAAAAGGAGAGCAGGATGAAAATGGAATTGGACTGAAGGCACCCATTCACATGCTTGTTATGAAATAACCATGCAAAACTATTAACTCAATGGAAGAAGGTTTTTATACAGAGGAGGGGTCATGAGTAAAACCTTATGGAGGAATGAGTCATAGAACGGACAAAAAACATCTGTTCTTGTTGGTTATAAGAAGTGAAACAGTGCCCCCACCTGGTTTCTGTGGCATGATCATCCTGGTGTTTGGATCTGCGTGCCACCCATGGCTAACTACACCTTGAGTGAAGGAAAAATGGACATTTACATTACAAAGTGCAGCACAATAACGGGTTTGCAGATCTCTAAAACAATAAAAATTGTTTTTCCAAAAGAGTTAAGAAATAGTCACACAGCCAAAAGAAACTTATTTTCTAATTATGACCAAAAACGTTGCAGGCATGTTTAAATATATTTCTTCAAAATATTTTATTTACATAAAAATCCATCATATACATACTGTATATGTGTTTTGTGTGAGCGAGTTGTGGCACTCTTTCTAGGATTATATACCTTTAACCGCCTCTTCTACAGAGTATCCCACAAAGGCAGCGAAGTCATCTGCACTGATAGAGGTGTACGCTTGAGCTACAAGCCCATATGCCCTCCTACGGGTGGACTCTACATGAAACACAAAAAGCAAGAAAAACAAATGAGAGGTTTTCCAGAGGTGGCAATCTCCCAAATGTAATACTTTTATTGGTAACACTTTATTTTGATGGTCCTTTTTAACAATAAGTAACTACATGTCAGCTAACTCTCATTAGAGTATTAGTAGACTGTCTGCTTAATATCTGCTAACTATTGTTATACTCCTCCAACAGATATTCTACTAACTATAAGTAACTTTGCAACTACATGCCAACTTATTCTATCCCTAACCCTACCAGTCTACCAATACTCTACTAACACTCCAGTGAGAGTTATAGATGTAGGTACAATGCTACTTATAGTCAACTGAATGTGTTAAAGGGACCATCCAAATAAAGTGAACTTATTAGTTCAGTTTCTTTCTTAAATAAAGTGCTTCTGTACACAGCAATCAAGAAAACCAAACAAAGACAATACAAACACAAGTTCTCTCCTGGGTCAGACTCAAAAGCCAAGATGTAAAAGTGCTTCTTCAAAGCCTTTTTAAAAGCATTCAAAGTGGGGGCGGAGCAGATGGAGAGCGGTAAGTTCATCCATAACCTAGGTCCAGTTATTGAAAAGGCAGTCACTTTTACGCTTGACTGCTGTATCTGAAACAAAAGTTTCTCTCAAATTCTTTACTGGCTGGTGTAGAATAACAAGATCTGCCAGATAAGAGGGATTGAGGCTAGTTAAAAATATCCAGCCTGGATGATATAAAAGCATGGATGATCATCTCCAGCTCTCTAGGATCGCATTGGTTTAACCTTAGCAATTAACCTCAGGTAGTAAAAAACTAGTTGTTTTCACCACAGCATTAACTTGTTTTGCAAAATTCAACTCTGGATCAAAAAGAATATACCCAGGTCGTTTGCGTATGGGTGAACATTTCTACAGAGGGGCCCCAAGTTGTTAAAGAGAAGGGGCAATGAGCTAAGAGGGGCAAAAACAACAATGTCTATTTTGCTCTCATTTAAAGGTGCAGTAGGACATCTGGGAAAATGATAAATTTAGCCTGATAGCCCTCAGTCCCACCCTCCCTGAAACATTAGTGCTCACAGCCCAGAAGACTGGATACAACGTTACTGTAATAGTGTGTCATTCACCGGAGAGAAAACTTTATAGAACAGTTAGTAACAGTACTACAATACTAAACATAAACAAATTCTTAAAAACGGAATTAAATGCAGCAAGTTTTCGGTTTGTTTAGCTAGCAAAACTTGTCAGAGTATAATAATAATTCTTGCATGCCAGGGGTTCCACAATGTCATTCACCGGAGACATTGAATGATGTCACACTTCCAATTACTGAAACAGACTTTAAGTAATGCTGTGAAGGCACTAAAGGGGTTTGTGACATAATCTATCAACCCAAGCTTAACCTAAAGTAAACAGATGAATATTTGGTTTTATTAAATTGTTTATATTTGTTTGTTTGCTCTAATGGCGAGAAGTATGATACAAAGGCTTACAGACAGTTCTAAACACATTCAGCCCTTGAACTAAATATATAGCAACTCTCATAGCAACAGTGTTTACTAACAGCTTCTGATATGCAACGCCAAGGAGGTCAGCAAGACTGAATACAAGACTGTCATCTGGAATTTACAGGCAGATAGAACATGTTATACAAGAATGACCTCTACGGAAAGAAAGCTAGATACACCCACTGTGTGGAAAAAAACATTTGGTCTTAGAACCTCACAAGCAACAAGAAAACTTGAGAACAGAGTTACATTCAGATACATTTATTGCATGTGGCTTGTTTATTTTTAACAACAATCATTCCAAGAGCTTGTAAATCCATGATAGTCAACCTGATTCCTCACTTGCCTTGACCCTCTATCATGAATAGCAGAAGGGTGCTGAGCAAGGCAGTGCTGGGGGGTGGGGGGGGGGAGTGGTGTCTGTCCTATTCTGGTATCCTACCCCAAGGTCCCCCCAGCCATATCTCATCCTCTTTCCTTTTAAAAATAGCATGTGCCTTTAACCAGAGATGTTGAGAGTAAAGAGTTCACTTGTGAACAGTCATGTTTAGAATAAGTCCAATATACTCAATTTAAACGGCATTCTTAAATGTGTAACTTTTATACATCCCAAAAAAAATATAATAACTACAATTTTATAAATTAATGAACTCTAATCTGACATTTGAAAAATTTATTTAATAGCAAAGCATTAAGTCCACATTTGAGCAAACTGAACATGCAGACCAACATAACCACATATCGTGAAATGACAACAATGATCAATTTTCGAGTGAAACAATGTGAAAGTATGAAGATAACTTCTAAAGTGACAACAGCAGAACTTTAACTACATTATAAAAAGTATAAAAATGGCACCAAATTAATCTAAAACATTCTTATGATGATACAAGTTGAAATGCTGACACTGCTTAGCAGTGATATACAAACATTTAAAACATTGTCTATCTCATTGTCACCATCTTTGCTTGATCTTCTTGTCTTTCTTCACATCCTATTTGACCTCCAAGACACTCTTCGTTCCCTGCAACCTGCTTACTCTTCTTCCTGATCCTCAGCATCTTCAAATTCCTCCTCATCATCTGCTCCAAAATCCATCTTGGACAACAAAGTCTCCACATGTTCTGTATCCAGAGTGAAATGGTCCATTCTTTCAAAGCCTGGCTCTGGCCTTTCTTCAGCAAGTGAGCTCTTCGCTGCATCTTTTGTCTGGGCAATCAGGTTCTTGGAGGCCTGCAGGAACTCTGCGGCACTACTTTGCTCCAGCGCCAGCACTGCAGTGTCCGTTAACTCTGTGGCTGCCTGAAGACGATCCCCATAACGCCTAGCCAGACCTCTGAGGGCAGCAACCTTCTCATCCTGCTCCTTGCTAATACGTTCCAAGAGGGCATTCTTACGCTCTTCCAAGGCTGCGTACAGAGAATCAAAGGATTCACCAAGCTTTTGCTTGGCACATTGAGCATTGTCCTGAACGCCTCTACAGGCGTCCTCCATCTGGTTGAGCAACGCCTGAAGGCGACCGTTCCCTGCCACGAGAGCATCAATTGCGTTACTCAGCTCTCCCTTTTGAGCCTGATAGACACTAGCAAGTGGTGACACCTCACAGTCTTTATGTTGGCCAAATACCTTACACATGGAGCAAGTGGGAATTTGGTGAGTCACACAATAGATGTTGATCTTCTCGTCCTCGTGCTCCTGGCACAATGGCTCCTTGGAGCTTTTGGGTTTTATCGAAGTTTCTGTGGTGGTGTTTCCACCACCTCCACCCTCCTGCTGCTGTTTGTATATGTCAATTATGTTCTCAACTAGAAGATTCCTCTGAAGTCCATGCACACCATGACGATCGAGAACCACTTCAAATCGGCAAGTAGGGCACCGGAAGACACCACCGGAGAAACGGTAAGGGTTTCGAGAGTCATAAAGATCACTAGCACATCCTCGACACAGGTTATGTTGGCAGGGCAGGATCACCACCGGTTTAGTGAACATGTCCAGACAGATCGGGCAGCTCAACTGTTTCTCAAGGCTCTCCATGGAGTCAGGAGACCCCAACAAAGAGGCAGTTCGCTGAATTTCCATATCAGTGGTCGATTTGTCTCCTTTTGCTTAACTTCAGCCACTCCAGTGGCGGTCTACTCAAAAAAAGGTGTCAAAAATAAACTGTGGCACGGCAGAAAATGATCCCTTGGAGTTATCAGATCTGTTCTGAGGCACAGTGGCCCTGGTCTTTATACTACCCTCGGCCAGTGGGTGACATGCCATTCCTCCAACCAATCAGAGCACACATTCCTATCCACTTGTTTTCAAGATTCATTTTTGGAGATACAAAAGCCCCCACCCCTTAAAACCCATGTGTTGTGTCATGATGATACCATAACACCCCTACCCTTTCCTGTCCAGTGAGATTTCAATGGTGAAATATGGTGACAAACAAGTTTCATGTAAAGAAAACAAACCATGTCTTTTACAAAAAACCCTTTGAATTTACATGTCATTTTTTTTTATTTCTTCCTCAGAAAAAGAAAAAAAGCCAAATAATACACTAACTCTATATAAGAGTATATATATATATATATAGATATATAGATATAGATATATATCTCCTCAATAAATTATTATTTTTTTTTTAATTTTTGTCTGAGGAATTGTATTTTTGAAAATATATTTTATTTATAAGAACAACCCATTAATCATTCAAAGCGCATTATTTTTCTAAATAATTTCTTGTTCAAATGTTCTTGAGTAATTTGTTTGTGAAAAGCAACTGTTGATGTCCTAAAACAGTACATAGGGAACCCATGAACACATGGAAAGGGTTATTTTTAACCTATCCTTGGCCTGGGTGGGTCAGCTTCTGACACGTGGGGATCAAATGAAAGCTGTATTTTAGCATGAACTCTGTGTACATACAGAAAAGAGATTGCAAAATAACTGTTGCTCCTTTAGAACAAGAAAAGGATACAACAAAATATAGCATTTTAATGATAAAGGAACTTCCACACTTTAATTGTCCCTACAAGCAGTCATCATTTGAATGATTCACACTTGGCCTATGAATAGAGTTAAATTCCTGAGCTAAGTTTAGTCATGAACCACTTGAAATTAAATTTGGGGCTAAATAAAATTCTAGGGCTGGAACAGAATATTCGAATATTCATTAATCACACTGTTTAATTATTACATTATAACATTATCAAAGCCAGTATATAGACAGCTAAAAGTGAGTCTAGATCTGGTCATGCACAGAAACCTACAATTTCTTAAATGTCAATTCGTATTGATGATTTGTTTAATTAAACAGACAAGAATAACCACAGAGCAAATGAAACGTTCAAAGCCAATATACCCATCGACAGATGTCATTTTAGGAATACAGCATAAACCCTAAGCCACGTGATCTCAGTACCTTGTAAAGCTTCCATCACAGGGAGAATGCTTTCAGACCACTGGTAGGCAGCAATAGCAGTGTAGATCCCTGGAAAGTCTCGCAGCCAGATACGCTTTCCTACTGCCCATATAGCAGCCAGCTCTGGGTTTGCCTGTTATTAAAATCTGTATCAGAGATTTAAAATTTATTGTGTTTTATGTTAGACTAGTATAAGCAAACATAAAACTTACTGTTTTGATTGCTTGGGGTATCCGTTTCCAGAGGTATCTAGCATTATTCCTGCATAAAGCAAGTGACTATAAAATCAACTGATAATTTAAATGTATATTAACATCAAATATAATTTATGTAACATACTCACATGTCATTATGCAGGAGATACAGGACTAGTAACTGAGAATACACCTGAGGTGTTGCAATTCCACCGGGTGACTACGATACAAGGAAACATGATTTAAAATGAATGACATTTAGGAGATGATTATGACAATTTATATTTAAACATTCAATCATGCCTGCATTAAAAAATAACAAGTAAACACGAGCACAGGGAAATTGATTACTACACACAAAACTTCATAAACATTAACGCACAAGTTCCATTCCACATGAATTAATTTTAAAGTCTCTATTTTATCTTACACTGGTGCCTAGAGCTGGCTTTACATGACTATAATGCTGTTCAACAGATACTATAGACCCAGATACTATAGCTGTATAGCATATAACAAACATCAGCAAAATAAACGTATTAATAAATCAGTATCTCTGTCTGCTTTTACCTCTAGTTCTTGAGTTTCAAACTGCAACAGCAGCTTTTCATCAGGTTCAGCCATCATGACAGACACGGGCATATTTTACAGGAGCTTCATATGCTAACGGCTAAGAAAAATAAACCGCTGCTGCTCTGGCCCTGTGACGCCCCACTGCCCCCTGTTGGAGTGGAGAGCAAACGACGCCACCATGCCTCTTACATTTTTGCATAGCTGAAAAACAAAAATGTGAGGACTGGAGGTACTGGTGGCTAGTTTTACTCATTAGCACGTATATCGCTGCAGTCGCTCTACTTCCTTCAGAGACCCATTTGTGCCCAGATATGATCATGAGTCAAGGCAATAATTTATGTAGCGCTTTTCACAATATTGCATTGCATCAAAGCAGCTTCACAGTATCAATCAAAACATAATGCAATGTTCGTTTCTTAGTGGAAAAAACATCCACGTTTGGTTGAGCTGATCAATGGTATTCATGATTGGTTAATTAATTTGAATATCCCCATATTGCAGGCTTAATAGCTCACTGAACTGCTCTTCTCAGAAAAGCATAATTGTGAGGTCAAATTTGATTGACTGTCCTACTGCTAGGCCAGCTGCTCACCAGGTTGTCTAGAGAGAAGTGTCTATAATAATCCACCTCTCTTAACACTACACTGTATTTAGAAGCTTCTCCTAAAGAGTATTACTGTGAATGCTTACACGTCCTTGCGTTGTGTTTAAAACTTTCTGAAGTTACACCAAATATATTCCATTATTGCGATAATACATTTCATTAATCCATGTTTCTTTGCTTGCTCCACTCTTGTTTGACTGACTGAGATTTCACATAAATAAATGCTAACGCCAGTCTTATAAACATTTAGATCAACTTACAGTCCAACCTGTCTATATTTAGATGTAACCACCGAGAACAACAGATGCGCAGCATATGAAACTTATTACAGTCTTCGGAATTTTATGCAAGGGGAAAACCCTACTAACAGTGACGGTGTTGAGAAACATGTCAGACAACATTGTATTGATGAATTAGAATTTGTACAGGCTCTTAAAGGGATAGTTCACTTCAAAATGAAAATTCTGTCATATGAATTCTGAGCATTGAATGCTCAAGTTGTTTCAAACCTGCATTAATTTCTTTCTTCTGCTGAACATAAAGGAAGATATTTTGAAGAACCAAATATGGAGCGAAATATGTGCCAAAATTAAACAAACAAATCCAGCATTTTGCAAACAAACTCAATTTGCTGCAAACAAACAATTGTTTGTTCAATTGTTGCAAACAAACTCGCATTTGCATAAACTGCTTAGAAAAATGCGTTGTCTACGTTTTTTCTTTAAGACGGATTTTTTTTTAAGTGAGTTATAAAAAAATAATTTGACTAATTTGAGACCAAAAACCATGCTAGTGTTTATGCAACTTGCCCCAGTTTGTAACAAAATTTCCCCGCTCCATATGTTAAATGTGTTGAGCTTTAAGTAGGGTATGTACTTACATTGAAAAAAATGTACTTATTGTGTCCAGGTTTTATTGTAAAACACGTTTGCTTCAAAATATGAGTACAATGTACGTAACAAATTATTAATTTCAATGTTAGTGCATAGTACTTAAATACACTATATAGTGGGACCAAAAAAACAAAATTTAAGACCCCTGCATGAAACCAACACTGCTAGATGCTTATCACCATGAAAATAACAAACCATTAATTTGAATGTGTCCTCATTGCATTGCTCATTGTCCTCATCAGTACAGCCATAAAATACCCAAGTATGTCATCAGCTGTTTGGGAGATGTTTTAAATATAGTTACATGTGAGGTCAGCTAATGAATACTTTCACATGCACCAACACAACTGCATAAGAACTGCCTATAAAAGCAAAACCTTAAAGCCAAATGTTTAACAAATGTTTTGACTTAATTCAAGTAATCAGCACTTAAAGAGATACTCCACTTTTTTTGGAAATCGGCTCATTTTACAACTCCCCCAGAGTTAAACAGTCGAGTTTTACCGTTTTTGAATGCATTCAGCCAATTTTCTGATATTTAGAATTATATCAGTAACCAGACAGTTTCTGGTCTCATTGACTTCCATAGTAGCCTATATATTTTTTCCGACTATGGTAGTCAATGAGACCAGAAACTGTCTGGTTACTGATATTCTTCTAAATATCAGTAAATCAGCTGAGTGCATTTGAAAACGGTGAAACTCAACTTTTTAACTGTGGGGGAGTTGTAAAATGAGCCTATTTCCAAAAAAAGTGGAGTATCCCTTTAATGCTAAATAAACTAATGGATTTTCATCAAGGAGAAACGGATGCCCTTTCACTTATCATTAAATTACAGTTGACAGCTCAGGGCACTTTTGGAATTAAGGTCACAAGGTAAAGCACCTTTGTGGATCAGATTCTGGGCAGCTGTGTGGCTTGTCTGATTGGAGAACAATGCTGTCACACCTCATGATTTGTTGAAACGGAGAGTTGGAGTCTATTCCTGGCTTGTGTAGTGGTGATATCACCAGCAATGCTTTCCACTCAGCTGTGCATCTGGCATATTTATCGAACTCAGCCTCTGTGTTGTTGGTGAAAAAAAAAAAAAAAAACAACAACAATCAAGGCATCCTTGACATGCAATTGCCCTGCACTGATCACATGTCTTTTGTACTAAAAATACAAGATAGAGCAACAGTGATAATATAAATAGACATAAAACAGGACAGGTAAGAAGTGGAGAGGGTTGTCAATATTAGCCATGCTCTCCCAAGGCGCTATGAGTGGAAAGGCCATGTTCTTGACAGAGAGAAGGCGGTCGTCTTTAGAAAAGACCAAAGGTCATAAAAAACCAGGGTTGGACTTTCTTTGTCCCCCTGTCCTCGATGACCTGTTAACTCACCACTGGAGGGACATGCAATATGGATTCTCTGATCCAGACCAACTGAACAAAGTGTTAGAGTTTCAGAGTGATGAACTGCTGTGGACTGCTCAGAAGCAGGGTGAGTCAGATTTGATGAATAAGACGAAGATATAAAATATTATTTTAGAGAAGACAATGAAGAATTGTTCATATTTCCACATAATTATGGTGTGCAGCATGTGTAAACTCAACTTAGTGCATTTGTAATGTTTCAGAGAGGACTTGTACTGGTCAAAATAGCAAAATTCAATGAAAATCATATCAGTCATGGTCTTGAGTTTCAATATCCTGCTGAAAGGCAGCATATGTTGTGCATCTGTTGTGAACAAAACCAACCAGAAGTTTGGATACTGGTTCCCAGAATTGGATTCAGGTATGCTGGTGTAATTAACTGGCTTCTTAAATAGCTCAAATAGGTTTAGTGTTTGTTTTGTCTGTGCAGGACTAGTGGGTGAAGCAAATCAATGTTGTTCACCAGAAAGTGCTAGTCAGTGATGGCTTTTTTTTTTTCTAGTGAACAACATTGTTTTGCAGTTCAACCAGCTAGACCAGCTAAGAACCAGTTTGTACCAGCATGAAAGGCAGATCTTTTAAGCCTCATTCTGACATCACATGTAGAAATCATATTCTAAATAATGCATTAGTTCACCCAAAAAGGAAAATGTGTCATTGTTCTTTTGTTCTTTTGTTAACTTTTATCTAATTAATCTTTTTTTTATCTAATTAATATTTAAAACACACACTTTGTTTAAGTTTGTTAAACTTTATTAAATCAAAGTCTTCTAAAGAAACAAGATCGCTTTATATGATGAACAGATTTCATTTATGCCTTTATTTGCATATAAACATTGCTTATTGCACATATTTTGAGCATATCACAAATAAACAGAAGCTCAACCATGGTTGATATTTTCATTAAAAAAATATATTAATTTCTGTTCCAAAGATGAACTAAAATATTACGAGGAAAAAAATTATTACCAATTAAATTTGACAGTCTACTGACCAATAATCAGATTTAACAATTTCTTAATGATCTGACAACAACTGTAGGCATAT
>JAOTRC010000043.1:17681981-17707995 GCA_027497675.1 Cyprinella lutrensis
GGGGGAGTGGGGAGGGGGGACAATCGTACTCGGGCCCGGTTCATGGCAACCGTGCCTAGTGTGAGTACACCCTTAGTTGATACTGTAATAATTTCATATTGGCCCTGTCCCGAATGGCACCCTATACACTCGCGGTCTTCATATATGAGTCCGCGCTTTTGTGAAGTAATGGCGCTTTGGCTGGATCCTAAATGGAACATTTCATGTGGACTCGCGGTCTTGTGGGCACTGCGTATGCTTGCCAAGTGTACGAGTCAGTAGGGTGTCCCATTTAGCATTTCAGAGCTCAGTGTGCTTGTGAGATGCTGCCTTTGTGCCCTCAATGTGTATGCCTACTTAAGTGAAACCCGCACTTTCGCACCCTCCACACGAGTTACCTACGCAATGATCATTGCGAAGTTGCAAATGCCCAATCAGATAATTGAGGGGAGGAATTCCGTGGCTATTTGAATTTCGGTGACGTGATGTCATCAAGCCTGTCCCAAAATTCACTCTTGTGTGCCCTCATGGACTCGAGGCCAGTGCCCCTTAGGTCTGCAATTCCTGACGTCACCAAGTGTGAACTGGAAAGAGGTCTACAAGGCCGGAGTGTGCAATTTGGGATCCAGCCTTTGACTGTCGGGAATAAGTGTGCTGCGGAACTTGCTTCAGTCCTGGCTCGGCAAAAGTATACATTGAGGGTGAATATTGTCTGCAAATGATGCAGTTCTGTCACTTAAAATGACAAATGGGATACCCCACAGCCTTGTGGACTTACATACGGATGCGACAGCCATTGTCAGTCCTTCACCGGTGGTCACTCGAGGCAAATTGTGTCCTCTTCGTTGTGTCTACTTGTGTGTCTTCAGATGGTTGTAGAGGATTGCCATCTGTCTGCAGATGGCAATCCGCTTACTTTGGTGCTGGAGATTGGTGATCGTTGGTGGTGGTTGAGCTTTTTTGTCTTTCTACTGCATTATTCTAGTGGTGATACAGGTCATGTTGTCTTCCTCCAAGACTCTGATGTTGGTACGTCTGTCCTCCCAGGTGATCCTCAGAATCTTTCGTAAGGATCTTTGATGGTATTGTTTCATGGCTTTTGTTTCATGGTGCCTGCTGTAGGTGGTCCATGACTTGGCTCCATACAGCAGTGTTGGGATGACAGCGGCTCCATAGACCAGGAGCCGTTTTGTTTGCATTGTTAGGTCTCGGACTTGAATAAGTTTATCTTCCCCGGGGATTCTTGACAGTGTTTGGGTGACAGTGTCACCCAGACAGTCAGTCAGTCTCGACTTGACTGTCTGGGTGACGGATGGTCATGAGATGCTCATTAATTCATTAGTTCATAGAGGTGGCTGATAAGCTGGTTGCCTATAACAGCAAATCCAGGCTATCTCTGAGACACAGTACAGGACAAAAATGGCTATAAAAAAAGAGATAAGAAAACCTATACGCATTAATTTCAGAAGCATCCTCAGTGATTTGATTCTTGGAGCAATATTTGATTTGATTCTAGTTATTAATACTAATACATTAATAAGTAAATATGGCTAATTGCTAACACATAAATGTGGAAATGTTACCTGTGTATCTCCCACCTGTCCCTGCCTCTATCTATTTGTAATCCTTCTCTACTACATACTTAATTGTGATAATTTAAAGCTGAATTCAGTATGTCCAGGCAGTCCAGTCACACACTGATGTTACTCCCACTTAGGATTGCCTGGTTGTAATTGTTTCCCATAAAGGGTTAAAGGTGGTGTCAAATTGTAATGTTTTAGTCCATCAATAGCCTATTTGGCCCATGATCAACCTTCTGTATTCAAACAATGTTTTCATAGCAAATTTGAAATATCTGACCGTCAAGATGAAAGAGGAGTTGTTTACTTTGGCCGTCATTCCTTTGGGTGCATTGTCCTTGCTCAAGTGAGCATGACTTTCCCATCATCGCTTCCCATCTTAAAAATTCAAATTCCATGGACGGAATGCTGGAATTAAAGAATCTGTCTTCTCCACTGCCTGCTGCCAAGTTAGCTCTACTAATTAACATGCCTTCTGATGGGCACGATCCAAATACCTGATGCTTTCTAATCATTTCTCGGTTGCAATTTACCATGGGAAATATGCGTCTTCAATCCATTAGGGTCATTTATGGAAACTCCAATTAGCAAACAGGACTGCTTTTAAATGTTTCACAGTGGCCCTGTTCAAAAGATATGGTCAGTAAAAATTTATTTTTTTTTTTCTTGAAAGAAATTAATACTTAGCATTAAACTGGTAAAAAGGTGATTTTTACATTTTTCAAATAAATAAAATAAATAAACAAAAATATTATATTGTGATAAGAAAGATTTCGTGAGAATGATAACTGAAGGTTCACGCGACACTGTTTTCCTGTATTTTAGATCCAATAAACACTTGGTGAGCGTAACATTTCAAAAACATAAAAAAAATCTGACCAACCCCAAACCATCCAAAATAAGTAAGAAGTGTTGGTTACACTTTGCCCTTTGGTTACTACATTATCCCTTAAATATAGCCTAATTACTATATGGTTAGGATAGGGTGAGGGTTTTGTTTAGAGGTAGTTGCATGTAATTATGCCTAATTTAATTTAGGCTATAATAATTACTAGTAAATATATGTAAAGTGTAACAAGGACACACATTCAAATAAAGTGCCATCGAAATCTTGCAAACAAATGCCCAAGCACATGCAGATGTTGACAGTCACAACGTGCATTACACGTTGCATCTCATGCAAAAATGCTGATGCAGCTTGTTTGCCATTGTCATGTGTTCCTGTGCAGCTGGGATGGCATTTGTCACTCCATCAAAAGAATAAGCTGCTTGTGTAATGACTTCCTCTCTCTCTCTTATATGTGTGCGTGTGTGTGTGTGTGTGTGTGTGTGTGTGTGTGTGTGTGTGTGTGTGTGTGCGCGCGCGCGCCTTATTTTCGAGTGAGGATTTGCTGGTCGGGCGCATGCCTCCCTCTGCCTGGCTCCTTATAGTGCCGGGCGGGAGGCAGGAATTCTGACCGAGTGGTACGGACATCGCCGCCAGAGACCACAAACACGGAGCTCTCCCTTTAAACAAGGTCTCATGATCGACAACTCTTTCAATCAGTTATCCTGGCGTGGAGGATCAGGGGGAACGCACGTCTTCCTTTACTTTGAGCAAAGCGTGTGACTGACAGTGGAACTGAACATTAACATCTGCCACTCAAAGAATCCACAAACGACGAACAAGAGTAAGAAGTTTTATTAAATATTTTAATTCAATTATATACTTTACTTTGAATTAGGCTAAATGTTTTTTTTTGATAAATCAAAATCAATCTATTTAGATGTAATAAAGATTTCTGTTCAAATGTTTAATTTAACTGTATTGTGATTGATGCTTTGCAAATTTGTGTTTTAATATGAATGCTCTTGACTTAAAGAAACTTAAAGTTAAAGTTCACCCAAATATGACAATTTCCATCATTTATCCTACTCACCCTCATTTTGTTCCAAACCTGACATTGGATAAACACAGGGCCGTCCATAAGGGGGGACAATGGGGAACGTCTTCTGGGGCCTGGGGCCCGGGGCCCATGCATTCCAGCAATTTTACCAAAATAGCACAAATATTGTTGAAAGTGAGAAAAAAAAATGCATTATATTTAATGTTGATTGAGAAAATGTAGCTGTGTCATAATGAAAGATCCCTCTCCTGAAAATGGTCTAGGTAGGCTATTTTGTGTGTGTGTGTCTGTGTGTGTGTACATAACATAAAGTCAAAACGCCAGTGCTTCGCGCCAGTTCGCGGTCAGCTAAACTGTTTTTTTTTTTTTTTTTAATTGGTTGTTGTGTTAAATTGTACCCAGATACAATAGTGCTATGCTCTGATTGGCTTTTGTGTAGCTCGACATGTTGAAATGTCTCAGTATCTTTTTCTCCATACAATAAAAATCAATAGTCACCAAAACCAACATTCTTCAAAATATCTTCTTTTGTGTTCTGAAGAAGAAAGTCCTGTTTTGGAATGGCATGAGAGTGAGTAAAATTTATGATCAATAAATTATAACAATATGTTCCATTTCGAAAGGGAACTCGCACTGCATCGAATGGTGCTTTGGGGAAACGCCTTAGGTGTGACAGGTGTCTGAAATCACAATCGATTCACGTCAATCACATTGTCCGATGACAGCCCCTGAATCATTAATTTGAATGATTACAATGCGACCTAAAAGTATAAAAGGGTGCCTTGCAAAACATGACAATATCTTTTCGTCTTCAGCGACTGTTTTGTCTGTAACCACTTTGAAAGTTGGTTGGCCTTGGTCAACCAAGGGCCTTGGTCTCTCTCTCTCCCCCCTTTCTCTCTCCGGAGGGATTACTGCGCCTTTTTTTAAACACATAGTGATTGGCGGGGGTTCCTTCAGGTTCTCTAGCCACATTCCCTAGAAGGGACCCCTTCTAATTGAAGTTGTGGTCCTAGGCCTTTGAGCAGGCCCAGGTAGGCCTTTCATTTAACCATGTTTATGAAGGTTTTCCTGTGAGGTTTATAGCTTGGGTTATGACCGTAGGGAATGCTGTCACTGACAGGCCCCCTCGGGGCCTGCCGAACAGTCCCTTCAGACGAAAGGATATTGTAATGTTTGCAAGGCGCCCTTTTATACTTTTGGGTCGCATGTTAATCTTTCACATTAATGATTCATGGGCTGTCGTCGGTCAATGTGATTGACTCGATTTGATAGTGATTTCAGACACCTGAGGCATTTCCCCAAACTGTCATTGGACGCAGTGTCTCGTTCCCTGTTCTCAGGGAACATAGGTTACAGTTGTAACCTGAGACGTTTTTAATATTATTTTAACTCAACAAAATAAGTTACACAATTAAAAAAATAGAAGTTATGTAAGATTCAACTATATTTTTTTAAAGTAAATTTAATGCAATTTAAGTTGAAATGACTTAAACATGAAATTTTGTTGTACTTAAAATGAAAGTTTTTTTGTTTGTTTGTTTGTTTGTTTTTTTCTTTGTACAGTGTTCCTGTTGGTTTTATGTTTGCAGATTTTGACCTGTTGATCATGCATCAGCTGTCTGTGATTTCCCTGTTGGCCGGTCTGTGGCTGGTGAAGCGCTCCCATGGCAACAGTAGTTTGGGCAACAGCCTCAATGATCTACACACTCAGTTGGGTGTCAGCCTCTACCAAACGCTCACAGAGATAGAGAACAACTCCAATCTGATCGTGTCTCCAGCCAGTGTCTCATTGTGTTTGGGACTTCTGCAATTAGGTGCCAGGGGCAACACTTTAGCGCAGCTTGAGGGAACTCTGGGATATGATGTCAATGGTAAGAGTAAACCAGCAACACACTTGTAATTTGCATGTTGGTGTCCCAAACAGCTAGTGCAAAATCTAAATCAGCAATGCCTGACAACCTGCCTACTTTTGTCCAATTCTTGAAGAGGAAACATGACGAAACAATGGTCTTCTTGTAGATGCTCGTGTACAGGACATTTTGTCTCGGCCACAAGGAGACCTGGGTAATTCCAGTGATGGGGTGCGCCTTCAGCTTGCCAATGCCTTATTTGTCCAGAACGGTGTGAAACTCCTGCCAGAATTTACCCAGCATGCCTTGGGATGGGGTAATAGTAGTCTACTGAGTGTAAACTTCAGTAATCCCAACTACACTCATAGTCGGCTACAGCAATGGGCACGTTACCAGAGTAAAGGTGAGTGCTTTGAGTGAGCCTAAAACCACTAGGATCAGCATGATTTATATTAAAAATGTCTTTAAGTGATGAATAAGGCATATAAAAAGTTTTATGATATTTGTATATCAATTATATGTACTTTGTATATTATTATTGGTTAATAGTCATGGATATTATGCAAAATTAAAACTGATTTGAATTTAAATACAATTACTTTTAATTATTACTTAAAATATATAATTGTGTAAATATAAATTATGTAAAATTAAATTTTGATTTGAATTTAAATATAAGTGTATATATAAAAACATAATTAGCGAATATTTGTTATGTAAAAGTAAACATCGATTAGAGATTAAATGTAAGTATGGATTAAAAATATAATTATACCATTTTTTATTAGAATTGAAATATAATTATGATTTTAAAATTCAACATTGTAGAAATAAATTATTAAAAATTAAATCCTGATTTGAATTATGTGTAAATGTATTTGATGTACAAGTAAATACTGATTTGAATTTAAATTATTACATTTTCAATCATATTTAATTATGACTTTAAAATATTATTATTTATTTGATGTAAAATTTCGTATTTATTTGGATTTAAATGATTCATTATCATGAATCATTAAATTGATTGTATAATATAATTATGTAAATATATATTATGTGCACCTAAATATTGATTTCCATTTAAAAATAGTTTTATTACAAATGACACTAATATAGTTTTTTTTTTTTTAAATGATCAAATTTTTATGATTTCTAAAGCTGATGACCATCTCCAGACAAGAGCAGTGCAACTTGGTTCCAGTGAGGCCCAGGAAGAGGCCTCTGGGCGAGACAGTTTGCTGCACATTGCTCTTCTGAGCACGGTGGTTTTCCATGGTGCCTGGCAGAAACAATTTCTCTTCACTGAGACTCAGAACCTGCCCTTCACCCTCTCAGACGGCAGCACAGTCAAAGTACCCATGATGTACCAGTCAACCGAAGTCAATTTTGGTAAGGGAAGGAACAAAACAAACACCAGTTAGATAGAAGCCTATCCGAATTATATTGGAGGTTTATCTATTTTTTTTTTAAAGAAAGTTCCCTCGCTTTACCTGTTCACCTGTCTCAGGCCATTTCCGACTGCCTTCAGAGCAGGAATACACTGTGCTGGAGCTGCCGTACCTGGATCTCTCCCTCAGGCTTCTGGTGGCGTTACCTAGTGACCGGAAAACCCCTCTGTCACAGCTGGAAAAGCAGCTCACGGCCCGTGCTGTGGGACTCTGGGATACTGGATTAAGGCGCACTAAGATGGATATATTTCTGCCCAGGTAACTTTAAATATATTTTATGCAGTTGGGATTGAAAGTGAATAATATTACAGTATTTATATCCAGGTGTTGTGTGTATTTCAGGTTTAAGATGCAGAGCAGGTTCAATCTAAAGCCTGTTCTTCAGTCTCTCGGTGTCTCTGATGTCTTCAGTCCCTCGGCTGCTGATTTAGGAGGCATCTCAGGTAGGAAAGTAGGACTGAAAACCATTACAACCCATCACTTATGCTGAGAATATCACAGATATCTTCAGTTGAAATCAGCGATTCCAAGTTTTTCTCACTCTGTGAAAATTAAACCTGTTTACTATGTCTACAGATGGGGAAGGGCTTTTTGTATCAGAGGCTTTCCATGAGGCAAGAATAGAGGTGACAGAGGAAGGGACAAGAGCAGCTTCAGCAACTGGTAGGTGATATTTTGCTTGCTGAAAAGGATTAGTAGTGTTGAAAGTAGGGAATTAAAAATAATAGAAATGTTTTGGAATACCTCTAGATATCAGGTATCTAGGTAGGCTACTGTCTGTTTAATATTAATTAAGACTGATCCGATCCTATGTTGAAATGCCAGTAACATATAGAATTGGAAACACTGCAATTTTTAATAGAAGTCATGTTACACCTGGAAAGTCACGATAAAGTGGAAGCAGTGTCAGATCTTTTCTTCTGTATTGTGATGTGCATCTAAAAATAATGGATTTTTGGGTGGAAAATAAATGTATGACAGGAGCTTGCTTCTATAGTTTAACTGCACTAAATATTTAGAAGTCTTGCATACATCACCAGAGAGAAGTCTTTTGTTTCCCCTGAAAATTGGGTTATGACATTTTGATGAAAAATTCCAAAGTCCAAATTTAAATAAAAAAGAAACATACACCGTGAGATCATACTCAATAAGATCAATGACAATCATTTAGAAATTAGGTTGAATTTTCCCTTAATATGTAATGTCTGTTTTATATACTCAACAAAGCTACTCCACGGGGTGAGTGTGTGTACCTGCTTGAGAATCAGTTGTAGTCAACAGATGGGATATAGTTGAACAGTCTGATCTGTGAATCCACTGGGAAATAATGACAGAACTGTCTTTCTCCATCTTTCTTTTTAGCAATGGTGCTACTGAAAAGATCCCGTTCAGCAGTTTTTAAAGCAGATCGACCATTTCTCTTTATCTTGCGACAGGTCAATACAGGTAAATACTAGAAACTGTATTAGTATTCATGGCATTTTTTTTCATAATATTAAAAATGCAGTAAAAGCAATAATATTGTGGAAATTAATATTTTCAAATGTAATTCATTCCCGTGATGGCAAAGCTGAATTTTCAACTCCAGTCTTTTGTGTCACATGATCCTTCAGAAATCATTCTTATGCCAATTTAGAGCTCAAGAAACATTCCTTATTAAAAAAAAAAAATTTACAATATATTTTTCACAATTCTTCATTGAATTGTAATGTATTTAGTTTAATGAGTCCTTGATGAAAAAGTATTCATTTTTTTCATAGCAAAATCTTACTGTTTTGAAAATTAATTTGGGGACTTTTATTCCACAGGATCGTTGCTGTTCATAGGCCGGGTTCTGAATCCAGCTGAGATATCTTGAGAAGATCCATGCAATCACTGCTTCAAATTATGAACACACACTCACACTTGGCAAAATCATAAAGTATATTAACATGACTCCACACACCCCTCCTCCGTCATGGTTGGTGTGGTGAGAGGAATATTTAAGGACCATTAGGAGGGTCCACTGACACTTCAGGAAGAGGGACAAGACTTTTGTACATATTTGTAAATAAAATTTTAATACATCAGGGTTTTTTTGCACTTCACAGCGTCTACTGTCATTTTTCCCCCTCTGCCCTCAATAAATTTCCTCATTTCTGATGGAAATGTTTGGTTACCATCAATTACTGATTTCATAATTGCAGGTGTTTTTGTTTTTTTACTTTAATCCAAAGTGCTGTTTTCACACATAGGGCAACTGAAAAAAGTAAAAAGGCCATTGGATCACAATGTGGCAAAAAAATATAACATCTAAATAACTATATCCATTGGATGGCAAATTCAGTCTTGGCAAATTTTATACCCGCAAAATTATGTTAAGATCTGTGGTTAAGTGATAGAAGAAAAAAATACATTGAAATGAGCTACTTTGTTGCCCTGCAAACTTATGGGTAAGTGTATGGGGAGGAAAAAAATAATAGTGAACATGGTAAGATTTGCAATCCTTTTAATGACATTGTGCCACTGAGAATTTAATGACAGAAAAATGTCATTTTATTTACATGACTATTCACAGTGTAAAATAGACTTTATTCAAATACATACAAAAAAAGGCTTTCCACCAAAACATTCTCTTAAATAATATTTTCAATGTCACTATGTACATATATACAGCATAATAAAATACTTTTTTTAAGAAGCCACAGACTTATCAATAACATTTATGATGAAGATTTGGTCCCTACAAGGTGCAGGGTTAGGAGGATGAGACACAAAAACCAAAAGAAGCTTTAGGGATAGTGAAAATTTGGCAGTAAAGTAGGGATACATTAGCAGCAACTTCCCATGTCAATGAGTAAGTTGCTCTTGACTATCATGGATGTTTAAATATCAACTTTCCATCATTTCATTATATCCTTTTGGTTGTTACTCCTGTAAATCAAATTTTGTCACTTAATGCAGAACTGTCATTTGCACTTTTTAGCAAAGATATCAAATTCACATTGCTGTTATAGTCCTTACATAATCATAGAAATTTGCCATGGTTCTGTGTTCTGAAAACCATGACATAAAACTCTTTTGCTAGAAGCAATGTTATCGAAACCATTTGGAATAATGATGGGTGGTTTAAGAATGGTTAAAAAAAAAGAAGAAAAAAAAAAGAGTAACTTTTTTTTTTAATAGATAAGAGCTTTTTTAGATTTTCGGGCAAACAAAATTTCAGAAAGATGTTCCTCTGCTGCCAAAAGCTAAATCTTTTGCAACATCATTCCTGAGATGAGATTTTATTTTATAATAAACAATGATTTCTGGAGTGTACTAGACTACGTTTAATAATAAAACCTCAGTCACTCAAACCTCCAACATTAAAGAATTGCTTTGTAACTCGCCTTTTTATTGGAGGAGAATATTGCTGATAAAGATCTACTTTCCAGTAAATAATCTTGTCTGAACTGAATGCAGCAGTGAGTTTCCAAACTCTATTCTTAACTGAAATTAAATTTGAGAACACATTCGTGATCAGTGCCACATGTCAAAATGTCACAGGGAACTGGGAGAAGAAAACAAAAATGCAAATGAGATGAGGCGGAATCTGATGCCATTCGACCAGTTCTCTTTGGCACAATTAGATAGGAAATAATGTCTAAGAAAAAGAAAAGGAGCAGTGCGTTTATGACCATCTGACAGAAACATTCCCATATCCCCCCAGTCCTGAGGTTTAGAGACAACCCATCAAGTCCTCATCGATAAAATCAGCTTCAATACTGATAAAAACTGGAGACACACAAGTCCCAAGTAACGTTACATAAATAGTGCAGATCTGTGTGCGAGTATTTCAAGTAGGGCAGATGGAGTGCTCAGAAACCGTCCAGATGATTCATGCTGTTGGCTCTTAAGTGAATCTCCTCTAAGAAGTTCTCCAGCTGCTCAATCAAGACCCTCTTCTTAAACCTGTGCACACAAACAAACACACTAAGTCATTAGATATATTAATAGAACAGAAGCATAATTTTTATGGCTTAATGCACTGCAAGTGAATACGTGCAGCAAACATGTGCCGAAAGTTTACTACTTTTGACAGCACACAAACATATGCACACCAGAATGCTTCATCCTTGTCCATCCTTTCTCTCCACAAGTTGACCAATTAGTTTGCAAATGTATGTCTAAATGTGGAGTAAAATGCAGGAAATGCGCATTTGAACCGAGCATACAGTGAAAAATCTGGCTCCATACATTCTTAAAAAATGTAATTATCATACACTGCAAGTATATCATATTGTATGCATATTTTTTTTTTTTTTCATTTGGTCCTTACTCTTTATACAAATCCCAATATGTAGTTAATCTAGTTCAAAATGTTGAGTCTGGAGAAAGGATTTTACCTGGCAGCCTCTTTAATTATGCTTTGCAGGAAGATCAGACGTGTTTCCAAACTGCCCTGGATTTGCTTGAGGAGGTAGAAGATTTTCTCATAACCTGCATTAAGGATGATTTGATGTATGGTGTCATGAGAAATGTCCAAAAATAATTGCAAAACCACTGGAACAAATGAATTTCCCAAGACCGGTAATATTGTACAATGTACAAATAAAAAGAGCAAAATGGAACCCAGCTATAATATTACAGATTTTCACATTAAGAAAAAGCCAACATGTCCAGTGGATTTCACAAGACAAAGTGTTGGTGGGAGACCAACCAGTGACCAGTTTGCTTACTGGACGCCATCCAGGAAAGAGCATTTAGAGAGGAAATGATGGAAACACTTGAGCAGTGTTTAGTTAGGCATATGCACGTGTGTTGTTACTTACGTCTTCCAGGTTTCCGGATCTCCTTGGTGATGAGCACTCGGAGTTCAGAGTTAAGCTCCTGGCTCTCTTCGTTTCTGAGTTTCTTCAGCAAGCAGGGGGAAGGATAGCGGCACGGGACTTCCTCTTCACCCTCACTGCCCAGAGAGAGCTCGCTCTCGCTGGACTGACCGTTTTCCTGAACTCTGTCCTGCTGGTTCTCAATCTCATCCAACTGGAGATTGTTCCTTTGCTCGATTGGTTCAGACTCTGGCACAGGACTCAGCTCCTGGTCAGAGTTGTTGTTTGACTCAAAATGGTTGGTGATGAGGTTTTCCAATTCTGTGCAATCATTTTCTGCTGCTGTGATGGATCAGAAATGAAACATGCACAAGTAAAATTGAAGCTTCCATGTTCTAGACACCAAGGAACCAGAATTAAGTTGGATGATTTTCACACCTACTACTAAAGGTTTTTTTCTGCATGAGTTTATTAATTACTTACTTCTGGGTGGTGTTTTGGGAGGTATATATGCCCGTCCCGGTCGAAGCAGTGGGGACATACAGCGCCTGCGTTTGGGGGCCCCTACCCCAGCAGGACTACTGGACTCTCCAGGACGTTTGCCTTTGCCTTGAGTGCCAGTAACAAATTCATCTGCCTCATCCACCATCATCGCCTGACATGAAGAGAAGAGAAAAAGTGCTTTTTGCCTGAAAGTCAAATCTATGGCTTCTTTTTGAAAGCCTGAGATCTAAAATTACCTTCTTGTCCAATTTGAAGGGGTTACCAAAAGTGTGCAGACGTTTAGGCTGATCGGGGTCTGCCTCTCTCAGAGGGGCAGGGCAATGCTTCAAAAAGTCCTGATAGTTGCCCATCTGAGCTATAGGCACACTGTGAAGCTGATCTAGAAAAAAAAATATATAGATTTGAAGTTACATAAATAATGTATAAAAATGACCATATAAACAGCATAATGAAATTTAACTCATCATATCTCAGATTGAAGTTCAAGGCTTGGAGTACTTTCAGAAATCAAACTAAATGTAATTTAAAGAATCGTCCAGACATTAAAAAAAAAAAAACTGCTCCGTGGAAATCAATAACCAGACATTTAAGGCTGTCTGAGCATTACCTTGATCTTGTCCTTTCAGAATGCAGATGCTAGAATGCAGGAGATTCCGCCTCATGCGACTCAGCTGGTCCAGCAGATGAGCTCTTGGGATATCATAGGGGTTCCGCAATCCTTGTGGTTTTAATGCCTGTGTTGTTAAATAGAATAATGAAAAAGATGATCCGAATTGGTGATGAGGGATCTGAACTGACCATTGAAAATTTGCTGAACAATACCCTGTTGAAAAGTTGGTTATGCACAAAAAATATGATTCTAAAAAGCATATGTACTATATATACACATTAAAAACACTCACTGTCAATGCCAGCCTTTTTAACATTAATCTCACACTGACTTGAGTTAAATTTAGAGGTCATATGTATTATTTGTGGATCTCCTGGTCTTGAGCACATGAAAACAGTGCAAAACATCTACAAAGTGTGCAGTAGTGTACATGCACGCACTTTATTCAGAGCAGCAAATTGAAAGCCGGCAAACTCCTTGGTGTTTGCCTCCATTGGCAGAGCTGGCCCATCTCCAATGATACTTTGTAGCAGCTGTGTGAAATCCTTTCTGTGGGCCAGAGAGAGGGCGGAGCTTCTGCAGCGAAGTTTAATCCCACCTTCTGGCACCGCCTTTTTCCCAACTGATGCACAAACTCGGTCTGCCTCGACCTTCGTCTGTAATATACACAATTTAAAAATTCATGACTTCATAAAAGCAAAAAGCCTTTAAAACAAGCTATATTAGTACACACCTGCTGACTGAGCTTTTTGAGATACGACACAACACTGTAGCTAAGGCCGTACTCCATGTTGTCAGCCAACAGGTTTGGAGCTCCCATCATTCTTAGTGCTTTCCGCAGGGCCTGAAAGAATCAGAATGAAGAAAAAAATAATTTAATTTACTTTTGTGATGTTAAAATGAACATGAGTGATTTCATTACTTACAGTGATGTAGTAGGGTGGCATTGTTTTAAGATAGTTTTCAAAAGATTGTCGCCACTTCGCTGGAGGCTTGAACTTGTGTACAGTAATCAAGTCATCTATAAACGCATGATGAATGAACAGTTATATAACTTAAATCCAACAATCAAAGAAAATACAAAACCAAATATACTGTCAAATTATGATAAATGAGATGTTAATAATGACACTTACCAAGCAAAGGCAGCACCACAGGGTAGTTATAGGGCATGACAAACAGGTTGACACAGGTTAGAGCTGTGCTGGCCTTAAGATAGCCAAATGGCTGCCCGAGTTCCCCGTATTTAGCGCTATTACACACAAAAACCTGAGAGAGAATAAAACATCACAGCAATAAATGTTCAGCCATTGTAGAGGTGCAAGTTAGTAATTCTGAGGGTTTCACAACTAGCACGTTTGGACTTAAACTTTTAGTGTGAAAGTACACTAACATACATGTACACTAACATACATGTAGTAAACATACATGTTCCCCGATTGGCATGTATAGCACTAAAATATTGATTCTAGCTGTACCTGCCAGCAGGTGTGCGGTGATTTCCTCTCCAGTATATACTGAGTGAGCGGGGAGGGCTCTAGCTCATACTTGTCAAAGGGCACTTTATCAACCACCATGGGCTCTGAATCCACACATGAAAACTTTACTTGTGGGTGAGATGCACGTGGAGGCTGCAGAGGAACACAGACAACTGAGCAGAGTCATCATAAAAATAATATATTTCAATTACTTGTATGCAATCATTAACATTACACTACAAATACCTACAGCATATACACATTACATTAAATATAAAAAGGACTGAACAGACGGTCCAGGATACACAAATTGAAACTTTTTTCTCGCACCAAAGTAGGAGAGTTCTGGTCAGGCCAAAAGGACTCTGGGATAGGCCAATGGCCAACAGGAACACCAGTTTTAGGGTTGGGTCTGACATAGATCAACTTATGACAACTGTGCCATGATTGAGGTCCATATTTCATCTCTGCTGGACCATCTGGATAAAACAAACAGTAGTTTCATTAAAAATGGCTGATTTTAATTTTTTTTTTTTTTCAAATGTTCAAATGTTTGGGGTATGATTTTTTTCTTTGCTTTGAGAAAGAAATTAATACATTTTCAGCTAGGAGCACTAAATTTATCAAGTGACAGTTAATTTTGCATAGTTAAAAAAACATGTATATTTCACTATAGTACGGTTTGATTGTATTTATGATCAATTAATAAATAGATTTATCATTAATATGTGCTTTACTGCAATACTTCTGAAAACTACATAAGCCTGGTCCTCCTTTACCTTCAGTAGGTGGAGGATCAGGTCCATTTTTCTCAAAATTGATGACAACACCACTCTGGATCTTCTGCACCAGAGACTCCAGGCACTGGTTCAGCATTCTCTGGGAAAACACGCTGTACGAGCGGCCTAAACAGAGCGGGAAAACACTTCAATTGCGTCTGATGTGAGATTTAACTTGAGTGCTTAAATGTAGGGATGCATTGATATGAAAGTTTTTGCCGATACCAATAACCCATTTTCTTTACATTTGAAAGTTGATAACCGATATATTTGCACTCTAAATTGATAAAATCATCTAAAATGGATATACTTTGATAGCCTGTATAACTAACAAAAGGCTTACTATTAAAAGCAATGTCCCAAAGACTTCAACATATATCAAACATAATACAAGACAGTAGCCTATTTTGGACCAGTGAAAGATTCCTTAACTTTTATAATTAATTTTACACTTGATTGGACAACTTCATTCAAAAATGGAAACGCTTTATTATAAGGTTTCATTTTGTTAGCATTAGTTAACATGAACCAACAATTAAATGAACAATACTTCCACAACATTTATCAATCTTAATTAATGTTAAGCTCAACATTTTATAAAGACATTAAGATCCAAAGTTATATCTGTTAACATTGGTTAATGAACTGCGAACTAACATGACCACAAATATTTGAACTATAATTAAATAATGTAATGTTCTGACACAGTGCCTGAAAATAGTGCCCAGCTTCCAACGTGACCAGGACTAAGTTTGTGTAATCATTACGCCTGCTGCACTCATGCTACGGCAGTGAAGTTTCTTGATTATTACGCAGGAACGAGAATATAGTTCCTAGTCATATCAGCCTAGAAAATCGCAACTTTACATTTTCCGTCTGTCTTAGTGCACGATGTAACTATAGAAGAGTCAAGTTTTAAATAGGAAAAATATCAAAACATTTGGTATTTTTTTTGGTAGAAATGCTAATGGTCTTGTGCACTTCAATGATGTATGCTAAGCTATGCTAAAAAGTGGTACTGCCAGAACCGTTCGTAACAGCGTTTTGAATTCCTGAAAACGCAAACTTTTGAAAACGGGTTTCAAAGTGCAAGTTTTTGAAAACGGTCTCCGTGTAAACAACAAAAACGTGAGTCGGTGAAGACTATGACGTCATGCACATGCGTATTACATCTTGAGTCTATAGTGGTTCATCGTCATCTAATGGGCTGGCAGCAGAATGCTCAGTATTTTTCGCAGATCCGTGTGAATGGGGATCGTTTTAACAATAGTGTCGTCTGTAGGGGAAAACTCAAAGGATAAACATCTCCGCTTTAAGCATTTCGCTGTCGTGTAAAAATGTCCCCTTAGTTAAGAACTAGTTGTTGTTTTTTTTACTCTAGTATGATCATGCACATTACCTCTATTGGCATTATTTGAGCTTATGAAATGTATGATTCAACGTTGAAATTTTTTATTGCTCTAGTAATAAGTAATTTTGATAAACAGTTTTGCAGATCTATTTCCCCATTGAAGGTAAGAGCTGTTCTGTACTTGCATGGCTTAAAATCCTCATTCCAGGGCAATTTCAAACACAACCACATGAACTGACTTGCCTTAGATATAATGCTGAGACTGATGTAATGACGTGCTGTTAGTCACTAATATGAAAGTTTAAAAAATGGCTAAATCATCTCATTTTCATTACTACAGAAATGTGTCAAACAGTTTAATTGCCTGTAAGAAATACGTATGGCTTGCTATTGGCAGTGACAAAAAAGCACTCCTGAGTGTAAAGGCGAAGGGAAAAAAACCCATCAGAATAATATAAAACTCAGGAAATGAGTCTAGCTGTAGACTCAAAGGTAGTGCAAGTTTATATGTTCAGTTTGATCTGATCTTTTACTTTCCCCTATAACTCTCATTTCATGTTCTGCAAAGAATAAATATTTTCGATATAGCAGCATTAGCTTCGCGTCTCCCTGCTGGAGTGAGTGAATGAGCTCAACCTCCTCAGCGGATCTGGTCCAGTGGGAGGCCTATAGGAAACGCTCTGGAATGAAGCCCCATATACTGTGTTCAGTTTAAACAGATGAAGATCTTAAACACTCAAATGACTCATTGCATACATCAAAAGTCAATCAGAACCCCCTATATCTTATACAGTAACAATGAGGCTCATTACTCAGGTTGACACAGCTGAGGTCACTCTGGGTGTGATTTTGCTCTGGGGAGTTTCACACAGCAAATTCGTCAGTTCAGCTCCATTTAACAAAACCCTTAGTGACAAAGTTTTAACTGGCTGGCCTGAAGCAAGTTCACACACACAAACAAACACAACAAGAACTGTCAGTATTAGACCTGCCGATAAAGCAAATCTCACAAATGTGTTTTAGTGTCTATAACACACAACCGTAGGGCAAACTCCTTCAAGCGTTTCAGTACATGTCACGTCATCACTGACTTTCACCTCCATCTGCACTGTTTAACCCATCAAGGGCTGGAACAAGCTTGAAATAAAAGTGAAATACACCTTCAAAGTTCTAAGTGAACCACACAAAGAAATATCTGGTTCATATCTCAGAAAAAAAAGAAATATATATATATATATATATATTATTGAAACTTTTGGTACTGTGCTCAAACAAAATCTTACTTTTTTGAGATATCAATATCTGATTATATGAATATATCTGATTTTGAACACAAATGTTTAAAATAATGGCTTTGATCTTCTAGCAGTTTCAGAGAAAAATGTGGTTTTGAAAATATATATTTCATATGAAAATTAAAAATAGTATTTTTGTGCATTTTTCAAACAATAAACGTAAAATTGTGCAATGTCCACTTTTTAAAAGTTTTTTCACTTCAGCAATAACTTTATCAAGTGTCACCTTTAAAAAAGGAGATCAAACTTGAGTCTCTGCTCTAAAAGCATTCAAAACAGTATTTCATCTATGACCAAAAAGCAAATAAATGAATTATAACTTAACTACATCATATATGTAATTTAGTACCATAAAATCCCCTAAAAAATACAAATAATAAAATGAAAAACATTATCAAACTAAAATATACTACATTCATTTCATTGAAATAGACAAATTGTTTGGCCATTTTAGACAATGACGCGAAGAGCATCAGAGGGTTGAGCATCAGATGCACAAATGACCTATGATACTGTCACATAAAGAGTCTGACCACACTCTGAAGTTGGCTATCCGACAGCAGCAGAATTGTATTATGAATGAAAGCCCGTGTTTACACTTGGACACATCATTTTTATGCTAAATCATGACTCAGGTGTGCGTCAGTCCCCTGGCTCAGTCGCACGGATGAGCTATTCCTTCGGCAGTCCTGCCAAGATGACTGTTAACTTGTGAATTTGTGGTTGGCAGGAAGAGGAAATCAGAAATGAACAGGAAAAAGAACAAATGAGACAGAGAGAGGAAGAGTGAAACGAACAGGACAGAGAAGAGAACAAAGGCAGTGAAGGTTGAATAACGACAGGAAGGGTTAGTCACTTTACAAGAAAATAATATCTTATGGGAATTATCTGGGGTGGGACAAATTATTAAAGCCTCAGTTTAAGCCTCCTCTACATCAAAAGCTCACCCAGGCCAGCTGACATTATATGCCCTTGACCCGCCAGGTACATTTCTGCACTTGCTTGATTCACCTAGTCACCCCATCAAACACTCACAGCTGACAGTTCCCACAATACAGTTCCCAGACCATTTGAACAGAAAGCCAAATCCATTTTCCCATGCACTGCTAGTCAGAGAACATCACCCCTATTCAGTTTCCTCATCTTAGAGCTCATAAAATAGGAAATGTGTTTTCTCAGAACCATCTGTGTTGATCTACCAATTATTAGGAAGAGTACTCTGAGGTCAGATATTCCTTGGAATGACAGAATGTACTTCAGAAAAAAAATTCTATGATCAGAGTCTGACCTCTTTTTGCATGTCAAGATGACTTTGAAACACAGGTGTAAATTAAAGTTTGGGTGAAACTTTTTCCATCTAATCCTGTCAATCATGACAAGGAAATGCTAGCAGCAATAGCTCATGCTAGGGGCGATTATCCTGCCATCATCCCCTCCACCACTACAACCAAAACAGAAAATAGAAGAATCAGTGGTGAAGTGCATCCACACTGATTAGCAAAGAATCTACATGAAACATACATTTTTTGATAACAAACTAATGGCAATTAATGGCACATGGAAAGATGACTGAGAAACGACTAAAACAGCATTCTTACGGATGCCAGGCCGGTAGTTGGCGAAGTCACTTTGTAAAGAAACACTGTGCGCCTAGAGACTGAACACACATGCATGTGGATAGCAAACTGACTCAAACAATGTATAGGTTGACTTGGGACCTTGAAGAAACATGAAAAAAAATAGAATGAAAGGTGAGTAAAGTTTTTTAAATAAAGGGTTAATAATATGGTACTTCAAAATGTGGAAAATACAAAAAAGGATGGCATTTTTCAAAAGCCAAAAGTGAGAAGAAGAAAAATTGAGTGAACAGGTCAAACGGAAAGGCGTAACGCAAAGCTCAGCAATGTGAACAGCACAGATTTATGCTGAAAACACCACCAACCTGTGAGTGCTCACACAAAACCTTTTTCTTGAGCTTAGCGTCAGATTGCACCAGATGTATCTGGACTGATGATTTGAATCAGATATCACCAATGCAGAAAAACATCTCAAGTCAAAGCTGTAGGTGCATAGGTGTAGGTATCTGCCTGATGTCTGGAGGATTACTATAGTTTTACAAGTGAGAGATGCATGGTTTTCCTCTAGTGTTTGGCAATTGAGATTCAGGCGAAGAAAAAAAAAAGCTGCAGCTTTGATGTTGAGTGTTCCGGTATTCACAAACAATTTTCAAAAGCTTGTCTATATTTGCTCGAAGCCATGAGTAATTGCAAGGGAAATAAATGAGCCTGACATTTAAATAAGTTTGTTACTTATTATGCAGAACCTCTATGTAAATCAAATATCTCCAACCTGTTTATACATTTTCATATTACTCTTAGGTTACCTGCAAGATGTATCAAGAGGACAAGCTAATGAGTTGTTCCCGCTCTTTTAAAATTACATAAACAGGGTGTTCACTTTGTGTTGGAAGTTTCTGTTCCTGTATGAATCAGTCTGAATAACACAAGTTTGTCGTTCTCCATGCGGTTCTGAGACAGCAAGTTGGTTTAAAGCCTGCTGATGTGTGCAGATCTGGCTGTAATGTTTCACTTTGTGGTTACACCACTTTCAAGTAAGTCATTAATGAAGGCAGTGAAACCCTTATGTGAAAGTGATTCACACAGGCCAAGGATCTACAAACACTGATTTCTTCAACGATCCACACTTCAACAGTGGGGGTTATGTGTGATTCATAAAATAGATGAACAGCACATAATATGGAGCATGATGAATCAATAAAACAGGCAGAGGTTCAAATCCAACATCATGACTTATTCATTCATACATCTTATCAGGTTAATAGTTCTAAGATATAATAAGAAACAATAACAAACAATATGGAAAGTCAATTTGTTAAATGAAAGTTCTGACTTTAAATGGGAAACCAAGAAGTAATTATTAGGTTCAAATTATGAATTATGACAAAATGTATATTTTTTTCCATTATGGCTTCATGCCATAATCATGCCGAAATTTGACTTATTTAGACCGTTATCGGAATATGGATATTTTTTCTTGCAAAAACGCATCGTTCGGCTTCAGAAGGCCTTTAATAGCCCTTTATGGAGCCGTATGGATTAATTTTATGAAGGATGGATGCACTTTTTTGGAGCTCTATTCAGGCTCTATTCACTCCCATTATAGAGCTTGGAAGAGCCAGGATACTTTTTATTTAACTCCAATTGTGTTTGGCTGAAAGAAGAAAGTCATGTACACGAGAGTGAGTAAATTATGGGATCATTTTGATTTTTGGGCAAACTAACCCTTTAAGAGTTTCTTCGGTAAGATTAGGACATTGTATCACCCTGATATTTCTGACTTTATGTCTAATTCATGCATATTTACTAATTCATGCATATCCAAGCCAGTGCATCTATGAATTGCATTTTTAATCCATTTCTGGATAAATGAATAGATTTATAGATCTTCCAAATATTAATTGTTTATATATTGACATTTATGGCCTTGATAAATGTATAAGTACACGCAAACACCCACAGCACTTTAAAAGAGCTGTCAAAAGAGACTGAAGATAGACACAGTGATGTGTAATTTCAACATCAAGATGGGACAGCATTGAGACAGTGATGGAAGAAAGGAGATGAACAGAATGTGAAATAAAGTTAGACATTACTCAGGAAGATGAATTACAGCATCAAAGGTATGTGAACTGAAGAGAGAGAGAGAGAAGTATAGGGTGTGTCAAAAGATAATATAATAGATGAAACAAGACTAGAAGACGTCTGATGTTAATTCCAACCGAGAGCACATTTCCACTCTGTATGCCACCAGTGTCTCTCCCTCTCTTTTAATTCTCCTTCAATCCCTCCATCTTTACCCACCACACGCTAGTCAGAGATAACCTGCTGCTGTTTACAGAAATGTGAGTGTGGAGACAAAACGGTTTAAAAGATGCATGAAAAACATTTCATTGTGACCTCAAAAGCACACGCTCATGTTCATGAAGAAAAAAAATCCAATGGAAGTGATTTATAGTTCTTTCTTTGCATTTAAATAGACCCAAATTTTCCCAAGTATGATGCCCTAGCTAAGATTTCTTTGGTAATTTCTCCACAAACAAAACTCACAATAAAACCCTCATTGCTCAGATCAATGCTTTCAACTTCCTCAGAGATGTTTGCTGAGTGTGTGTTTGTCTACACACACACACGCACGCACGCACGCACGCACGCACGCACACACACACACACACACATTCCTTTGTACCCCTCTTGGCACTTGGTCCCCTCCCTTGGTGACACAGCACAATTCATTTCACTTTTCATTGTGCCTTTATCCACAAGTCCCAAAACCCCCTTTAAACAAAAAGAGGAGAAATAGAAGAAGGAATAGGGGGATGGGTACATTTCCAGCTTGTTGGTGCATTCATTAGCATCTCGTCATAGCTTTTGCGCATACAAAAGGCAATTCAAATGTGCTTCATTGGCATGACAGGCTTTGTGGTGTATTTATAATGTTTATAATGAATCTAGAATCTAGAATCTAGATAAAGCACAGTAAAGTCTCTTTTCTGATGCTGATCTGTCCACAAGGTCTCACACTGGGCAGAAGTCACCTCTGGTGCAGAAGGGTCTCTTATTTACAAGGTGGTGATTTTGTATGACTTTGAATGGAAATGTAAGATTTTTTTAAAGGGGAGGGGTTCATCTAAATTGACATCATGGCAAATACTTGCATTGCAACTCAGTGTAGGGCAACTATAGAATTTATTGTGCTTGAATCGCATGGGCATTGCGTGTGGTGAGAGGATCTTTCAATATAGTGCAGACAGTCGCTGGATCTAACAGTTGCAACTGGATGCCAAATTCCCTTTCAAACACGTTACTCTCAAGTGGTTGTTTAAGACATCTTAAAAACAAAACCACTGCTATTTAACCCATTTAACCCCACTGTTAACATTGATGATATCCCGAACGTAAGCTTGCCTTTGGGTTTGAAAGGTCTAACCCAAGATATATTTATTCGGAGCCATGAAATACCTCTTAATGTTGTTTACAATTCCTTATGCAGATTTGTGTTAAGGTGGCTATATCGTACTCATCACTGTCATATGTATGAATTGTTTAATTGGTTACATCCTCAATCTAGACATTACCATTGTTTTTTGTTTATTTTTAAATGTGTTTATTTTGTTTGTCCTTTTTATTCAAATGAAATTTCGATTTTTGATTCCATATAGATCTTCTTACTCACTTTGACAGGCACAATATCCTTTTTCCCCCTAAAATTTTTAGTGTAGTTGGACATAGGTCATTCCAGTATAAACCGCCTTTTGACCGGAATAATCATCCTGTTTCTTCTTTTGAAGGCTAACTTCATTTTTTTTCTTTTCGATTTTTTTTTGTTCTTATTACTTGAGATAAATTCGAATTTGGTCTTGTATGTTGATCTTGTATGATGTTGAGATTCTGCATCGCAAATGTGGTTTGGAGGTGCAGGTAACAGGTTGAGCATTTTCTTCTATTTTGTTCTGTTTTTTTCATTTTGTTTTGTAAAATTGTTTTGTGTTAGCCTATATTGTTATTACTTGTGTTGTGTATATAATGATGAGATGTTACATCTCAAGGGGTTATTCTTTCAATAAATTCGAATATAAATAAACAAATGTGTAAGACTAAGTTAACCTATTGATTTCACGTCAGCATTTTTACATGGCTGATTATGAGTCACATCAACAGAGCTTTTTTTATTCTATTTGTCCCTCTGAAAGATTGTATCCATCTCAAAAAGTCAAGGATGTTGTTTCATTTTGCCACCCAAGTAGTAAACATGTGCTGACTATGACAATTTGTGACTAAACCAGTTAATGTGAAAGACCATATACAAACTGTAAATGAGTTCAAACACCAAGAGCAAACAAACCTAAATCAGCATAGTAGCTAGGTCTGATAAGAACACACTGGCTCGTCAGTTTGGAGTGTTTTCTAGACTGCTCTGCAATTACAGTTAAAAGCAAGATTGCTGTAGTAGCCCATAAATACTGCTAACTGACGCGTAATGCCGGGGTCACAGGTGGGTAAATATACCACCATAAATACCCACGGTGGTTTCAAGCTATCTCATATTTGAATGTTGGCATTAAACCCGGGTTCCAGCCAGGTATCATAAACAGGAGCCATTTAAATTCGTCGAGTGGGTGTGAAAAACAACTTCACAAACAAACAACAGCACGACTCCGATCCGCAGCAAAGCAGACCGAGCGCATTCCCGGTACAGTGGCAGACATCCAAACTCTTCACGTACACACTCCGAGACTCTTGGCCGCCATGCACGAGACAGAGACAGTTAAGTTTACTCGCGCGACGACTTAACACATTTGAGCAGTCTAAAAAAACTCACGCCGAGTGCAACTTAGTGGAAATTAAGGCAAATGCGAGCGGTCGAAACAACACTGACAATCGCAATCCGAGAATGGACAGTGCATAACTGAAAACGATAAAGTCAAAAGTAATATCTGACAACCTGCAAATAAACATGAATAAACAAACAAGTTACACTTACAAGCAATTATCGGAACGCTAGGCTAGTTTCACTCACCTAGAAGTCTGGCAGAACGCGAAATCGTCTCCAAATGTAGGAAATCGCCCGATTCTTCTTTTTTAGTCCGTGTAGTTCACTTGGGCAGGTTGTTTTTATATTAGTGGGTAAATATAGTCTGACTTTGTGCTTAGAGCCACAAAAGAACCAATGAATAAACACAATAAAAAAGCAATTGGCCAGAAGTTTCTGAAAGCGAGCAAGTTGTACGTCCCACGTTTGCAAAGGTTTGTAAGTAGGAATGTTCTGTTAAATCCCACGAGCGCAAGTGACACGGACGTCCTTATTTATTTCTCAATCAGTGCTTCTCTCTCCGCGCGCTCATAAGCGCTTAGCTTTTAGACCTCTTTCCCTTCCCCTCAGGGCTTGCAAACACGACCAGGTGCTCATTTACATAACTGCACTAGCTGCGTCCAATGGCAGCACTCAGTCAGGTGCTTCTTTGAATATTTCATGAGGCAATTGTCCAATCAGAAGCGAGTAAAGCTTGGAACCCGTGACCTGGCAGCGTAGCTGTAAATGATACGCGTACCCTACCTCTGAGAGACTTCATAAAAAAAGTGGTACAGGAACGGAGAGATTTGGGGAATAGGAAATTTAATATTGTTGGTAAGGAAACAATACAGGATTTACCTTGTTAACCCTTTCTGGTGTCCACCATAACTCTTGCATTGGCTAAATTTGTAATAAATAAACATTATGTATGTTGGTTTTTCTCCACAGAGTTTGATGTTAGCGCCTATAGAAAGTACACCTTTGTAGTGTTAAAAGATCACATTATTACAGAGTAGAACTCAAGCAATATACCATTATGTCCTGAGGCAAGACAGTAAAAGACTGGTGTGTTAACAGACGAATCTGCACTCAGAGGCAATGAGGTTAAATAAGAAAGAAGAGAAATGCCATTAGGTTAAAAAGTTCAAACATGCTAGATTCTGCACATTCACAAATACAAGAGAACGAAACGGGTGTGGTGTCAGCGAAAAGCAAAATTAAAGGTAAATAGGACAGGTAGACAAGGGTGGGTGAGTGAAAAAGAGTTTTTCCACAGCTATGTGTTGCTACTTGCCCCTTCATGGGAAGGAGATGGGAATTGGAAACTTGTTGGCAGTCATTCAATAACACAGATAAATAGTGGACAGAGAAAAATAGCAGTCTACCTAGTGAGTCAATATTGTTTCTCAAATCCTATTGACCGCAGGCATCGTGTATGAGCATGAGCTTGTGTGAAGTTATTGCTTTTTATGGCATGGAAAGAATTTGCACAGAGAAGTGAAGTGCATTTGAGTAAAACAGAGAGAGAAAGAGAGATCATTTAACATCAGGTCTGAAACTGTAACAAAGGTTTGTTGAAGGAGAGAATGTGTGTAAAGAGAAGAATTGTAAGAGCTCCAGAAACTTTGTTTGGAAAGCAGCTTGTTCTTTATGTTCTCTTCGCTTTGAATGAATAAATTGTGCGTGACCTGGTTTGACTTTGGACATGATTAACTTTAGCTCACACACACACTTTTAATGGTTAAAGACTCAAAGAGCCAAATCCACAGCGTGGTTCTTTCTTTCTCTTACACTTTGTCAGTATGTAAAGAAAAATCAAAGAATTCATGTATGATTTTGTTTAATGTTTTGTTCTGTTTAATCAAAATGACTTAACTGGACCTTCAAAAATGTCAGGTTTCTCTCTGGTGACAAATGCAAGAGTTTTTCAATCTTTTAGTCCACTTAAACCTGGCTCTTCAGGAGCATCTGCCTCCAACCAAGACCTTTCCCTCCATTTTCAATAATCTATCACAGCAAAATTCCCAGTGTTAAATTAACACTCCTGGTGTACATATAGGACCAAATTAACACTCCTGGAGTTAAA
>JAOTRC010000043.1:17732454-17744013 GCA_027497675.1 Cyprinella lutrensis
TGGTTTAAGATCAGAGTCATCACGCCGGTATGGAGACGGGTTTGTTGAGGATCAGTGCCAACGGCTGTCGTGTCGATGAGGCCTTCACGGGGGAGAGTCAAGTAAATACAAACTCTGCTGACACTTCATGGATGCGTTGTGGTCGTGTCTAGGCTCAGGTCATCATCTTATCTGGATACGGCCCAGATCCGGCTGACTACATCATGCGTTGTGGTCGTGTCTAGGTTCAGTTCCTCCATCTGATCTGGATCCAGCCCGGATCCGGCGGACTACATCATACGTTGTGGTTGTGTCTAGGTTCAGGTCCTCCATCTGATCTGGATACGGCCAGGATCCGGCTGACTACACCATGTTTTGTGGTCATGTTTAGGTGCCGGTCCACCATGTGATCTGGATACAGCCTGGATCCGGCTGACTATAGCATGTGTTATGGTCGTTTCTAGGTGCAGGTCCTCCATCTGATCTGTATACGGCCCGAATACGGCTGATTATGCCATGTGTTGAGGTCGTGTCTAGGCGCAGGTTCTCCATCTGATCTGGATGCGGCCGGGATCCGGCTGACAACAACAAGTGTTGTGGTCATGTCTAGGTTTAGGTCCACCATGTGATCTGGGTACGGCCCAGATCTGGCTGACTACACCAAGTGTTGTGGTCATGTTTAGGTGCCGGTCCTCCATGTGATCTGGATACAGCCCGGATCCGGCTGACTACAGCATGTGTTGTGGTCGTTTCTAGGTGCAGGTCCTCCATCTGATTTGGATACGGCCCGAAAACGGCTGATTATGCCATGTGTTGTGGTCGTGTCTAGGCGCAGGTTCTCCATCTGATCTGGATACGGCCCAAATCCGGCTGACAACAACAAGGGTTGTGGTCTTGTCTAGGTTTAGGTCCACCATGGGATCTGGATAAGGCCTGGATCTGGCTGACAACACCATGTGTTGTGGTCATGTTTAGGTGCCTGTCCACCATAGCCCCTTTTCCACCAAAGCATTTTGAGAGCCAGTTCGGAGCCGGTGCCTGCGCATGAACCAGTTCTTTGTGTTTCGACAGCCAAAGAACCGGTTCGCGGCCGCGAGAACTGGTTCCAAAGTGGCACCAACTCTTTGGGGATAAAAGGGATAAATAGGACAGGTAGTAATGATAAGGATTAATGGTGTCCTTTTTTTGGCTGAAAGACTTTTGCAGTCTGAGTAATCCAGCCACGTTTAATTGATATGTAATGTCATATAAAGTCTTCCTCAAGATTTAAATCGGGATCTCTATTTACTCTTTAGTCATATGTCAGAATCAGCCATTGTGGACATCATCGCCTCTCTCATGGTTCTGCCCAATCGGATGTGCATCCCTTTGATTGACCAAGTCAAGATTGACCAAATGAAGTTTCCTCTTCCTCGGGTAAGACTGGCAATGATTGGTTCCCATTAACCAAAATCAGTCAAAAAGCTTTTGTGTGTTTATTTAAAACTGAAGAATAAGTTACACCATGTGAACATCTTTAGGGTGTTGTACGGGTCCATGTTTTGGAGGCTCGGAATCTTGTAGCAAAGGACACACACATGATGGGATTAGTAAAGGGCAAGTCAGATCCATATACTGTACTGAGGGTTGGGAACAAGCAATTCAAAACAAAGACCATCAAAGAAAATTTGAATCCACGCTGGAATGAAGTATATGAGGTAATTATTATGAGCGGTCCTTTATCTCTCTTTATAATATTCAAGGTCCATTCCACCGAATGGGTGTCATGTCCTTGTGTAAATCTTTCAAGTAAAATATCATTTTAGAACTGAATCTAATAACACATATATTTAACCATTCAAAATATGTATTGGTCCATCTTAGGTAATTTTATTTAATTTTTTACAAGTTTTTTTTTAAGTGGAAGATGGATGTATTTTCTCAGTACTGTTGCCAAAACGTGTCTTTTAAAAAGAATATTTAAAAACATTTCAACTAATTCCTTTTTTTCTAAACATCAAAAAGATGTTTGTTTTAAATAAATTGTTAACTGTGCCGTTCTAAAATATTTTTTCCCCATGAAAGGTGACTTAAGCCTCAAGTTTATAATTGTTTTTAATAATGCAATTTATTAAACAATTGGATTAATGATGGACTAAACATAATTAAATAAATTGTGCTTTAATTTTATTTTATTAATAAAGTTTTTTTTTTTTTTTTTTTTTTTTTTTTTTTACTATTTTGTAACAGGAATTAGCATTGGGTAACATGAATATGTGGCCATACTGTATGTGTATACAGGTTTGCCACACCTTTACACCTTAATAGAAAATGAAAATAAAAATAGAAACATGATTGATTCATAGGCCCTTTTACCAGAGGCCTATAAATCAGTTAAATCATTTTTCTATTTAAATCTAGTGTTTTGATTTTTTTTTTTTAAAGAAAAATAAGCAGAGATGGAATATGGCACACAACAATGAAAAACAAAAGATTTCTAATGGATGTTAATCATATTTTATGTTAAAAATGAAAGTGGGGGAAGGTAACATGCTATATTTTATGTAATAATTCATGTGTTATATGATATATTTTACATTTTCTGTTAGATTAAAGTGTGGGACGCTTAATAATAAAATGCACCTCAGAGTTCTTTTTATGCATATTGGTTCATATACTATCCTGGGAACAGAAATGGAACCCACAAGTCATTTCAGATAGTAAATGTGAAGAGGTCTCATTAATATTTGATTTCAATAGTTTGTCATTCATGAAGCTCCTGGACAGCAGTTGGAAGTGGAACTTTATGACGAAGACACAGACGCTGATGACTTTTTGGGCAGGTAATGATGATTATGCTCAGATGCTCATAGTCATCAATTTACCCATTTTATGTGATGGAGAGTGAGATATTGGATTGTCTGCCACAGGTTCAGTTTGGATTGCGGAGATGTGAGAAAAGACAGAGAAATAGACGAGGTAAGCTTTAGAAAAGATAGAATCAACAATCTTTTAATGATAGTTGATTGGACTGAGAAAAAATATTAAAATATAAGATGATATACTGTAATCAGGTTTTTTGTTGTTCACTAAGTTGTGACTTTGATTTGCAGTGGTACACTCTGGAGGACACAGAGACTGGCGAGATACATATGAAATTGCAGTGGTTTTCCTTGCTCACAAACCCCGAACTGCTGAAAGAGGTAAGCTTGTATTTATTGCATTTATTACGGTTACCTTAGTTATCTGTATTGATTTAGATACTGCGGCAGATAGTTGAAAAATATGTGCTATGATTTAAGTGGTGTATTTAACAAAATATGTGTTTTGTGAATATCTAAAGATTCAAACTGTGTCTGGGTCACATTTAAGTGTCTTTTCATACAGTATGTTTTCTTTTAATGTGTTTATTTTCACCATTCAGACCAGTGATGGGCTCGCTTGTGCCATGCTGGCAGTATATCTAGATAGTGCCTCCAATCTGCCTGTAAGTATACTTGTACAATGAGAGCACTTCTAAAAGACTGCCAGCCTATTATAACAAACACAGCACTTGAAAACAATTGTAATTAGGTTTCCATTTTCTTTGATTTCAGAAAGAACAACATGAATTCACCCATAATGAGAAGCATGGAAAACAACCCAAAGTGGCTCGGGTAAGAAATTGCCTCAACTCCTTTATTATACATAGTTTGCAGTCATTTCTTCAAAAACGTCATTTCATCCACTATTGTCCCTGACTTTATGGGGGAAGAATCTACTTTTGAGCTTCTCAGAATCAATCCAGCTTACATGGGTAAATTAACAAACTTTCCAGGTAGGATTAATGCAATAATGAAAATGTTGTCATCACTTACCACTCACCTTGTGTTGTTATTTCAGTAGAAGACAAATAGAGTTAAAAAATACAATTATGGTTTATTGTGTCCATCTCCAAAAAGGCCTCATTAAAAACTATAAAAATATCAAGCTTCTGAAGTCAAACAAAGGAACAATCTGAAATTAAAATCCACCATTAATAAATGGATGATATTATTTTAAGCCTTTCTGAAAAGTTTGTTTTGGTTTACTCGTGAACAAAGTGATTTTTTTTTCTTTTTACTGTTGGTCGGTCAAAATGCTAGATATCTGGGAATTTGACTCTTATTCCTTCTCATGTGTTTGGAATGCAGCCTCCTGCCATGTCGTACTGAATAGAGAGCATTCCAGAGATTATACCATATCGTTTTAACTGTGAGCATGATAAAGTCAAGACGCAGGTTTTCATTTCTGTTTCTGCTTCTTTCTGCTTGTAACGACCTGTTCGTCTGGTTTCTACCAGTGGCTCAGCTATGAAAATGATCACGTTAACCACATATACACATCATGCAAATCAAAAGGTGAAACATTAGGACTTTTTCATGATACAAGTTCAGTGGATTGCAAACCTATTATTTAGACATTTGGCCAGATCTTTTTTATATATAGTAATCTGCTGGTCAGGACATTTTCCTGAACACATTCTCTGATTTTTTTCTTCTATATATATATATATATATATATATTCAGATGCCAAAATTGGTTTTGGCTTGATGTGTTTTTTAATTTAAACTTGCTAAATAATTCATAAGCATTTTTTTTTGTCTCACTATCAACATTTGTGCACTGATGAGCATAATTGTTTGTCTATTACTTGACTTAATCACTCCCTGACTTAAATGGATAGATTTGTAAAAAATCACAAACAACTGGGAAGTTTAAGGAAAAGTCATGGGAACATTGATGGAAAAAGCTTGGGAACCATAAAGGTTACTTGGAATATACATCATCAAAATGTGTATTTCCCTAAGTAAGCTTTATTTACAACTCTGTCCATTTTTAATTTCAGCTCACCAGAAGAACTAATGATCCCAACTCATACGTGGAGTTTTCCATTAATCAGCAAAGTCAAAAAAGCAAGGTATTTAACTTATTTGGAATATATAATTCCAATGCCAATCCCCTTCAGTTTTTCCTTTTTTTAACATTGTGGATCAGATATTTAGGAGCTGCAGTGTTTGTATTTGTTTTGACAGATTGTGTATGCTACAAAAGACCCAACCTTTGATGAATGCTTCACATTCTTTGTGCACAGTGTGAAAAACCAAGTGTTGAATGTTGAGGTAAACCATGTCTTATAATAATCAATTTTACAATTTTTCTTGTTCTTCAATACAAAAGGCTTGATAATTATAAAAAAATAAGAAATTGATAATATTATATAATATATTGAAAATAAATCTATATTCTAATTTTGATGTGACCTCAGGTAAAGG
This sequence comes from Cyprinella lutrensis, assembly GCA_027497675.1. Lineage (NCBI taxonomy): Eukaryota > Metazoa > Chordata > Actinopteri > Cypriniformes > Leuciscidae > Cyprinella > Cyprinella lutrensis. The sequence goes on from JAOTRC010000043.1 coordinate 17,737,707, forward strand.
AACATGAGAAGAAATCCTCATTGGGCAAACTCACTCTGCCATTGGTCCGGCTGCTCAATGTTTCTGACATGACAATGGACCAGCGTTTTCAGCTTGAGCGCTCCGGAGCCAATAGCCAGATCAAATTGAAAGCTGTTCTCAGGGTGAGCGATTGAACTAAAACTTTTTTTTTTTTAATTTAGAAGCTCAAACACAGCACTAAAACTTAAAATCAAATGTTTAAAATGTATTATTCATTCATTTATTATATTGGTTACACTTAACAGGAAGGTTAAATATGTTAACATTAAAGTATTAGTTATCACAAACAAAGATGGACTTTACATCATTTATTAATCTAGGTTAATATTACAATTTTCAACATAGGATTTGATGTAAATATAGTTTTATTGTTCATATGTTTTATTGTGTATTAAGACATAAATTAATAATGAATATAATATTTGCTGGTAAATATAACAATGACTTAACACCTTTCGCTTCAATTAGATCCTTACGTTGGAGAAACGGGAACCAAAGGTTGTCACTCCACCAGCTCAGGAGAAGGCAAAAGTCCCATCTAGCCAAACTCCCACTGAGCCTCCAACTCCAGTTCCAGTTCAGTCCGTACAGAGCAACCTGAAAGAAAAAGTGCCCGTTTCATCTATCCCACTCTCCAGAACACAGACTGTTCCTGCCCCTATGCCATCTACAGTCAGCTCCTCTAATGAACTGCAAGCAGAGTATCCCCCATACCGACGAAGAACTTTCGTGGGCACAGAGGCACTGCATTCAAGCCCGTCCACCCCTGGTGAAATGCGTCGCTACGATTCCCACAGCCTGTTGTCAGAGAACTCAATAGCTTCATCTCGCTTTGATCTAACAGACACTAATGTCCCTTATCCTGAGTATGTGTAATATGGTGACACTTATATTTATTTTTTATTTACGTATATTGCCCTTAATACAATACAGATATGAAGCAGTGCTATGAAGTAAACTCAGTTTAACTATAAAGCAGCACTGTGTCTTTATTCAGCTCAAGTCAGTTCAGTTTTGATTCAGTTTAGTTCAATAATAGTGAGAGTTATCAAATTATGAAACAAGCTTATTTTAATCTATAAGCAAGTCTTATAGAAGACAATAGTGTAATTATTTAGCTCAAGTCATTTCAGTTTAATAACCGTTCAAATGTTTTGTTTTACAAAAAAAATCTTTCCAATCTTTCAAAATTTCACCAATGAGTTTATATGTTAATTTAAAGGGCCATCTTGAATCATCAGGGCAGCTTCGGGCAGATCCAACTCACATTGCGGTATGCCACCTTAAGGAAGCGGCTCATCGTGATGGTCAACAGCTGCAAGTGAGATTCCTTTGTCTCCATTTTTTATATATACTTTTGAATTATTTTACCACACAGCTCAAATAATCAGAAAAACTATAATCTTTCTTCATGACTCCTTAGGGATCTGTTCTCCTGCAGCGAGAATGGCTCTGACATATACGTCCGCATGTATCTCCTACCTGATCTGACGTGGAAACACCGCAAGCGCACTCCAGTTAAAAAGAAGACTGTGAACCCTGTCTTCAATGAGATGTTAGTGCCATTTTTCACTTCTTGAAAACGTACTCGGTTACTAACGTAACCTCGGTTCTCTCTAAAAGAGGGAACAAGTACTGCGTGATATTTTACGCTAGTGGAAAACCTCTTTTCCACTATATATTGAAGCCAAAAATTATCTTTAATTTTGAAATAATGTAAAACATGTTGCGACAGCATGCAGACATAGGCAAGACGGCTCACGTGCCTATTGGCTGTACTGCAGCAACTGCAGCAGCCTATCGAGAGAGGTCCTTGGTGACGTCACCTCATGGCCTGGGCCTATAAATATAGTTAGATGAACTGATATAATCTGTTTTTTCATCACCAAAGCAAACCAGAGTGTGTTGCAGTCATGGCAAAGATATGCAGGATTCTTTCCCTCTTCTAGAAAGAACCGAGGTTACGTTAGTAAACGAGTACGTTCTCTTACAAGAGGTTCTCTCGTACTGCATAATATCTTACTCTTGGGGAACACAGTGTAAAACGTCCTTGTATGGGGCTCATATAGTACATAATCACCAGGGACTCACAAAGAGTATGAGAAGAGAGGCTAGAAGTGTCATTCCCAATAAGTTAGCATCCTAAGGGAGCTAATTTTCAGGGTGAAAATGTTTGGCCTGAACTGGGTAACAATATGGGTCTTACTTTTGCCCATGGAGTTATTTTATCAATCAGTGAGCGGTGGCAAGCTTTTACGGGCTGGAGAAGGCTCGGGGACCCGCTGAGTATGGCGCGGCACCCCATTGGATCTGAAATCACTAAGGGTAGGATGCTGCAGTTAGTGCAGGACAGCCAATAGGCACGCGAGCCGTCTTGCCAATGTCTGTTTTACATTAATTCAAAATTCAGGATAATTTTTGGCTTCAATGTCTCATGGGAAAGAGGCATTTTTTTGCCCCTACTGGAAGATATTGCACAGTACTAGAGAATCTCTTGTAAGAGAACCAAGCATTGTCATTTTTTGAAAAGATCTATAAAATAACTTTTCATTTCAGATTTGAGTTTGCCGTGTCACCGGAGGAAGCGAGAACCAGAAAGTTGGATGTTGCAGTAAAAAACAATAAAATGCTTCACAAAAGAGAGCGAAAGGAGATTGGAATGGTAAGTAGATAAAGAACGTGGATTGACATGAATATATGAGGCAGGGATAGACTAAAAGCATTATCAGGATGTTGACATTAAAAATGTTATTTATATTTTTCAAAAGGTTTTGATTGATATGTCTGAAATAGATCTGATCAAGGGCTCCACAGAATGGTAAGGACAGCAAATGTGGTCAAGGAAATTTGTTTATTTGTTTATAAAATTTGGCATTACCTTTTACCCCACTGCATTTTTTTTTTTTTACTAATACAGCATACAGATGGTTTGTGTTTATGTACAACTTTTTCTCTCAAACAGGTATGAACTCTCTCTCCCCGGGCTAAAGAAGACAAACTAGTAGCAGAACAGAGGTCAACTAGTAGCAAAATAACTTAGAAAATGTATTATTAATCTTATGATTTTATCTTGTAACCATTGGTGAGAGCTACCCAGATGAGACAGACTGAGCACTTTAACACTGACTTTAGAGGTGATTTGAATACATAATTCCAAATTCTAAACAATATTTCCTCTTTATGCCATACTGTAGGATACAATTTTATACAGTATCTATTTTCACATTTATACTTTGAGTTTCATACATTTGCAGTCTTTTTAATGTGATAGTGATTCTTGACTTGGCTTTCAGTCTTTTTTCTATTTTTGTGTCCATGTCTTCTAAACAGGTTTATAAATGTCTTTATTGCTGTTATTAATACTTGGTTCATTAATATATATATATATATATATATATATCATTATGAACTCATGAAATGGTAGGACAACTTCTGGAATTCCTTAATATAGAGACAAATATGATATAAAAACATCTTAAAGTATGAAGTATTATTTTTGGTTGTTACAATGGAATTCAGGATTCCTAAGATATATTTTTCCAGCAATATGCCTTTCTGCACTAATAAAAAATATAAGTGTATTGAATTATTGTTATATTTGTAAGTAAGATGTGGAATAACAAGTGGATTGTGTTTATAGACTTTTTTGAATGTCAGATATCAGTTGGATAAGGGTATAATAAATTACAATAAAACAATTTGAAGTTTTGAAGTTCTTTATTTGAAGTGCAGTTTGTTTAAATGTGACTATGTATTTGTTTGTGAATATTAAGTGAAAATATCAGCAGATTTTTTTTTTTTTTTTTTTGTAAACTTTACAGATATATTCAGATTTACAGACATCTTACAGCAAAAACAGATATTTTTCAATATTAATATTTATAAGGCACTAAAGCCCTTTCAATTTTAATGATTCAGTAAGGAACATTATGGGAACTACAGTTTCATTTATAAATCTTCTCCCTGATTGTATCTGATGTGATCAATCCCTCAGTTTCACTGTTCACAGATCAAGTGAAAGTGATTAAATATTCGGGATAAGCATTATCGTCACGAAATACGACAAAAATGGTCGGCGCAGCAGGGTTGTCCACAACTGTGTCGTACAGGTCACAGTTGGCATTTTTTGTTGGTGGCACAATCATCCCACCTGCTCCTTTAGTGAAGTCTCCCGTAAGGACTCTGCAGAGGTACATGTGCTTATGTCCCTGAGCATTAGGCACAGAGTATGTGTTGCTTGAAGAGTAGCTTGCATTACGTGCAAAGTAAGTGCCGTTTCCATATGCTGCAGCTGTAAGAGGAAAAATTAAGAAATAAAAATACATATATACACCACTTCAATTAGAATGATGGAATGCAAATATTATAATGATTGTAATAAACGATTTACCATTTTTTCCTGCATAACTGCGATTAAATCCACTCTTATTAATGTGACTGATAGTCTGCTCACTGGTTCCATGAAAGAGTCTGTCCTCATTCTTTTGATGGCCATTCTTCTTTTCCATGACACTTTTGTTATTCTGGTAGTTCTTCCACATGCCCGGATTCTGTATTCGTTCAATCTATAAACAAAAAACAGGTGTAAAAACCAGATAAGAATCCCATATGAGTATGAGTAAAAATGATGAAGAGATGTTTGTGAAGTTTTCATGTGTTTATTTTTTACAATGTATTGCACTGCCTTTCTAATTCAAAATTAGATCCACCTACACCCATTCTAAGAACTCTATCTTTAACTGGGGTTGGAATCCTATAAAATGTAATGAACTGTTCATAAAACTGTTCAAAAACAATACAATAAAATGAAACACACCTTCAAGACTTTGTTGTTTGGACAAGTGGCCTGAAAGCGCACCAAAATGTCTTTGTATTCCGTGCTGGTCGGTTGCAAATTAAACTTTTGGTACAAGTCATTAGGTGCCATGGCATCCCAATGCTGTGGGATACTTTCAGTTGCTGGAAAAAAATTATCGTTATTTAAAATGGTGGTTACATCTACACCATTATTTCTAGTACAATTAGACAAATCATATCCAATTCACAAATTGTATTTATGATGAAGATAATTTACACATTTATTTTCATTTATTTATGTATTATTTTCTTTTTCACATTGATAAATGATATTACACAGCAAATACCTTTCAGTCTGTCAATGCGTTGGATGCTCATCTTGTTTCCTCCAGTGGTGCTCACCGCAGGACCCTCAGGCAGTTTGACCTGGTACGTTTGTCCTTGGAAGGAAATTCTGACGTCTGGAGCTTGGCTGCCGAGGGCCTTTTCCAACTCATAATTTGTACGTTGATCAAAACTCTTAAACTGCCCACCTTGTTCATACTGCCAATCAACCATTTCACTTGTGAAATTCATTTCTCTTTTGAGTATCTCATCCTCTTTGGCTGTTTTGAGCATTTCTTGGATTTCCTGAGTGGCTTTTAGAACATCTCGGCTGAGACCTTGTATTGTGAGTGTGGCCTGTCCTGGGGTCCCTTCTGAACCCTTATGGGCTTTGTAGTCTAACCTTATCGTCACATTCATAGAGCTTTGCAGCTCCTGGATTCGCTGCTGGTCTTTGTCTGAAAAAGTAAGTATGGCTACGTCTGTGATAGAATGGAACACTTGTTCCTGGGAGATTATATCATCCAAGAAACGCTTTGTTTCGTCCACTTTTGCTTGCGATGGTCCACAGATAGAAAAAAACACTGGATCTACTTGCACGCCTTCAATGACAAAGTCTTTGCCACCATGTTGTTTCATTTCTTTCTCCCAAGACCCACTGAAGAAGGATTTAGCATATGCTGCAACATACACAAATTTGGAATGCAGAAATCGGTCAGGTCGCATTTGATATCTTTGTTGTGCATGACCTTGTTAAAATGCATTTCTAAACTACACTGTTTTATGAATTAAAATTGTAATATTTTAAATGTTAATCAGAAAATGACATGTTCCATGAAATTAGGTTAAAGTGAAAGTGATGAGATTCATACTTTTGATTTTTGACCATGTACTCTCTTTCTCTTGTTTGGCAGGTCCAGTTTCTCGATTCTGCATGCTTTTGAGGAAATCAGGGAGCATGGGGGCCTGGAACACAACCAATCTGACCAGTTTGAGAGTGGACTGGGGAGATTTTCCTATCATGTCCACCACACCATCCATCATGGAGTCTGCAACTTGACCTGGAGACAACCCCGCTTGTCCTAAGAAAAAGAAAGCAATGTGACTATGAACAATGTTCATGTATTTAGTGAAAGTTACAATGTTATGAATGTAATGAAGTGGA
>JAOTRC010000043.1:17765284-17782258 GCA_027497675.1 Cyprinella lutrensis
GAGGGCTGATCCAGCTCTCAGATTAAATCAAAAATATCTTTATTTGTGTTCCGGAGATGAACGAAGGTCTTACGGGGCTAGTACAGCATTGGGGGTGAGTAATTAATGACTTAATTTTCATTTTTGGGTGAACTAACGCTTTAAGGAGTAGTTCACTTTTGAAAACCTTTGCTGATAATTTACTCACCCCCATTTCATCCAAGATGTCCATGTCTTTCTTTTTTCAGTCGAAAAGAAATGAAGGTTTTTGATGAAACATTACAGGATTTTCTCCATATAATTGAGTTTAATGGGAACCAAACGGTTCAAGGTCCAAATGAGAGTTTCAGTCCAGCTTCAAAGGCTTTAAAAACACCAGACAATGAATAAGGTTCTTATCAAGCGAAACGATCGCTCATTAATAAATAAATAACAAACTTAAAGTTTTATGAGCACATGCTTGCCTTGCTCTGTTCTGTGATGCATGTTGACTCTCCTGTTCGAACTCGTTCATCAAAATGAACAAATATTTTTTTCGAGTCATGACTCAAAGGGTCCTTGATAAGACCCTTATTCATCGTCTGTAATTGTTTAAAGTCCTTTGAAGCTGCACTGAAACTGTCTTTTAGAACTTGAACCGTTTGGACCCCATTGAAGTACATTATATGGAGAAAATCCTGTAATGTTATCATTAAAAACTTTTCGACTGAAGAAAGAATGACAGATTTCTTAGATGACATGGGGGTGAGTAAATTATCAGCAAAAGTTTTTTTTTTTTTTTTAAATTGAACTACTACTTTAACCCTTCAAAGCCTAACTGATTAAATCATATTTGAAAGCAAAGTTGAAAGTAACAGATCTCAATATTATTCTCCTCTCATGGCATAAGGTGAGTCAGTACAAACTGTTATACCTGGTATGAATGACTTCCTCTGGTGGTCCTTATTACTTCTAAGCTGAGGTAGCCTTCAACTGAAAACAGTCTGCTCTGACAAATAGTTGATGTGTTGTATTATCAGGGATACTCCACTTTGTCTAGAAATAGGCTAATTTTACACCTCCCTCAGAGTTACACAGTTGAGTTTTACTATTTACGATTTTCTGATATTTAGAAGAGTATTTAATAACCAGACAGTTTCTGGTCCCATTGACTTCCATAATATATGTTTTTTTTTTCCCCCCACTATGTAAGTTAATGAGACCAGAAACTATCTGGTTACTGATCCTCTTCTAAATATCAGAAAATTGGCTGAATGATTTAGAAAATGGTAAAACCCAACTGTTTAACTTTAGGGGAGTTGTACAATGAGCCTATTTCATAAAAAGTGGAGTATCCCTTTAACTTGTATTTTTTTTTTTGTGCAAAATTATTCTCAATAGTAATTTTTATTGAGTCCAATGTGTTTCCAAGTACAGCCCTGTGCGGGACTGTTTTCTTCATCCCGCCGAATTTCTGACCATTACCGCCCGCTCCCGCAAAGGATGTTACACTCCCGTGGGACTCGGCGGTACTCAATCCCAATGCAGCCCTCTCCCAAGCACAAAGCTAACTTTTGTAAATTGCACAAAGCACAATAGGTTGATACAACTAAACGTTATTATAAAGTGTTATATCAGTGTTTTAAGTAATTTATAAGTGGTTGATGATGAACTAATCATTTACAAAACATTCATAAATGTTTAGCAAGTGATATGCTAACACTTTATGTATGTTTTGTAAATTGTTACAAGTCATTTACAATTGAATAGACGTGTTTTGTAAATCATTAATCATTACGTTTCATAAATGTCCGGTGCCCAGTGGTTAGACTCCATGTGTTTTTGAGAAGACAGCTGTCTACAACCTCACCAGTCAGCAATTACACTGCAGTACACACTACAGTGTTCAACACCTGTTATAGATGTGTAAAGGCATGAATTAATCATTTACACTTTCTGCATAAAGTGTAAACTATTCATCAATTTAAATGTCTTACACTTCATTCATAGATTACCACTTCAAAAATCAATAAGGCATAAGATCTACGAATGCTTTGTAACACATTTACTAGCGATTAGTATACACTTTAGATTAGGGGATACAGAAAGTGTTGTAAATGATTTATTCATGCATTTACACACTGTTGAAAACTGTTACTTACCTGTTTCAAATGATCTGTACATGAATACATGACATTTACAACACTTTCCCCTCTAATTGCTACATGCATACATTATTACATTATTATTTTTTTATTTATGAAACGTATATTCATGTTTTATAAATTAATAATTTACTAATAACTTGTAAATGACTTGTAACGGAATTTACAAAACATTCATAAATGATTGGCAAACGGTACTAATATTTTCCAAAGTAGTTCATTAACTAACCACTTATAAACTTACAGACTTACAACTGAACGTTATTTTAAAGTGTTGACAATGGTCAACATTCTAATGCACACATTAAAGAATGCAAGCTTTCTAAAAAAAAGTACAGTCTGCTTAGTACCTTTTTGTAGACAGCCAAAGTGTTAGTTAACAGTTGCTGAGATGGCTTAGTATTTATCCAGTAATGGATGCAAGGAAACATTTTTGCTTACAAATGTGGGGCCTTCGGTGAATGATTGCAGATTGCCTTTGCATGTATCTAAATCATACATTTTTCTGCTTGTGTAGAAGGGATCATGAAATTTGATTCTGCAGCCACAGAGGAGCAAATCAAGATGCATGTTTCTGAGCACCTCAAGCACGCGCCGCAAAGACTGGGAGGTGGAGGATTCACAACGCCCTGATGAGCCAAGACGAGAGGACTTGAATTAGAAATTAAATTACAATCTAGTTATTTGTTCATAATTGTGCTTTACTGTTGCCCTTCAATGACAATCTAATTATTTGTTCATAATTAAATTAAATTACAATTTTACACTATAGTGTTCAACACCTGTTATAGATGTGTAAATGCATGAATTAATCATTTACACTTTCTGCATAAAGTGTAATTCATCACTTAAATGTCTTACACTTCATTCATAGAGATCTACAAACTAATTATTTGTTCGTAATTGTGCTGGATATGTCTGGTGCCTTTCAATTACAATCTAATTATTTGTTCATAATTAAATTACATTGCAATCTAATGATTTGTAATTGCTTGATATGTCCGGTGCCCTTCTGATGCTATTCAGGGCAATTTATTTTTGAATAAAGATTAAAATGGTGATTATTGAATTGTGATTTATTTGTATTTGTATAGCTGTAATGTTGTACAGTTATAGAAGTTAGAAAGACGACGTCTAATATAAGTCTAAATTTGACGTTGAAAAGACGTCCATAAGTAACCACATTTGGACTATAAATAGCCCTTACATGGAGGTCCCACAGACGTCCAAATTAGACGTGCATTTGACGTCGAAAAAAAGACGTCATCTGGCGTTACAAAACAACCCCTTCATTGGACCGAATTTGGACGTCCAAAAATGACACGAAAAAGACGTCACACGGACGTCTCGTTGCGCAGTGGGTATCTACAAAGCCAATTTAACTCTGGACTGTGTGCGACATTAGCACACATAACCCACAGGAGTGTTTCCATCTGGAGGGGATGGACACAAAATTCACATACTAACGTTAGACCTGTCTATGGTTAGACGTGATACATTTTTGTTATCGATCCTTTTATTGGAAGCGCTTTATTGTAGAGTTTGTGAAGGATGTGGATGTACATCCCACAAATCTCCATCTACTGTAAGATGCTATGCTATAAATATGGGCCAACATTTCTGAATGCTTTCTGCACCTCGTTGAATCAATGCCACGTAAAATTAAGGCAGTTCTGAAGGCGAAAGGGTTACACACAGTATTAGTATGGTGTTACTGATGCCATCTTGACCCACCATCCTAACTAACAGGGGACGGTAATGCACCAAAAAGTTGTATGCCAACCGCCATAAACAAGCAAGAAGAAGAAGAACCACGTGACGCACCGATGACGCAAATCTTTCGCGACGCGACACAGAGATCCTTCGGCGACATTGAGGATCATTGAAGTTTCGGGAATGTCGTTGCGGTTATTTCGGCTGGTTGTGCCCACGGGTGCTGCAGCTTGGAAAGCAGTATCGCCTGTGTCGACGGTAAGATTGAAAAACAGCCTCTACACTCCAGAACGAAAGTTTCGTCTATTATGTCGGGCCTCACGTAACGTTATAGTTCAGACTGAAGGACAACAGCAGAACTGCAGTTGTGGAAATCACTTCCTACTGTCAAATTAATGCATCTATTAATATGTTTATTAAATCAATGCAACGTTATTTGTAACATGCAGTCATGTTCAGACATGACCAATATTTAACAATGGATCTCCGTGTGCGACTGACTCTAGTTCTGTCAAAACATACTTGTTTTATAGTTTTATATTAAAGAAATGTGTCAGCAGTAATTACTCGCTTGAATCCATATATAGATACTCCAACTGATCAGGACAGAATACGTACTTGCTGTCAGACTAGACTACATCACCTTAATGGTAGGAAACATAACAGGATATTTTGATACCCTCTCTAGGCTCAAATCCACACAAGTGCTGTCAGTAACCTGCGGTATGGATGGTGGGCTTATGCTCTGGGGGAGAGGACAACCTCCCGCTTCAATGTAAACAGCAAGATCATTTCCATTGATGGCAACTTGGCATCTGGGAAGGGAGCACTTGCTCAAAAACTGGCTGATAAAATGGGTAAGACAATTTCTGGCTCACTCGTTTTTTTAAAACCACACACACACACACTGAATTTCTTTGGGATGTACTGGAATATAACATTTTCTATTCTATTCTTTATTATTCCTATTTCTTAGAAATATTTGTTCAGTTTTCAATGTTTCTCTCATTAGGGATGCTGTACATGCCAGAGCCAGACACACACTATGTTGACAAAATGACAAAGGAGAAAGTTCCTCTAGATCAGGCTTTTAATGGAAACTGCAGTTTGGAGAAGTTCTACTTGGAGCCCAAAGCCAGTGACGGTAACTCTTACCGCCTGCAGTTTTGGATGTACCTCATGAGGCTGCTGCAGTACTCTGATGCTATTGAACACTTGCTCTCTACAGGTAACTAAAGCTGTTGATATTGTGATTAAAAATTACAACCCTACAGCATGAACATATTTTCCTATATAAATTTTCTAGTAAGTTGTGGGAACGCAGTAACAGTTTAGGATGTTTTTGTCATTCTCTCATCTCTGTTTCCCTTGCTCAGGACAGGGAGTTGTTCTGGAACGATCTCCATTTAGTGACATGGTTTTTTTGGAGGCCATGTTCAAAGAAGGCTTCATCCGCAAACAGTGTGAGTGAATATGTCTGAAATTCATACGATAAAGTATTAGAATGCAGGCAAAATGCTGTTGGTGACTGAAGTCGTATTGCAACTGATAATATTTCAAAGATGTTTTTTGTTGATTGAATAGAACTGTATTTGTTGGTTGCTATTCTGCAGGTGTGGACCACTATAATGAGATTAAGAACATCAGTATCTGTGAGTTTCTGCCCCCTCATCTGGTCATCTATGTCGACTCACCTGCTGAAGAGGTCCAGAAGAAACTCAAGGCATCAGGAAAGGTGTGTGTGAGAGGATCATGTTGGTCCAAATAATTAAGATTATAATGTGTAAAAAAGACAAACATTTTCACACAAAATAATTGATTACAAAATGATTAAATTTTGGTTGGGTTTAATGTATAGTTTTGCAAAATTGTAGTAAAATTAAAAAAAAAAATCCATGTTTTTCCTGCATGGAGGCTTTTATTTAAGGAGAAATATTTCAGGAGATTTCGATTAATTCAGGAAGTGCTGATTATACAATGATGACTGAGTGACTGACATCACATCAGTGAATTTAAATTTGCATTGCCTTATACAGTCATACCTCCAGAATGTTCCTTTAAGCTACCTGAAGAGCATTGAGACTGCATACAAGAAGACCTTCCTTCCTAAAATCAGGTCAGCATCTAATATTCATTATATGTATAAAAATGTTATAGTCAATATAAGTACTGTAATTGTAAAAAACGTTAATAAAATTATATAAATAAATGATCACACTTAACTTAGAATTAACCATTCAGTAAACTACTAATACTGCTTATTAATAGTTTTAGTTTTGAAAAACTCTCTCATTTTCAGTGAAGAGGCAGAGCTTCTTGCCTATGACACAACCCAAGCCCAGGACATTGAGAGGGTAAGGCTCAAACCTGTATGTGGAGCACATTGTGGCAGGCAAATGTCTATTACTCAAATGTTATTAATCTATTAGAGTAATAGATTAATAACATTTGACCTTTCAAATGTTATTTACCTTTGCAGGTTGCAGAGGATATTGAATACTTGAAGTTTGAGAAGGGCCCTTGGCTGGAGCAAGATGATGTCACTTTCCACCATATGCGAATGCTGTAAGTGCTTGATTTATTTCATGTCTTTTTTTCATGCTCATGTTCTTTCCAGCTTGGCCACATCCTTGAGCACATTGAGTACCCTTTTCCCTTGTTCACTAGGGTGGAAGACAAGCAGAGGATAGCCAACCTGACCTGCGTCCCCATATATCTCCCAGAGGTCACAATCGGTGCTCACGAGTTTGATGCTACCTACTATGCTTTCAAATCGGTATGTCCCCTGACTGAATCTGTAAGAGTAAATGTAAAAGACCGACCGTAAGCCACATATAGTTTGTTTTGCCAAACAAAATAATTTTGAACAATGTTGGTATTCAAACAGTTGATTTTCATAGTATATATTTGTTCATGCTAGGGGGCCCATTAACTGTTTGGCTACTTATATTCTTCAAAATATTTTCTTTTCTGTTCAGCACAAGAAAGAAATTCATGCAAGTTTGGAACTATTCCATTAAGGCCTAATTATGGCCATGTGCAACTATGCATATCTTGCTTTAACTATTAGCAATTCCAAAATGCTTGATTTTTTTATTTTTATTTTTTTTTTTATTATTTTTTATTAGTAGTGATGGGCAATATTGACTAGGTCTTACTTCTATTTCTAAAATAATCATTAGCGACACCCCTAATATAAAGTCTATGTATTAAAGAGAGTATAAAAGCATTGATGCTTCAGATGCCTTGCTGATGATAGATCTACCTTAAATGATGTTTCTGTCAGATATGTTTGTGTACACAGAATTGCATATCTCCAGGAGCCCAAACAGTGTCCCTTCAAATGCCTGCACAATGATTGAGTGTTTTCACAGAGCAGAAGTGTCACCTGAGGACATTCAGTGATGTCAGTGGAATTACAAAATCAGTAGACAGATAGACTTTTGGAGTGGGTGACAGAAGCACTTTGTAAGGCAATTAGTGATTCCTAGCAATATTATATTGATCTTTGGGAGCGCTGTGTTCAGCCATCAGATTTTTCATCTGCTCATCTGATCACCACCTTGTCAGTGTTCGCGCTAAAACATATGGAGCTTTACCTTAGCCCAGAGAACATGTGGAAGTGGAGCTCATGAATATAGATTAAATGTCTAGTCTTTTACTAGACATTTCTTTAAAGGTCACCGTAAAATGTTGCCATTGCACACCAGGGCGTTAAAGAATCTAACATGTGATATGAAAATCTCTCCTTAGCTCCCAGGAAAGAAGTACGCTGAAGGCTACAATGAAGACGTGGGTGACAAAGGTATCTGGCTGAAGTGAGAAACGCCAGTGTCACTGGAGGGAAGGACATCTGAAAGACAGTTTCCTTGGGGTATTTCAACCATTTGTCCATGTCCTGTGGGGAAAGATGTATTCTGCTCTTCTGCATCTGAAGATATCATTGTACATTGCTATTAAAACATTTATTGTATATGTTAAAAACGTTTTTTTTTTCTTTTTTTTTTTCTTTCTTTCATTTCGAGTCAGTGTTGTTCATGGCTGGATCTTTTTGAGTTAAACTCCAGTCTGGTACCAAGGTCATGGTCCAAGGAGGCCCCTGGGCATGACTTTACACCTACTTATAAGTTCCCGCTCTATGCACAAAGGGCTCCAGGGCCCCTGGTGTTTTGTTTCTGGCTATACAAATTTAGGGTCACAGGACAGGTCAAACTGAATGTGCTTCGGACACTGGTGAGTATCTTCCTTTGGCAGTTTGAGACAATGTTGCTTTAGTTTAGAGGCCCCTGGCAATCAGAGGCCATTAAAACTAGATATGAGACTAAAGTAGCCTACAGTTTAGTCACGTATTCTTATTTTTATATATCGTAAAAAAAATCCCTGCAATTTATGCAACGAATGTGACATCCAAGGTAGTAGCTATATAAGGGAAAAATCAATTTGCCTGCCGATATCTTACTTTGTTTCATTGCGGTGAGACGGTGACTAAACACCCCAATTAAAATACTTTTTGTTTGAAATAGCACAGTGCAAACTGGCCGCAGCTCATTAGACACCTGAAACCAGTCGTTTCTCGTCACTCAGATGAGATGATATGAGTCTACTGCCGGTAAGAGAGCGGCCGCGGGTCCAGGAATAGAGCCGCTTCTCATTTGTTCCTGAGCGTATCTCATATTACCATCATTTCTCATATTCTGCCCTTTATGGGTGATTATTCACCAAAATCTGCAATGACGCTGAAATAAAAGTGGCTGTTTGGACAAAGCCGGCCTTCAGATTCCCTTAGCTTTCATCAATTTTTACACTCCACTGAGTCCCTCTATAAAAGTGAATGGGAATCCATAATTTTAGATTCATTTAATACTTTGGGAGAATCTGTTTTCCTGTTACGCTGAAAATATTTGAGTGGAGAAAATGAAGAAAAAGACCTACAAGTTCCAAAATTAGTCCCAAAGGAGATCCAACTGGACTGTAAGTACAAGTTTATCTCATTTTAAAATGGTTTAGAATATAATTGAGGTGTGTTTGTGTTCGTCGCCTTTCCCATTTGTTATGTTGTTAATCATGTCAGCTTGGCGTTTTAAATGTCATTGCAAGTAGTTACGATGGAAA
This sequence comes from Cyprinella lutrensis, assembly GCA_027497675.1. NCBI lineage: Eukaryota > Metazoa > Chordata > Actinopteri > Cypriniformes > Leuciscidae > Cyprinella > Cyprinella lutrensis. Next base: position 17,774,233 of record JAOTRC010000043.1, read on the forward strand.
CCACTAGAGGGCGTTTAACATAGTTTGAAAAATACTAGTGCCACAAGAGAACAGTTATTATCATACCTTTGTGTTTGCCGTAAGCCCTATATGAAAGGGATATTTCACCAAAAAATGAAGACTTTGTCACCATTTATTACCCTCTCCCCCCTTTTATTATAAGAAGATGCAATAAAAGTGAATGGTGATTAAGGCTGCCAGGCTCAATTCTGTAATGATTTTTAATTTAACAGAAGAAACAAAGTCATAAGGGTTTGGACAAGATGCTAGAATGTTAATTATTGGATGGATGTCCTTGAAGTTTTACTTGTCTTGCTTTCCTCAGAGGAGGGCAGTGTTGTACTTCCATCTTAAAGGAACCACTCTTCAAGTCTCTTATGGATTCATGTCTCACATAGCACAACACTTTCCCTTTCTCCTTCACTTGTTTCTTGTGTATTTCACTTGAGGCTTTTATTTTGACAGCACTCTTTTAAATACATAAATATTTCATGCTCATAGATCCTCCCACAGCTGTTATTTTATGTGCTCTTTCAGTGCTGGTCTATTAATGACTTTGCACGGCAAAAATAACTCTGAATTTAAATTTAAAGTGGTTTGGAAAGTGCTATATTTGAATTAGTCTATGTTGTTGCATTTTCAAAAAGGGTTTAAAGAGGCTGAATTAAAGTGGTTAGTTCTTTTGAATTAGTTGGATCTCTGTATTTAGTACTGCTGTGGATGAAGGACTGTCACCTTGCTATTTGAGTTGTCGGTTATTGGTGGTGTTATCAGGCAGCTTGGAGGGGTGGTTTGCTAAATGAGGAGGATGGAAAGATAAACAAAGCTATTGTAACAGTGCTGACGGACAATAGACACACAGCAATGCCCTGAAGCAACATGAATGGATGTAAAACGATTGACGTCAATGACAAAGCAAAATAAACTCAGCCATAACAGTGGTAACATAACAGTGACAGCTTCAACTTCTGCCTTTGTGCAACATTAGTTTAAAAAAAAAAAAACAGCTTATGACTTAGCCTACATTACAGGTTTGGGGTACTATGTTTTTAAAATATATTAATAATTTAATCAGCATTATATTATTAATTAATTTAGATTTGCCATCAGAAATACATAATATTAGAACTAATTAATAATTAAAAATATATATACTTTTTATTGTAATTACATTTCACAATATTACTGTATTTTGATCAAATAAATGCAGCCATGTTGAGCATAAGAGACTTTTTTCAAAGTGCTGACCCCAAACTTTTGAACAGCAGTGTATGAATGTCCAAAAAATGAATGCTCACTTGCATAAGAAGAAATGTGTAGCTAAATCAATACATTTGCAGGGTATTCAGGATGTCTGTACCTTGACATTGACTATAAACCAATCATATCAAATATGACAAGTTTTTAAATACCGTGTTATAATTAACGAAAGAGCCCAAGGTCATGTTTAGTTCCATTTATCCAGCAGTTCCATATTCTATAGTTTTTGATAGTAGTACACCTGAAAGTTCAAGACCTTTTGTGTCCCTCTAAAGAGAAGCTTTCACACTGCTTAAAAAACCTGGGGCCACAATTTCACAGTCAGACCATCACAAGTGTTATTTAAGTATAGCTACCAAACAGGAGCAGATACTGCTGCCACAGTATTTATTCACATTATTCACAGAACAGATATTTAGATTAACTGTGTCGCAACCAGTGCCGTTGCTAAACTTCATCGCCCCCTTGTCAAATTTGTATGTCCCCCTAAAATCACAAATCATCTACAGGACATTGTGAGGTTTCTGTGAGCGTTAACTTAGTTCAGTATTCTATAAAGCAGTAGACTCCATAATGGTAAACACATTTAAAGTTAGCTATTAAATAGTAGAATGATGTAAATGTGAGAAAGTTTCTCAAAAACATGCCAATTCCAATTCCAAATCAGCAACTCATGACAACAAACTAGCCACTCAGTAATTGCTATAATGGTCAGTCTACTTTTATAGGTTATACCTTTGAGAACAGCATCAGACAGCTCTCTTTGATGTCTCTCAGCGTCCATATTTCTCATGTTATGTCAAACTTGTTCTCGATGATTTCTGCAATGTTACATGTTCTAAGCTTTGATGGAAACCACTTTCATTTTCAGGTATTCTTACCTCATCTGGTATCAGATAAATCATTTGTCATAAACTGTTCAGATTGAAGTGCTTTCATGTCAAATCCTGATTTCAGGTTATGTCTGATATTTTTGCCAGACCAGATACAGTCACTGAAATTAAAAACAAGTGCACATATTCCAGCTCCCATTAACAAATTCGTTCACATACAATTTTATCGCCTGGCCTTTAAAATGGATGCTTTAATCATATTTCCATATGTTAAACACACTCAATGGGAAAAAGGGGGGGGGGGGACGTTTCTAGAGGGAACTTCTTGAAATCCAGTTAATTTGCTCTCTGGCTAGAATTAAGCCCGGAGCCATCATAAATTACCATTTCATTAAGATTCAGAACCCAAACAGATTTAAATATTCATGGATTCCCTCCTTTCTCTGATTAGATTTTAATTACACGATATTGTCTTAAACAAACGAGGGACGTTCGCATAAAGGAGCTATTTGTTTTGAGGGATAATGAACACCTGAAAGGTAGAGCTGCTTCAAAGAGCAGAAGCATTTACCCGCCGAGACACAAAGCGCACCTCCGAGCCCTGGGTTTTGTCTCGTTTCTGTCAAAGAAAAAAAGCCAGAAGGAAATAAAATAAAATAAAAACCCTACACCCCAGAGCACTCTGTCACACCTGGTCAAAACCTCCCCGGTTTGTTCTTCAACCCATTCATTTGTTCCTTCCTTTCCTCCCTGCCTTTGTTGAAAATTTAATGACCTCTAGTAATTATTCAGAGTGGTGCGATGCAGGACTCGTGTACATGATGCTTTATTTTATAATGCAAGTTACACCCATCAGCTTTTCAGCTCTTTTCCCCAATGAGTATTCAGATATTCATGTAAATTTCTCCATTTTAAATTCAAGGCAAGAGAAACATGATGCACCTGTCGTGACCAAGGTCGGTGTAGAGGTTGCTGTAGACACGGTGTTTGCTACAGGGTTAAGGGCATTTACTTTCTGTAACCAGAATAGCATTCTTCTTTGCCTTTTTTAAGAATTTTTTTATAATTATTTTTTTTACTCCCCCACTGTAGCTGATTAAATATTTACAAAGCTCAGCACGACCATTCATTTGTTTAATAAAACGCCTTTTTTTCTGGTGTCATATCATCGAATGCTTATCAACCTTTACTGATTACTTTGGTTTGAAGCCAGGCTTCACAAAAGCAATATCCAAAGGTTACAAATAATTGCTGTAATACAGCAGTCCCATCTTACAGTAGGCTTCCATGAATGCCTCTCTTCACAACAGAGATGTCAGCTCTTTGCTGCAATGGCCTCATTAAATTCACTTGCAGGTGAGCAAAGTGTGCAATGCTGTGAAGGCATATCAAAGACACAGTGTGTTTGCCACAATAGTGCTGTCCAAAAATGCGAACAAGCACTTATACGAGCAAGTTGCTTGTTTAGCCCAATATTTATGAAGTATTCACACAGAGCTGAATGTCCAGGGCAGCCACATCCACCCATTACAAAATACAGCACCACTTTCCCAATAAACAAACAAATCGGCTGCTCTTTTCCATAAGGCGGCTGTCTTGCACACCTAGCACTCTTGGTTTCAAGGAATAATAGGTTGTGATGAGCGGAGATAAATCAGCTCATTCAGGTAATTGTGCCTTATGGGCATTTCCAGCCTCTGTGTAATGGCCCTCTTAAACACACCACATAAGATGACCATGGCTGACTCATCAGGTTTGAGCCGACTGCACACATTTTCTTTCTCAGAAAATATCCTCTGCTCGAAACTGTTTGACGGTTTTACTGCCCATTGTGTGCTGGGAGAGACTAAAACCTCTGATTCATGCGGAGCGAGTCAGAAGTGTGGAGCAACACTTTGAGTTATATGTTGAGAGGCAGTAGTGGACTTTAAAGACTTTAGTTAATAGTTTGTGTGTGTGTGTTGTCTGGGCTGTTTTAGTGCTTGGTTCACTAAAATAATTATGCAAGTGAGGTTACCAAAATATTAGTGCTGAGCAGAACACAATTTGCACAGCTCAGTGATGGGTGTCATGGAGGATGCAGCAGACTATACTGCTATCTGATATACTTAACAGTGGCTTTAAAGCATCGCTTCACCACTTTGAGTAAGACACCTTAAACAGGCCTTAAAAATGATGAAAGTGCACTACGCATCAGTATTTATGTCAATTGTTATGCTTTCAGTACATCATTGAATCATCATTTGATGAATTATTGCTGCCGTGATCCATAGGAAATGTATGCAAACATCCAACACAGTCTCATGAAGATGTGTATCTATACCACGAATGTCATTTCTCATGGCATTTATACGCCAAAAACGTTTTTTTGCATGCTTATGCTACGCACTAAAAAAACTCTGGGGTAGGTTTAGGGGGGTGGGGAGTTCGTGCGCATTATTACACCAAAAAGTGTGTATCATATGAATGCGAAAAACGCGTACCATATACACGAAAAACTGTTTTTGGTGTATAAATGACACGAGAAATGACATTCGTGCTATAGATACGAACTTTCATGAGATCGGGCTCAAGCATCTCACCAGATACAAAGATAAACTGCTTAAGTTTTGGAAAGAGCAAATAGTGTTTCAAACAATAAGGTCTTATCTATAATGAAACAAATGTACAGCAGCGCCTTATTTTACAGTCCTGTTCACCATGTACATACTATGTGCTTATTAAAGTAGCTAATTACAATAACTGGGTAATAACTAAGTACTAACTCTGAACCTACCCCCAAACCTAACCTTAAACCATGTAGTTATACCCAGTACTTTCTTAGGTAAGTACTGTACATTTACAGTAAGTGCACATACTGTAAAATAAAGTGCAACCAGATACAGATACATATAAAGGCATGTTTGTTGTTAAAAAAATGACACTGATTAAATTTAAATCTTTTAAATAAATTAAAAACAAAACAAAAAACAAAAAAACATCTGTGCTGAGATAGTGTTATTTCTGTCCAAGAGTTAGCACTATTCTTCAAGAAGACAAGGCTACAGCTTTTCTGGTTGAAAATCTGCTTTAAAACATCCATTAGAGCTTCAGATCTTGTCATTGGAGAGGTCAGGAAAAGTCCTTTCTCAGCATGGTGCTCATGAAACCAAATTCTTAATTCTTAAATGCATTTAGCAGTTTTTATGGGGGATTCATCGTCCTGGCATATTGGACTATCATGGGGTAACCACCTCGTTAGGAACATATCAGGTACCTGTTCCTGTAAAAACCTCATATTACTTGGCTGAGCAAACATCCGATTTAATGACTTTTCCAAGACAACTGCCCACACCAGTACAGAGCCCTCATTACATTTAACACCTAACATATTTTGTCTAGATGTAAACCTGTCTGGGAGTCTTGGTTACAAACGGTTTCCTTTTTCATACTGTGTTAATGTTATTTCATACATCCTCTGTACTGTCTAATGATCTGTGGTGAGCAGTTTGTTTCCTCTAGAGTGTTAACACTGTTCAAGAATGCTGACTCAATATGGAAATTTCATCAGGCGTTTACAAAGTGTCCTTTAAGGACCATTGGCCATTTTTAAGTATTTGCTGTCTCAATGTTTCTGAAAAGATAATAAAGGACTGCCAGACAAGTTACTATAATCCTTTTCTGCAAATATAAGATAACTGGGATTATTTGTTCAACTTTTAAGTTATATTTCATTAAAATACTGTAACAGTACTGATGCAATAAGAGATGAGGGCTGAATATTTTCACACATTTTGCATAATTCGACAAAATTACAGCTTGATTTACTACTTTGATTTGTAGTTCAACTGACATTGCTGTCTTGCTAAATTATAAAGAAATGCAATTAGATAATTAAAGGCGTGGTTTACTGTTTTTTTTTTCTTTGCATGATTGTGTTTATGGCGTGCAATATAACATGTATTCGTAGTTTTTCTTTTTTTAAAAAGTCTTATTTTTTATCACTTTCACCTTTATGGTATAGCTGCTTTCTCCTCTGTCATTTGAATGACCAGTTTACATCCTGATTCTATGAAACCACTTATTTAAATACGCATCAATCTTCTAAACAGTTAAATGTAAAGAACACATCACAGTATACAAAACATATAAATAGTTAACAGCCTTTAAAATGCTTTACAAGGCATGAATAGTCCTCATTTTAGATGAGCTCACAAACATTGTTAACTGACCACTACTAAATGCTTTATAACTACCTGAATTACAGCTTAAATACATGTTAATAAAGCATTAACACACTAAGTAACCATCACTAGATGTCTGAATAATAAGAGTATGAATGTACATTTAATTAGTTTATTATCATACTTTCACGTTCTTATGATCTATGAACCACTGAAAACTCTTATATAACTGGTTTATAAAAAAAATGCAATTCTTCATTTAGAATTGATTAGTAAAGGATGAAAATGCAATTATTAAACAAATTATAGATATTCTTTTAAGGAGAAATGCTTCAAGAAGAAAGCATTTATAGCTGTATTTATAAACTGCTTGTTAATGTCTATTAATGTTTAATGAATGATGAATTAACTGTTTACTCATTCTTAACAAATGATTGTTAGTGTGTAGTTATTATAAAAGTGTTACCCACTATTTAAAATGAAAAAAGTGAAATCGCAATCAACCACCCCTTTAACATTTAAAATTAAAAACAAATTTTAATAAGGCTTGTTTGTTGTGGCCTAAAAACAAACACACACACAACAAATCCATATGACTACTCAAAACAAATAAAATAAACAAGTGAATACACCCATTACACACCCTTTTTTGTGTAGTTACTTTCAAAGTGAAAGACCAGTTGTGTTTATCTCTGTTGTCCTTCGATCATCTTGATTAAAAAAAAAAAAAAAAAAAAAAAACAGAACCAAAAAAGACTCATTCCAAAAATTCCACCCACCCATCTGAGTGAGTAAAGTTATCTGACAGAGGAATCAAAGGACCTTGGCGGTGGCTTTAAGCGAGTTCAATAAACATAGCCAGGCCACACTCTCCTGTGGAGCTGCAGAGGGCATCAAGATCACACTGAGTCACAGTCATTTTCAAGATGAACAACCTTGTCCTCATGGTCTAAATATATCTGCCGAAATTCCAGTTGTGCAGACCAGCTCCCTCAAGCCACCCCACTAAGGACAGATGTCAGCCTTCTGTGACCCTGTCAGTGACACACAGCTGGATAGGTCGAGCAGATCTAGAACAGTCTCTGCCGTGCAATGGCTGAACATGGTATGTTGTTGTGAGCATTATGTCGGTGTGTGATCCCAGTGCACTGATGGGTGAATTCAAAACGAGGTGGGGAAAGTAGGTTAATGGAAATCATAGTTTGCTCTCACCTTCTCTTCCTCTCTTTCTCATATAGGTTTGCAAAGACATACAGAAGGGTTTCCATTATGGCAACATTTAGTCGTACGAATCTATCAGATTAAATGATTTCTATTACACAAGTGTAGATGTTAAAACTGATTTGTACTCGGAAGACGTAGCTTTACAGTAAACTATGATTCTCCATCCATTTACACTTCTTTCCATATGGTCATGTGAATCCCCTTCTGTCCTTCTGTGTTTTTGGTATGATGGTATGAACTTGGTCAAATCGTGAACATGGGATGTCATGAGAGAACAGGATCTCAGGAATTGAATGGGAGATCTGGAGATAGCAGAATAATATCTCAAAAGGTTAGTTTGAGTCAGGTTAGGAGACAGAATTCTCAGGCAGTTCAGAGATAACAGGGTTTTCAGGATATGGGAAGAACGGTCAGTTCCTGTTGGTGGCTTGACAAAGACTGAAATCACAGTGAGAGTTTTTATGAGCTGGTTCAACCCGATCTCACGACCAAGTCGTACGAATTCGACGAATGATTAAAAAGTGGCTAATTCGTAACAATTCGTAT
>JAOTRC010000043.1:17806709-17824336 GCA_027497675.1 Cyprinella lutrensis
ATATATAGTAATGTACACTAAGATCATATATCATACCTAACATACAACAAATATGAATACACACATCTGTACACCACACATTTCGTTACCGTTGCCAACATACACAAACCACAAACCTAATTTCAGTTCCACATTGTGTGTGAAATTCTGAGCAGTTTGCTGCTCTAAATGCCACCAGTCCACATCCAAACACACCCGCTTGATAACGCTGCACTCTCTTGTCACAGATCGTGCTGATATTCAGTATAGAGCACAAAACTACAGAATACTTACGAACAGGTATGAGTGATGAAGTGTCAAAGTTGCTTTCAGCAGAGGTTGCGTTAAATGCTTGTGCTGTGGAGTTGGCCATTACAGACACGTGAAGGAATATTTGGCAGTGAGATTGAGGGGGACAGCTGTGGGAGAGTGTTCTCAGGGATGATGAGATGTCTGTAGAAAGAAAGAGAGGGCAATTGCTTCACTCAAGTGTGCTCTCGGGGAAACAGTGAGGAAATAGCAGGAGAGTTTCTGGTTTTTGGTCTGAGATAACGCACATAACAGATTACATCATCCAAATCCCTATGTGAATAGTGAATAATATTTGCACTTGAATTTTCTAATGTTAACCATTATTTACATAAGCCACACTGCATGTTTACGTTTTTTATTAAGACATTATTTTGCATGTTTATTAAGTTTTCCGATTGTGGTAACAATAACCATGTAGCCGATTTCAGGTCAAATGTTGCCATCATGTAAACAAAACCTGACCCCCAGGTTTTTGCTATTAGACCATATAAAGATGTAATCTATTGGCAGCAAGATGACATCTCCAGCCAGCATTGCACATGTCGATGTGAGGCTTGTGTGTATTTTATGAATCTATGTTATGAAGTTTCTTCACATTTCTGTAAAAAAGCAACAGAAGGTTAAAGCTTGAATGACAGACAGAAGACACTGATTCTCAATACCTCGACCTTCGGGTTACAAGTCCGACTCTTAAACTATTAGGCCACAACTGCCCCACATTAATCTGTGTTTAATTTTAAGTGGATGCAGGAAACTCCCATTTTGCTGATTGATTCCCCTCACATAGCTGTCAGATGTGCAGTCCACTTCTCTAACGCTTGACATTTAAGTGAGTGTGCTCACTCTACACATTAGGTTCTGGTAACTTGATCCTGGTGCCATTGTAGCCACAATCCATATAACACATTATAATGATGAAAGGTATGGAGTCAGATTTTATTATTTTTCATTCAGCAAACCATTAAATTGACCATTAGCATTTAGAATGTTACACAAGTTTTTGTTTCAAAGAAATGCTGTTTTTTGTTGTTTTTGTTTTTTAAATGTCCTTATTGCATATGATACATGTACTCACCATTAGTAATAACAGTAAATTATTCATAACTAACCCTCAACCAAATCCTAATCCTTCTCTAACCCTATAAGTACGTTGTTAATTAATATTACTTAGTAAATGTGTAATTACATTGTAATAATGTCACCTTAAAATAAAAAAAAAACTTTTTATTTATCAAAGAATCCCCCCAAAAAATGTTAGTGTCCACAAAACAATTAAAGCATTACTGTTTTTAACATTATTACCAATAAATGTTTATTGAAAACCAAATCATAATATTGAAGTGATTTATGAACGATCATATGAGAGAGCATTATTGACTGTTATTTTCCTGTTTATTATTGTGAATCTGCTTCGAAACAACCTTAATTGTATAAAGCACTATTGTAATTATAGGAATAAATGAATGTAGGCATGGTGAGCATAGGAGAATTCTTTCGAAAACATAAAACAATCTTACAGACCCCAAATTGCTGATACCCAGCTGTCAGCCCTAACATACAGAAAATGTTTAGGTAGCCTACTATAGACAGAGGTTCTGTCAACTGTAGATATGATATGTTGTAAACATTATAGTGCTTTGTGGCACGTTCAATTAAACTCAGTGGCTCTTATTTATCATTTGTTGTCCCTTTAAACTAAGGAAGAGGCCTTTAAAGACTCTGGACCTTATCACCTACAGTGAAACAAAAGAAACCCACACAGTATTTCCTTCTCTCTTCACACAGTGTCCACTCCCAGTGATTCCTTCCTGAATTCAAGCAATTGACTTCTATTTGCATATATAAAATCCATCTTTCACTGACATTCTTGTGTTTTTAGTTCGTAATATTTGCAGGATAAGAATGCAAGAACTTTTAGCTGTTTTAAAAGATGGACTTGACAATGCTACTAATTTATAACTTTGTTTGATTCCATGAAGTTGTGTCAATGTTTATGCCTACGGCTGAATTAACAGCTTTCATACAAGGAAGGAAGGGATGCTGCGGAAGCCACATCCTGCCCAAAGGGAGGTAACATGTGGAGAAATGAACTGGGGGGACGACCGGGCAGTACAACATATGAAATGTCACTGAGTTAGCTCCAGCCTAAAACAGGGGGGAGACTCAACCAGACAGTGACAGCAGAGTGGGCTTTTTAAGGGAAGACCCGGGGTCACCGCAGGGAGCCATACCATGGAAGAATACACATATGGGATTCCCGTAGGGATCACAACATATGGACCCAGCCTAACACAGGCTCCACCAGTGTATACGAGTGATAGGCCTGGCTTCGGACGTACCGCCACATCCTTTCCCGAAGGGTATAGAAGAACTCGACAGGGTTCGGCTAAAAAGGGGGAACTCAACTGGAGCAAGAATTGCGCATGTATCTAGCCTATAGGAGGGGAATGGTGCAGCAAGCTGACACAACAAACCGGGCTTACAGTGAACTGGCTTCATTTGAAGGGACCCCACGGGAAGCAGCGGTTCGAATAAGGTGTCGCCCAGCCCCCAACTCTAGACTATCTATCAGCGAAGCACTCTGTGTCAACGCCGAAGCACACACTCATTTAAGAGGAGCATTTCGGGCATTTCACCAAGATAAAGGCAGACACATTTTCAGTGGGCCAACCTCTCTTGGAAACAGCCTTCCCTCTCTGCTGATTTCCTTAACAGATAAGAGCTTCTCTGAGGTACTAAGGCTTGCGTTCTGACCACATATAACCGAAATGAAGGAGACGGACAGAGAAAGCAAGGGCTGGGTCTGCCTCCTCTGGGGCAGCACTTGCAGGCTCACCACCTGATCCCAGTTTAAGGGAGAGGTAGGAACTTGGGCACATATCCAGACCAGGGTCTCAGCTAGTGAAAGTTAGCTGGCCCGGATTCCAGTCACAAGTTGTTGACTGAATGCGAGCAAGTCCCTACCCTCTAGCAGAGACCATGCGAGCAGGAGAACTATTTAAAAACAGGTTTTTAAACTCGCTGCCTGCAGTGGCTCAGGGGTGGTCCCCGCAGTGCAATAGCACCAGAGATAGGCCCAAGAGGATAAAGAGGGACGCAGGGATGAGCCTGGTTCCCCCAGGAACCTGACGATCAGGACATGCTTCCCATGCTTCTGCATATGATGTTCACCATCATATTGAGGGTGAAGGAACGGCCAACTCCAACCCAACTTGCAGGAAAGAGAGCATTGAAATGACTGAACGCTCTCAGGATCTCCTCACAGAGAGAAGACTCTAGCCTAACACACGCTACTTGAAAAGATGTCTTGAACTGAGTCCTTCTCCTTAACTGAAAAAGAGATACTCAGCCTGTGGGCAAGATTACTCTCTCCCAGTTGACCTGAAGACCCAACTGGCTATGGAGCACTCAAAGGGTAGGACTTGTACTGATACTTCATACCCTTGACACAAGAACACCAAATGGTCTGTGGACCAGAAGGATAGAGATCTAAAATACTGTCCTTCAGGTCGAACGAAACAGGGCAACCTTGGGGATGGAGCATTTGAAAATGCATTTCTGTGTAGTAATTGAACGGAGGCTTTCGAAAAAAGGCCCGTTTCAATTGACACTGGTCCAGGATGGCCATAGCCCACCACATATATAGGGTACAATGATGTATGGGCTTATAGAAACCGGTCTTCATATCGGCTGGAGGAGAGGCTACATCACGTCCTTCGCCAGTAGGACTGCGACGTGTGCATACTGGACAGGAGCAGAGCTCAACACGTAGGTGTAATAAATATCACTAATCTTAGGAGCATCTCAATACCTAGGTATGATGAATATCACTGAGATCTTGAAAAAGACACAAACACTCTTTCAGGAAATAGAACTCATCACCAGTGCCGGAGCACATAGGGGAATAACTGTGGCAATAATGAACAGTGAACTGAAACACTGAAGCACTCACTTTTCCACCCTCTAACCAGCCGTCAACACACAAAAACCTTTAGAAATTTGTTGCTGTTAAAGTTGAGAGCTCAAAGCTCGCGATCAACGCTGCATTCGTGCTGTCGAAACCACCAGCCCTGGGAGGACACACTCACTCATTGTAAACAACTGCACTCTTCAGAGACATCAAACGATCGGCTCCGAAGCGAAAGGCAAATAGTGCATGCATCCACTTCCGTATTTATAGCCACGCCGTGGGGGAGGAGTGCCAATTCCATTGGCTCGTTCAATAGTGCTCAAAAATGATTGGCTCCCTGGTGTGATCCCCATTCAGTCGACGTCGACTACGTCTGATGTTCTCCACTGAAAGGGAACCCTAATTTTGCAGACAAATATGGTGTCTACATATGAATGTTTTTGCAAAACTTAGACTGCATAATGAGGAAAAAACAGCCAGCAAGTCCCAACAAGGAATGAAGTCAAGACAATTTAAAAGCATCGGAAATGACACCTCAAGAAATTGGTTGACATGACCACAGTATGCAGAATCTAAGCAAAAGGTGGCAACTTTGAAGAAGCTAAAATATAAGTTTTGTTTGGGCCATTTTATACAAAATTACACATAGTAAAAGACAAGACAATCATGTCATCATTCACTCATTCATCTTCATGTCGTTTCAACCCTGTAGAACCCTTTTTTATTGTTTTTTTTACACATGAAATACGTGAATGGGGTTTAATGTTGTTTTCAAAGATATCTTCTATTGCGTTTCATCAAAGAAAGTCATAAAGGTTTAGATCGATGATTGAATTTTGATGAATAATGAAGTAATGTTCATTTATATGAACTACCCTACAAGTTGATTGTCAAATTGTAAAACAACAACAACAACAACTAAATTTCTAGATATATTATTCTCTGTATGATTGGAGTTGCCAATAATGGAATACATGTGCAACTTAAAAGAGCAGGGCAGATGTCCTCACTCCTGTTTGCTGTTATGCTGACCTGGCATGTTTGAACTCTGTCACTCAACACCTCTAAACAACCACAGCCCTTTCAAGGACCAGACATGAAAGACCATTTATGAAAGAAAGCCACAGTTTTATAATGTAACACTTTGTTCTGACCATGGGAGAAAATCTGGGCAGATGCATAGAACAACTTTTGGACAGAATACTTGCCACCATCTTAAACATAAATAAATAAATAAATAAATAAAGAAGTATTTACTCATTTAACACTTTACGACTTAATTTGCAACTTTCCACATATTAAATCTAACATTTAAATCTGCAAAGCAACTCACCAACTTTTCCTTAACAGTTCTCCCACAGCCTGCAAGCTTGAAAACCCTTTAGGAATAGAAATACTTCCTCGACTCAGGCTGAGTTGTTCTTTCACTTTCTAACAGGATGGGAATAATATTATGAATCATAGCAGAGGTCTCTTTTTTGACCCGTTAGGTTTAAATGTATAGCATATGAACTTCCCCTTTCAGCCCTCTCCACCCTTAACATACTGCTTTACCAATGGCTTCTTGTGTTCGACCAATGGCTGGGCAGGCTCCTCCTCCAAAATAAGGCACAACTGAACAGACTCCTCCTAAGGAATAACACAGCTGTCGTCAGACCTAGCACAGGGAAGGGGGAGATGGTTTGACTGTGAGGAGGGAAAACAGAGGCAATAGTTACACGAGAGTTCAGATTAAGTGCATGGTGAAATCTTGCATTTTCGAGAAGGGTTTGTCTGTATCCCTCAGTACTACAAACCACACCCTCTCAAGTTACGCCTACAACTACATAATGTATCCTGTGAAGAAACAAGCATGGATGTCAATGTCAAAGTCTGTGTGGTATGAATATGGACTACATCCGCTATGCTTTCATTATCATGTGACCTACCAGCGTCGGTTGTTTCGTTTTATGTTATTTTGTTATTAATATTATTAATTTAGAATATTTGTGAAAACAATCTAACAATTATGTAAAATGAAATTAATTAAATGATTCAGCTATATCAATATTTGCTCAGAAAAGCCCATATATTACGACAATTTGATAATAATAATAATATATATATATATTAGTGTGCAATTGTAATGTGTAATAACATCCATAATCCTCTTGTAAGTATTTATAAATATATCATAAACTGCCCCCCCAAAATGTACACATTTGTACCGCATTTACCCCTAAAGGGTAAATAATACCTTATTGTACATGTTAGTCCCAAAGTGTACAGCTACCTTTTGAAACTGTACTGACAGTTTTTGTACCCTTTTTCTTAGAATGTGTAGAGCACCCTTAGTTGTGGCTGTTATTTATTGTATCTGCTAAAGGTGGCAGGAAAAGCAAAACCAGTGGATGAAGGACTAGAATAAATTAATGAAAACATCCAGTCACGCTCATCTTCACACCTGCCAACTGCAATCTCACACCTAGAAAAATAAGCTACAACTCAGCAGATAGTCACTATAGCACCAGCCATCTGTCACAGGATCTACATGAAGGACTTGCACATGTTAATTCAGGTGTGTTATTGCACAGTCATTTAAAATCTTTGATTTTCTCTATAATAATGGTAGATGATCATCAAGTTTCTCTCTCAACTCAAGATTTGATCCTGAGTTCATGGAGCATGTACATATGAAAGTTTGTCATAGTGAACAGCCAATCACATGCCTTGAAACACAGATAAACTGTAATTCACTTGCAAGAGAATCAGCGAGATTCTTTTGTCTCTTCTTAAGAGATGGAGATTGAAGAATATAAAGTACATAAATGCATTTACACAACAAGAAGAAATATAGTTGACAATATGCCATTGATTCCAAATCTAATTTATGTAAAATAATAATTGTTAAACTAAAATTGCTTGGATTAGGGGTATAATAATTGTATGAATATTATAAAATAATTATAATAAGTTGTCATCGCTATAGCCAAACAATTTTGTCTTTATAAATCTCTTACTATGAATCTGTTATAGTGACCTTTCATTTGGAGCAAGAGAAACTAGTGACTTTATTGCATCAGACATGTGTCCCTTTGCTCACTGCTGATTGGTCCAATTTTGTTTTGACATCTCTTACACAGAACATAACTTGGCCCGGAGCGAGTTAGCTGTGGAGCATAATTTATGATGATGAACACAGCTAAAAGCCATGCACTTTCATGTGCTTAAAATCCAGGGTCAGTACAAACTAAACTGGAACATACTGGCTAGGCACCTAAACCGACTTCATGGTATATAGGCCCCTGTTCCAGGGCAGGATATGTGCTGGGCACATACAACTCTAGCTTCAATGTACTTTGAACGAAGCAAATCATCTTAAATGTGATTATTTCTGCTAGTTAAGCACAGTTTAACTATTAATTATTCATCAAATTGCAACACATGCCAAGCAGCAGTATGTTTCATTAAATATTATGAAATGAAGTATACAATATCATTAAAAACGGTGTGATCAGTATAAATATAAACAAATTAATTATATTTCTGTTTTCAATTAATTTCACTTCTTGAGTGGTGCCAACGAGTCTGTCATTTCGATTGACTATGACATTGTGACATGAATTTAACTCAGTTATGTCAGGAGACTGGGATTTTAATTGCTGTCTTTTTCCCCCCTATAAAAAAAAATAGGGGTGACTTGTGACTGCTGGATAGCACATATGCTATGCAAACTGTTTTTCCATTTATGCTTTGCATGGACCAGATGCTGTCCCATTTTATTCCTGAAATCCATCAATGAATTGACAACATTTCGTCTGCTGCATAAAGTGCTTTCTTGAGAAGTGCCATATATGTTTAAAGACTTCTTAATTAACTGTTAATTAGCACAGAAAATCTAACCGAATAAATTTGATTGACTAAGAGAACTGAGACTTCCTGACATAAACTATGAATAGATCCCCTTTAAATATTTATCACCTAAAAAAGAAGGGGAAATACTGTAGGAATATTCTGCCACCATTTACTCACAATCATTCTATGATCTGTATTAATTTTCTTACTTGGAACACAAACTGAAATATTAAATCAACTGAGGCCCATTGGAAAACGTGTCTTTGGCAACGTTTCTGCAAAATGACATTGTGTAGCTTGCACGTTTTGCAAGTAAGTGCATTAAAAGTGTTTCCAGTGCATGAATCTGCCACCCTAAACATAACATTCCTTCTACATGTTTTTGAGCTCTTTGATTTGTTTCACTGTACTCATAACAGAGCACACTGTATCAAGTGCAATGGTGAGCATAACAAAGCTAAAGGTGTCTGCTGATGTCTTCATAAAATTAATTTAGCCACTAACTCTTGAATTCGGCTAAATAACTCTTTATTGTGTTGGTCCCCCAAAAGACATTCTACTGACTAGCTTTGCTGACTAAGTACGTCAAATTATTCTAACTACTAATTTTTACAATTTCTCGACAGAAATTATATCAGAAGAACATAGGTCGAAAACATACATTTAGACACAAACTGACTACCAATCGCAACTTGTTTTAGACAAGTCATTGTTTTAGAAAACTGGTCCTGATGCTGTTCTGCATCAGGACCATTCTGCATGAATACCAAATATCAACTCTACTAATACTCTAAAAACACTCTAATGAGAGTGAACACACACTAAAAACACTCTAATGGATATTCTATTACTTATAGAATGTGTTAAAGGGGCCATCAAAGTAAAGTGAAAACAAAATTGTGTTTCAGTAAATGCACCATTTTTAATGTGTTAAACTACTAGAATTTGAGAGAAAATAGAGGAATTTCTCTTTAGAGAACCCAACTTGTTCATAATCACCCACAAAAAAACAACCTTGAGAAAAAAAAATAATAATAATTGGTTGTCGACATCCTCACTTGACATTGGTTTGATGGTTTTCAATCAAAGACAGTCAATCCCCTGCTGTTTAAACTGCATCCGAGGGAGCACTTGAGTGTAAACCATGATCAAAAGCTGATCATAAACAGCAACTAAGACAATATATAAAGACTTTTCAGGTCGCACAAGGAGAGACGAAGTCTTCAAATTACTGACAGACATGAGTAGGCAATAGAATCAGGAGATGTGCGCAGTCAACCAGAGCGAGTCGGTTCATCAGTGTTAACAACCCAGGACTTTAATGAGGTACTAACTTAAGACTCCAGTAGGATTTCACCTACGTTTATCAGCCTCTCCAGCCTATCCAGTTTTCTAGCACTGGATCTGGAAAATCAATCTACATCACCAAATTCACTAAAAGCATCACCAACAGCAACAAAGCAATATGCAGCTAACTGTTATTATGCATCCAACAGGGGGTGCACTGGTTCCTCATCACAGAACCAGGAAGAGTTTTAGAGTTTTTTTTTTTTACTTAACTCTAAAAATGGATACACAGGCTATTGGTTAACATTATCAATGTCAATGCAAAAGAAAAGTAAAAACAAATTACAAAGAAATACTTAGGAATATGAAGACTTAAAAGACTAACATTCATAGTAACATACACTGATTAATCTTTCACAATAATAGCAGGAATTTGCATTAAATAAATGCCAACAATTTCAACTTGACTTTAGTTTTAGGCTGTTTGCACGTTATTATTCTTTGTGACCTATGAAGGAATCATTAAAGAACCAGTCGACTCCCCCTTCAACTATCTAATTATCCATGTAACTGTCCTTTTGTCTTCCTTCTTTTTTCATATTCCCTGTCCACCAACCACCCCCCAGTTCACTTAAATCCCTCATTTCATTTATTTTCATTCTCTCTCTCTCTCATCTCACACATGTACGCACAAACACACACGCGCATGCACGGCGAAGAGTCAAAAGGTAGATGACTGGAAATCTATGATGTTTGTTTTGGCACAGTAGCAATAGTGGACAATAGCATCCAACACATGAGTGCCAGCACACACTCCAAAGTAGCTGCTGAATGAAGCTGAGCTGTATGTGACTTTGTGGGTGTTGTTTATAAACTGGATTGACAACCACACTGATACCCTAAACTCCAATTATGTGTTACATAGCTTTTAAACAACAAACAAAAAGTTAATATTGAATAGCCTAATTTTCTTTTTAGAGACATTTGCTACTTTATATTTGTCTGTTTTTGATCCATCAACAAAAATAGATCCAGGCGAAGTACAGTAGTACAATCAACCATCACGCCTTTCTGAACAACATAACGAACAATAGTTTTAGATTGAATCAGTGTTTTTGAATGAATCAGGTGAGTGAATTATTCGTAAATCGTAACCCACTCTCTTTGGCTACCTCCAAAAAAACTGAAATTGCTGCCTTCGGAGGAGACATTCCAATGTAGGAATGAATCAAGGCTTGTCCGAATCCAAAGTTATAGCTTCACTTCCTGTCTCCTGAGATATCTTCTGATTTTTGAAGGCAGCATATGTATTTTTTTTCACCTTTGATGCACAGTCCTGTGATTTCATTCTGTGACAGCTGAGCTAAAAAATAACGATGGGATCTGAAAGTTGCAGTTGGTAGTCAGTTTGTGTGTAAATGTACGTTTTTGACCAAAGTTCATATAATTTCTAATGAGAAATTGTAAAAATTAAATATTTTCTCAGTTAACACCAAAATAAATTAAAATAGAATAAAACCGGCTATTTGTCACCACTTACTGATGTAATGAGTATTTAAGGAGCAATGACTCTCATTTTAGTCAGAAAATCTTTATTTTGTAAAAAAACATTTCATTATGTATTCTGCATCAGGACCACTTAATTAACTTCAATACTATCTGACTAATAATAATTATGTTCCCTCAGTTGCCACAGAGTCTTGTGTCTCTGTGAATATTCACTCACAACATGTCTTCCTGTCCATCATGTCCAATTCCTTCCATTCATTTACTATCAAACACAATTAGTCAGTGAGTGACAAACACACTAGGCTGCAATTCTTCAGACCTGTGAGCTTCAGTTTAGCCACACGGGAGGCAGTCAAATCAATTACAGCATGTGTTTGTTCTCTCTGACATGGCATGGCTGAATAGCTGTGACCTTGCAGAGATACTCACTGTTCTTTGCTTCTATCTTTAGGGATCAGTAATCATTTAAATGGAAATTTCCTCCCAACAGTGGGTAAAAACTGGGGCAAACTGCTCTCTTCTCTTGACACCCAGATAAGACCATCCAGTCTTATAAATGTAAACTGCTTAGGTTATCATTGCAGAAAAAAAAGCATTGTTATTTCTTATTTTCAAGTAATTTTGTTCCCGTATACGACTATGATTCTAAGATTGTTTTTCACACTAGACTGCCCCCAATATGGGTTAAAAAACACTTTCTGTGCTCACTCAGAGGGACAAATAATATTGAGCATGTTCTGCAGAATGAAGGGAGGGTGAAACCTTTCATTAGTGCTGCACGGGGTCTCTGGAGCTGTTTAACTCATCAGTGACATCCTGACCTCAGCTTCCTTTCACTGACAAAGTAATTTCCCTCTTGAGGAGCAGTGCGAAATCACTGAATCCACGTGATATCCAGCATGATATATTGACTATTTAGCTGAACTTCACTGGATGGCATGTAAAATTATAGATGTGAAACAACCTTTAACATAATATTGATTACCAATTAGGTCACATTCATATACAATACTATAATACAATTTTATTTGTATAGCAATTTAAAAACAACTGGAGTTGACCAAAGTGCTTTACAAGGCCAAAAGGTAACACTTTATAATAACCACACACTAATAATCATTAAGCAAGAGTAAACAGTTAATTCATCAGTCATAAAGCTAATAGACATTAATAAGCAGTTTACAGCTATAAATGCTTTCTTCTTGATTTAAAAGCATATCTATAATTTGTTTAATAATTTTATTTTCATCCTTTATTAATGATCAATTTATCATTTCTATGAAGAATTGTATTTTTTATAAACGAGTTATTTAAAGGGATAGTTCACCTAAAAATGAAAATGAAGTCATTAATTACTCACCCTCATGCTGTACCAACCCCGTATGAACTTCGTTCATCTTCGGAACGCAAATGAAGATATTTTTGATTAAATTTGAGAGCTGTATCACTCCTACATAGGCTCCCTAATGGATTTGTAACTTGACGGCCCAGAAAGTCATTGAATAAAATGTTTAAATATTCGATGTGACTACAGTGGCTCAGCTTTAAGTTTATCAAGCGACGAGAATACTTTTTGTGTGAAAAAAAAAAACCCAACAAAAATAACGACTTTATTTGACTATTCCTTTTCTTCCTTCTGGGCCTCAGACGAGAGTTCAAGAGATTTCGGTAACACTTTAGAATACGGTTCCTTCGTTAATGAACAACTACTTAAGAACCAATGAGTAACACAATCTAACTATTATTAACTACCATTTAATAAGTATCCTGTGATTCTGGGGCATGATCTACCAGTAATTACCAATTATTAATTATGATATGCAAATTCCACATGGATTAGATCCGCCCATGAGTCTTTACACTCTACTTCTTCAAAAAACTGGAAGGCAGTGGGGATATGTTTGATTATGGCTACACAAGTCATCTTTAATCCCAGTGAAACAATACTTTGTAAAAATGTGCAGTGTCATACATTTATGGTCATCAGTTATGCTCCTTGTGGAGTCTAATGTGATTTTTATGACAAACACATATAGAGATAGAGAACAATAACTATTTTGTACTGATGCATTCCACACAAATTGTTTAAGAAATGAAATAGCTTTACAATGAAACAATTTAATCTAATTTTTTTTCCAGTAATAAAAGCAATACTTTCTGTTTTGCTTATATAAAAATTGAAGCTTTAAAACCTGTTGTGCTTGTTTAGGCTCCAATATAGGCAGCTATCCTTTTGAGTAAGCTTTCAATATTCTCTCCTTGCAGTTTCTTTCCCTCTCTCTCTGTGGGTCATTTTCCCCAATGAATGGTCATATCAGTGTATTCCCAACCCTTTTAATGGAGCCTGAATGGTCACTGGCCTGTTATTGACCACATGTGGACTCTAATAATCACAACGCAATATTTCTCCAAGGGGGATGAATGTGGGCTGTAATTTGAGAACTGTCGGGATCTCTTCAGCAAAACCTTGAGGGTTGTGGGACCATATTTTTGTGTATTTTTCTCTGGCATCATTCTGTTCAACTGTACAGAACTACAGAACTTTTGCAGCTGAAAAATGACCATTGTCCATTATCAATAGTGTAGCAATGATGGATGATGCACCAATTATTCAGAAGTGAATCTAACACCAAACTATTTGCTTTCAAATGAAAAGTGCTGCGAATTCACATGTTCAGTGTTTAACCAAATTCAAGGCAATGAGAAATCCGCATGGAAAAATGTTTTGCCTCGCGGAATTCCAGATTGAGTGGATTCCATTTGCCGGTGGAAACTGGCTTTTCTTGCATTCTATATGGACTGCCAGGTGGAAGTTGACCTTTATCTGTTCACCTTTTTTTCCCCCTTCATTTGTTTTTGCTTACAGAAAGCTCTTTAAAGCTGTAAGTGCTGACCATTGGGATGTATTTTGCTTGGAGTGTGTTGTCTGATTAAATGGCTCAGCAAATTTCCATACAAACATACCACTTGATAATAGGAAATCTACCATTAGAGATTCCCAGGTGGCTTGTCTGAAATGGTTTGTAGTGGAAAGGGAATACACATCTACATAACCATTCATGGAGGACAAGGCGTGGTGTTGGTGAAAGATGAATGTTGGAAAAATTTGAAAATTGAGAAAATTTTATTATGTTATTTTAAAGGTACCCTTGGTAAATTTTGTCCCTTTAGCCGTTAAAATATGAAACTGCTATGGAACATAGTTCCCTCTCATCTGTCTGGCATGCGTGCTCTTGCTCACTCGCTCTAGATTCTGGTAGATTTTAACAAATTTGTGGGCATCAGGGAGCCCTTATCAATATATGGGAGTCTCCTGAAACGTCTGATAGCGAAGGGATGAAGATGAAGATGCCGAAGACAAAACAGTCCAAGATTTGGCTGCATTTCACGTGTAAAATTTTGCGTCGGAGTAAGTGTGGCGATTGTTTGAAGCCCATATAAAATCACGCCAATCCATTGAAATAATTTCCGTAGCATAGAGTGGAGCTCAACTCTAGTCTTCATTGATGGATGGAGTAGTGGGAGTGGCCTGTGGAGCCGAGCATTGCACTGCACTATGGGGATTGTTGTCTACAATCTAATTTTCTGCCTTTTATCAGCCAAGAAGGACCAAAAATAGAAATTTATGATACTATTCTATTACATATATGACCCCCTTTAAGTGCTCGTGGATGACTCAAAAAGAACTATTCCTCTGTTTGGTGTTTGTTTAAAAGGGGTGATTCCCCGGAGGTTTGAAAATTGAGTGTGCTCCTTGTCAATCTTTCACATCCAGCGTGCTCTGTGTGTTAAAATTGTGCCACATCATTTGGATTCTACCTGTGGAGCTGCCACTCTCTGCTTTAGTGACAAATAGGACATCTCTCTACATGAGACTTGAGTGGCATTAGGGCTACGGTGGGAGAGTCACGCTTGATAAACCCTGGTAAGAGGTGGTCATTTTAAATCCCTGACACTCGGTGGACCATCACTGATTAAAGAATGATTGATTGTCACTCACACATTCATCACATGCTTGCACGGAGACCTCATGTGAATTCCTGTATTAAAATTCCAAAATCCCTCTGACTTGAAAGTATGGTTTGGTTTTATTTAATCCAATAATGTCAATGCTTCATGCACAGTAACAACAACTCTTTTGATTGAGTGATCGTGTGCCTCATTTTGAGAAAAGCTGATGCAACAGAAAGGTGAAGATACATTAAGTCGAGAAAAGAATGTTTCTTTGTGAAGCTTACCTCCATTTGACTGACACACTGATGATAATTAATTCTAGATTATTATTTTTTTTTCATCTACCTTTTTTTCATATAAATACAGTCTTGGTGAGTGTAAGAGACCACACAGCTTCAGACTTCCATGAGGCAATGCCATTATAGTCTTTAAAAAAATCAAAGAGAGATTTGTTGCATGCAGATAAGTTTTCAAGGGTTTGCAAAGTCTTCTTTCGTTTTAAACTCTTGTAATTTGTCTATAGCTGAATCACTTTGTTGTAAGCCAGCTGGAAATTGCACCACATGAGGCAAATCCTTTTTAGAATTATTCTTACAACTCTGCATCAATTTCCAGATCTAATCTTTAGAGTCTTGTAGTTTAAATTACATATGAAGAATGTATAAAATAACCAGATATCTGCTTCATATCAGGGTTGCATATCAGACTGTCATTTTGCGTCTGCTATAGATGAAAAATCCCTGCCACTTCTTCATTCACCAGTTTCGGCAATAACAATGTTATAATATTTTTTTTTACGCTCAAACCAGCTATTGCACCCTAACTGTGCAAAGGGCGCCAGTCTATCTTTAGTCCATATTAAAAAGCTAGCCAGTCAAAACTACACAGTCGACACAAAACTACGGGCTCACAATACAACAACGATTAGCGGAAGTGGCTAACCGGAAATCAAACACATTATATTTAAAAAATGGCAGCGCCCACTCCTGCGTGAAAAATAAGGTGATTATCCTCATGCTTCACCTAACAAATCCAAACACTGCTGATCTAACATGGGTTGAGGCTAATTCATTAAAAGCAGATTACTAAAAAAAAAACTTTCCACATCTCCCCTTGATCTACATTCAGAGTTAATTACCTGCTGTGTTTGTTCACTCCTTAGTGGCCACTGACTCATGTGAAATTAGATAAAGATATTGTTCAGGAGAGAGAAACTGTTCATTGTGATCACTGACAGTTTTATTGTGGAGTGCTTGGCTGCACTGCATTATTGGTCTCAAAGGACAGATCATGATCAAGCCAAATGTGCTCTTCAGCTGTTTCACATCAGGTGTGAAAATATTTTCTCTTCATAAAAAACATTTATTTTATTTTTATATATATATTTTCTTGAAAAGCAGTTAGAGATCTAATTTTTTAAGGATTCCAAAGAAGACTGAATGAGAGACTTGCAGTATTTCCTGTTTCCCAAGTTATTTGGAGTTTAAATGATTTACTGAGTGTTAGGTCCCAGAGGGTATAATTATAAAGTTTTATTGGATTGTCACTGGGAAGAGATAAGGCAGATAATTAGATAAAATGCCAAAATTGTCCTTCAAGCTACAGTATTTAACCAGGGGTTTATAAGATAAAGACGTCTTCATCAGCCATCTCTGCATATTAGCTTCAAATACAGAGAGAAATGTCGGTCACACCGGCATTTATTTAACAGATAAGTTTAAATGTATCTTCCTCTGAAATACAGACATATATATTAAAAAAAATTAAAATTTAAAAATTAAAAAATAAATGCCTTCACCATTTTAAAGGTTAGATTAAAGGATTAAAGGATTTGATAATCTGAAGACGTCAGCCATAAAAACAGAAAACAATATGCCCAACCAAGTGCAATGCATTTTATAGTTTGCTATAAATTCAATAATGACTGCACACTATTGAATTTCGCAAACTCCTGAGGAAATTGGTGAAAATTTTGATCTTAGATTATTCTTAATAATGAGTCATGTGTACAGTAGTGGTTTTGAAAACAGAATATTCCATTGTAAAATAACAATGTGAATCTTCATGAGTGATGAGTTGTCTGGAATAGCTCAAATCAAACATGCAAGACATGCTATGCATTTTGTCATGCTATAGTACACTGAACATCTTTAGACATGTACATTATTATTGAGCTTTAATGGTTCTCTAAACTGTCTTCCTCGATTTAAATAAAGCCACACAGGCTATATCACTGGCAGTTCAGCAAAACACGTTGTCCAATGTCCCCCCACCCCCATCCACACATACACAGGTAATGAGGCATAAAGCAGGTGTAGTGAATGTAAATTCTTCTCTCTTTGAAGGGGTAGTCATAGATTTCAATATACATTTCAATCAAATTGAATGGTTAGATTGAATTCAGAGGTTAACATGTACAGGATCTGATACACAGTAAATGTTCCATAAAGGACACTTTGCAGATGCAAATAAAAGGGGTGTCAGCCTTTTCCTGGCAATCCTGACCAATCAGAGAGAAGCACAGCAGTATTTTCCAAGATATGTAAACATTTGCTGCAATTGTAGGACATGCCACATACATTTTTTAATTCAGTGGTTGTTAATTGAAAATGTTATTTTGTTTAATTAAAACAGAAGGTTACTAATCACAATATATCTTTGCTCAAAATTAAAAACATCAACATTTTTTTCTAGTGTTACAATTAATGGTTCACTGTAGGTTATAATAACCGCTCTTTATCTTGACATTAATTAACGCATAAACTGTAAACGGATAAACGATACATTTTTGAACTACTTTAATTTAAACCAGACAGATATGGGAATATTAAATATATATATA
>JAOTRC010000043.1:17826519-17858588 GCA_027497675.1 Cyprinella lutrensis
GATCGCGTCATGTAAGTGACACTAAAGGGCGCCTAAAACGTCAAATATTGAAGCATGGTCAAAGGTGACGCCATGGGGTGAGAATGTGTTGGCGCCTCTCATGGCTTACAGCTTTTATAAAAAGCAAAGTTTTTGCAAAGCAATGTGTTAAAAGGGTTAACATGAACTATGATCACTATATTTAATGTTACAGTAGTTAAAAAAATGTTCATGTTCATGTTTGTTCACGGTGCATAAACAATGTTAACAGACACAACTTTAGATTTCGAAAATGTAATGTAGAAATTAAGATGTTGTAGAAGTATTATTCATTGAGCTCATGTTAACTAATGTAGCTATCAAATCTTAAGAAATGAAACCTTACTGTAAAATGTTAAAAGACACCAATGTTTGATGAGTGATTAAATGTAATAATAAAAAAGTTATAAATAGGTATTTAAATAGTATTAATAGTATATAAATGGTATTTTGACCTCAAAAGGCTTGAAAATAGCTTGAAATACCACAACAAGCCGGGTGCTCGCCAAAGTTAAAGTTATCTGTAATTAAATAAATAAATAAATAAATAAAATAAGCTGATTGTACATGACAGGCAACCTTAAATCCAGCTACACAATGGATTTACACACTCTGATTGGTAGCGGACAAATATAGACATTAAACAAACTAACTGATAAACAAAAGCACTCGGTGTGTGGGATACATATTTTATGAATGATTCCATGCAGGCTCTTTCATAACAGAAGCACCAATATTAGCTCATAAAGTCCTCAGGTAACACAAACCATGATGCTGCCAATCTGATACAAAAACATGTTGTACCGTGCCCAAACCTTTCATGAATGTACTATGAGCGGTATGGCATAGTTTCAGGTATTTTATGTTTTTGTTTTTTGCCATGCTAAGCCAGAAAACACAGACTGCACTAAAAAACAAACATCTGTGAATTGGAGAGCCAGACCACTGATGGAAAGAGAAATAGCGAATGTAACGAGGAGAGGGAGCAAGATGACAGAGAAACAAAGTAGGTGTGCATTATAGAGGATGAGAGGTACAGTAGAGCCAGTGGCACAGACTGAGACATTTGGGTGGAGCAGAGACGGACACAAAATGTGTCACAGAATCCACTTCTACCTTTGTCTATCTGCTAGAACTAGGTAGGAAACAGTTTACAACAAAGACAAGCACTTGCACTCCTATTGATGTGTTTTCATTGTGGTAAACACTTCAAGACGCAAACAATTTAACAACAGTGGACAACAATCCGTCAGAGCGATCTGCCTTATGTTTGAAAAGGCTGCTGCCATAAGCTCTTTAAAGCTTGAGTAACTCGAACCATGTTTTTGCTGGCTGTTTGAAAGCTAAAGCGTGTTTACTTCATGCGTAGCCACGGCGTTCAGCCTGATGCAAAAGTCATTATTATCTGCTGAGGAGCTCTGTGAGGAGATTACATGTACATGGACAGGCTTAGACAACAGTAAGATTGGTTGGGACTTTTAATGTGCCAAAAATCCATTCAAGCATTACAGGTAAGGTGAGTAAATTCTGCGGCATCACGCAGAGTTGAAATAATCACAGTTTCCTGAACACTCCTCACACCCCATTTGCCATTATTCCACCAAACAGATAACCCTGTTCCAAATGCATGCTGTTGGTTGAGATGTTGACATTTACATTTTAGACCCAAGTCATGGTTTGACTGATTCGCATGCAAAATATAGAAAAACCCTGTTTTCCCATTAACGGCCATTCAAAAGTAGTCATGTAATGTATTCAAATTTATTTATGTATTTATTTATTTTTTTTTTTTTTACAAACAACATTTAAAATCCTCATCCATTGCTTGGGTTATTTTGACAAAGTAGCACCTCAATACAGTACATGAGATCCAAAGGGAGGAGTCGGATCAAGATACAAGGGGTGGAGGCTGGGTTTAAGCCCTTTCCAAATCTGTTTTTTTATTTTTTAGTTTGTCTGTAACAAAAGTTGTGGTTATCTGAAGTCGGCTGATCCCTATGATTTTCAGAAATGGAATTTTGAGAAAAACAGGTTCAATTAACAGTCACGTCCTGTTAGCGTTAATGCTTTTTGGTACCGCTACCTTTTACAGTACAGTACTTACAGGGTACTTACAGTGTACTTACCTAAATAGTACTGGCTAATATAAGGTAAGTACATGGAACATGGTTAGGTTTAGGGGTAGGTTCAGGGTTAGTACTAGTTATTACCCGGTAATTGTAGTTACTAAAATAAGAACATAGTATTTACATGGGGAACTGGACTGTAAAAAGAAGCTTTACCAATACCTAATAACTCAACACTGTAGTTACATGTATAGGGATTTCAACAAGTCTCTAAAATAAACTAGGTGAATACATATGATTTCTTTCTGGTGGTCAAAATAAAAACAAAACAAAACAAAACAGATTTTACAATGAAAGATGGACCCAAGCCATAGACCTTAGACGGACAGCATCTTGTGGGTTGGCTCTGGCCAATTAGTTACCACTCAAAGCACACAAGAAACCACATAGCAAGCAGCTTATAGTAGTGGTAAGTTTTGCTCAGGTAAGCATAACAATGTCCACCACTGTAAAACCTTAAGTAAATGTTCAATATTGTAACTCATTGTTCACTTTTGCATATATGCGTGATGCAGCCGGGCTCCTGTATTAAAGTCTTTAATTAACCATGACAAGATTATGCAAACCTTTATGTGATATTTGCATTAGTTAGGATGCTGCATGCTATGTGAAAGACAATAATGACTTTAATAAAAGGTCTGTATAGGCAAAAATGCCTATAGAGGTTATACATGGCAAACAAATGCTAATATGGCAATTGTTTGAAAAACTATTTTGTTTATTCTGTGATATTAAAAAGAGGGACAAAACATTATTTCTCCTCATGTGAATGAAGGAAAGGACTAGTGAATAAATAAAGCAATTAAAATAATACAGTGACAGCCACTCTAATGTGAAAATGAGACTAAATTACATTATCGACTAGCGGTTTTCAAGATATATTATTGTGCTAAGATAAAGTGCAAATTTTCACATCAAGTGTTCCACTAAATGGTCTTGTACTTATCCTCCTCTTAAATTCCACAACTAATACTGTAATTTTAAAGTGCTAATATCTGTTGAATTAAAATCTAAGCTTTTCTTAAAGTTAAATACAATTTTATACAATAAAATTTAATACAATTTTAGTAATGATTACTTGTACAAAATGTCTCGATGGAAAAAAAGTTGTTGTTTTTTTTATTAAACATGTATTTACAATATAGCTGTACATATACATTTATACAAAACAGCCCCTAAAATAATTAATATCAATAGAAGTACAAAAGAGTTTAAGAGAGAAATATTTCAAAGGACACTTCAGTTTCAAAAGAGAAAGTTAAAGATCTGTCAGTCCAGTCCAACATAATACAACCACTTTTTTGTGTGTTAGCTGGGAAGAAAAAAAAAAAAAAACACCTCCTGCCACTCACTTTACAATAATTGTTTTGGGGTAAAGAACAGATAATATCTGTTGAGTTAATTTAATAGACTTTCAAGGAAATGGTTAACCATAAGTAAAAATTTATAAGCATGACAAAATATTTTCTTCAGAGTCAATACTGATATTGTATCACAGGCAAATATTAAAGGACTAACTGCTACAGATATGACCGACTCAGAATTGTCTGTGGAGATTCTCAGTTATCCAGATCATTGAAGGAGCGTTATTCTTGTCATTTCGACTCTGTGAACTGATCATGAAATTCAGTGATACGACATAGATACCTGAATGATATTCTTCTCCGTCTAAAGTGATCTGATGTCACAACATATGATTAAATTTCAAAGTTCTCAGATTTTTTGGGGTAGTGCTCAAAGTTATTTTAGTCACACTTCAGATGTACTTGTGGCACAGCATGCTAATGTTGGACCTTCAGAAACATGTAAATGGGGTTAGATTGTCTCAGGGAGGGGTGGATGACCTGTGAAACTGGTTTTGCCCCAATTCACATCTGTGATCGTGATTAACTTCTTTAGTGTAACACAGAAATTCACAATTCCTGTAATGTTACTGTGTGCGATAAGGTTAAATACTGGGGAATTTCCATCATCAGTTCACATTTTCATAATGTCAAGAGAGAGACATGTCCAGATAATCTAGATAGAACAACTCAGCCAGTCCAGAATCACTCTACTGTTCAAAGGCTTGAGGTTGTTGTTTGAGGTTGAAAAAAAAAGTTTTTTGAAAGATCTCATATGCTCACAAGACTGCATTAATTTGATCGAATAAAGACAATCAAAAAAACAGTGATATTGTGAAATATTATTAGAAAATGAAATAACTGTTTTCTATTTTAGTATATTTATTTCTGTGATGGCAAAGCTGAATTTTCAGCAGCAATGATTCTTTGATGAATAGAACATTCAAAAGAAGAGTATTTATTTGAAATAATAATAATATATATATGTATATATATATATAATTTACTGTCTTTAATAATTTAAGCTCTTGGATAATTTAATGCATTCTTGCTGAATAAAAACCTTACTTAAAAAATCTTACTGACTCATTAGGATGTATTCATTATCAATATGGCAGATATTTCACATCATAACACAGATGGGTAATGTTACATTAAACAGCATCATGTTTAAACCTACAATATTTCTGTGCATCTTTTGAATTTCTAAATTAAGTCACATTACTGAATTAGTTTGTTCTCTGAAACAAAAAATAATTCCCTGACAACAATTTTTAATTGCCCAGCATGTTTACACAAACTCATTTCCTTCTTAACAATGCTGAGGCAAAATAATGTAAAAGTCTAAGCCAAGGCTGGACAAGCTACTGTCCTTGACCTGAAGAACTGTACTATTCAAACAGTGAACCAGGACTTCCTCTTACAATATTGCCATTTCAAATATATTTCTGGCAACCTAAATAAAATCACAGACTTATAAGTTTGTTTAGTTTGTCATTTTGTTTAGAATATAATTCAGAATCTCCATTCATGCACTAAAGATGACGATATCATTCTCCATTCCAGTTGCTATCCAGTGGGCATATTATTAAATTAATACAAACACCTCCTAACACACCACTCACATCCCATTAATGACCTAATGTTGATTGATCCAACACTTGGGGCAAGCACTGTGAAAACTACAAGCTACTACTTACACAGATCAGAAGATTCCATTGTGTCCAAAGCAAGGAAATCTCCAACTAACAATCCTTACCAGACAGACAGCGCCTCACGACACGTTTGCTGAAGGAGACACTGGGGGAACTGATAGCTGAACTGAAAACTACAGGGTCGGATTGTCCATCAGATGTAGTACTCTTGCATGCTGTCTCTCATGGAGTTGTGGAGGTGAAACTCTGCCCTGTAAGCAGCTTCAAGGCTACGTTGGTGCTCCTTTTCTTGGAGTCTTGCAGTTCTTTGAGCTTGTCGATGTTGGTAAAGGAAACGGGTCATCACTGCCAGCACACAGAGTGTACTAAAGACTGCAGCTGTCACCACACCTGCGAATCAGAACGGACACTCAGCTTATTTGTGTTTTGAATTGGAAACGGGGCTGTTCACATAGAACTCGTTCTTGAATTTCCAATGGAACAGAAGAAAAGACAGGGTTTCCAAGGCAAAATTTCCAATTAAAAAAAATAAATACATCCTTTGTGAAAGAATCTAATATACTTATTAGAGCAAGTCAAAGAATGACATAATTTCGAACAAAATCAGACCTAAATGAAGTTCATTTTGTGAGTTCGAAACAGATTGCCAAAGTGAACTTTCCGGAAAAGTTAGCTTGGGGTGGTTAACACATTTGGCTGGTAAAATCCACGTTTTACCCCCAAAACGAACAATGAAATAGAACTTTGCCGTGAGTATATTGGGGCCTTTACCCGTTAAAAGAACATGCCATGTTTAAGTTAAACTTAAAGGGACACCATGCAGAAATTCCGTTTTTGTCAAACAGCGACCACTATAGTCGCTGTGGAGTACTTGTATTTGACGTTACTGTCGTAAATGCCACTCGCGTAGAGCATGACGTGTTTCACAGTATACAATAACACATTGTGTTTAATTTGTCATTTAATGAGATATATGTTGTTAGTGATGAGAATTTTCATGTGATTAAATACATAGATCCAACAATTATTCCCATGTACTTTAATGGTCCAGTGGCAGAACTTTTGTCAAGCCTGTCAGAGGTTCTGGGTTCTAATGGGCACTAGTAGTTTATATTCCTCATCAAACTCGATTGTTTGTTAGTGGTTGTAAATCAAGCAGGGACACTTTTTTGTGCATTAGGCTTTGTGATTCCACGGTAACAAATATAGAGAGTCTCTCAGTCTCTGGGTGACGACTGTGGGCGTCAAAACAGCACTTGGGTCACTTGATTTCAAAAACAACACATTTCAGATCACCTCTTAACAAACTAATGAAATGAATGCTCTACTAGAGTTAACTGGAGATGTTTTATTTGTTTGTATTTGTACATCCGTACCGCAAGGTGTTTCAATGGGCACATTACACCCGCAAATTACGCCATCGTGTCTGACACAAGCATCGTGTCTGACTCCTTGTTCGGTCAGTCTGCTGTTACCCCTTTCTCTGTTCCTCCGACAATGCTTTCATAGCTTTCTGTTTCTTATATGCCGGCTCAGCCATGACGATAGTGTGACAAACTCCATCCCTCTCTACCTTGTTCCTGCATGGGGGCATGTACTGTATATGTGCAGTGCCTTAAACAGAATATGTTTGAAGCTGTTCAGTTAAGCAAAAAAAAAAAAAACTGCATAGGATCCCTTTAATATAGGCATGATAATGTCCATTACAGCAAAAATATCTAAAATAATATAATATAAAATAAATTATGACAGTAAATGTGCAAGTGAATGAAAACTCACACATTGTACAAATTATCTTTCTCCTTTAATGGAACATTTTTGCTGCCAAAAAATATCTAACAGTCAACTATCCCTTGTGACAATTTTAATGGAGATTTTATCACCATAAGTTACTGTGCAAAAAAGAATTACCAATACAAAGTCATTACCCGTTTCTGAAATAAAGACAGCAAAAGAAAAGATGAACATAAACAATACGTGTGATAGTGAAAGCTCATTTCATACTTCACTGACTGTTACAAATGAAACAATGAAGCAGACTGAGGTGGTAAAACAAACCTCCGATTACAGCTGAATCAGGCTGGCTGTCGTCTTCACGAAGCCCGTTATCTTTTTCCGCCTCCTCTCCATGATCTACAGGACACATTACACAGAAATACAGCACAGATTGAACTCTAAAGAGATTTGTTTTCTCCGATAGTGCAAAATACAGTTGCTTTACATTTTAAGGGTTCAACCCTTTTGTTTTTCATAATGAATAATAAGACCTCCTTTTCATTGTGTTGTTTTTTCTATGAAAAATATCAAAAATTCAATGCTGAAAAGTTTTCTTTTTTGTCTGAATCTATTTATATCAGTAAGGACAGATGTCTGATCAAAATAACAGAACAAAAATGATTTTGTTGCTTGGCAACTCTACATTCAATTGTTTTTAAAATTCTGTTCTCCCCATTCAAATATTTTAATGATATCCTGTGCATGTTTATTATTATTATTATTATAAACCGATTTGCATAACTTGCATAAATTGCATTGCAACAAAATGCTACACATATGATGCATTCAAATGCCAAAAACAATCCATTCTCAAACAGCTTGATCATTTCGTATTGATGTCTGAGAATTTACCTAAACGAGATACAGAGGTTGAAAGGTCAGCTAATGCTCCGCAATTTGATTCCAGTAAATGTCCTCGTATGCTGACCAGAGAGCTACCTCTGTTCAATAACGCTGCCTTCAGTGGGGCAATGTGGTTATACTGGACAGATGAGAAGCAGCCGATGAATCCTTTGGACCCAGCATGAGCTACCTCATCA
Source organism: Cyprinella lutrensis (assembly GCA_027497675.1). NCBI lineage: Eukaryota > Metazoa > Chordata > Actinopteri > Cypriniformes > Leuciscidae > Cyprinella > Cyprinella lutrensis. The sequence goes on from JAOTRC010000043.1 coordinate 17,834,478, forward strand.
TCCATTAAATCACTTCCTGTTTGGAAAAAAATGTATAAACATCAGAGATTGAGATATAGAGTAATTATTCATTAAAAACGCTGTTCACAGCTATTATGAGCATTTATTTTAAAAGTTTACATTACAGACAGCCACAAACATATGAAGTTTCCCTGTTTTCAAATCGCCGATTGTTCCAGGCACAAGCTTCTGCTCATGTGTTTCATGATTGTTAGAAACAGAAGGCTGACTTCAGTTTGAAACCCTTTATCTTTTTTTTTTCAGACGTTGAATCATCCTAGTTTAATGTCAGGAAAATTCAAACCAAGCATCATGACAGGTTCTGAATAGTCATGGCACTATAGCGGGATAATTTTCTTTGCTTCCATATTACAGATAGCCTAATGTAAAGGATTTTATTAGTGTCTTTTTAAATAGGATCAATTAGATTCATTACCTGTGACTTTTCCCAAAGTCAGTGACTTCACAGTGTTAAATGCTGTATCATATGAAAGTGTGTACTTCTTATTTGCATGGTCAACCTTAAACAAACAAGCAAAAAAAAAAAAAAGTTATTGAATACATGAAAAAGTTAGAGCTATACTATAGACAAACAAAAAAGTAATGTCCTACAGAATATTGACTACATTTGATATTGCTCTCATATTTCCAACAAAAACTAATTCAATGTAAAAAACAAAACAAAAACAATTCAACCAACCATATTCCAGTTATGCGAAATCTTTTGCGTTCCTACATTTGCTAACCAGGGCATGTTTCACGATGTATGCAGTGAAATATAACACCTGAACAAACACGTCCTTTCCCTCCCGCTGGATGTGAACTCTATGCAGTCGTCCGTCTGCCAGGCTGCTCAGGATGGGGCTGAACACCTCCGGCCTCTTCTCCTTATGCAGTTGGTACCAGATTTGTAAACTCCCTAAGAGGAACAGGTGCATTAGCATATTTGGCAAAAGTTACTTATCTAGTCAGGTATGAATGATTTTGTTGTGAGCATGTTGTAAATCATTGTAAAAAATCCATTTTATTATCCATTTGGTACTTGGATTAGTCATGCAAAAATCTAAACCATGTAACTCCCAGTCGTGGTGAATTATGTATATTCAGATATAATAGTGGGTCATCCTGTAGCGTTCTTAAAGAGCTCAGCAGCATATGGACTTAACAGCTCCAGCTCCCAAAGAGTCTTGCATAAGTCTATAAGACAATGTATGTATATATAGACTACGCAGGACCTTAGCAGCTGCTCTTAAAGATTTATAAATATGAATTCCCTGGCAGCCTCTAGGCCTTTTTACTCTGTATTGAATGTGTCGATACACATTTATTTGTCCCTCCTACACACGTATAGTGCAGATAAAGGGTCAAGGTGCAAGTCAGTGCTGAGATTCCCTCACAAAGTTGGTACAGTTATATCTGAGACATCTCTTGACTTTCTTTATATGCCAAAGATTACTGCACTTAACATTTTCATGTCAATATTTCTAAAAAGCATTGTGATTGGATTTAGCACAAAAGGAATGTAGGCGGTACTATTATGTAGGAATGAGTGTTGCACAATAAAAATCCATATTTTGGTAAGCTGGGTGAGGGCATGACTGATCTAAAAATAATAGCTCTTTCAGCATTTTAATGCCTCTTCCAGTTTAGTGGGATTCTGCTCTTTTCCACAAAATGAAAATTAATGGTGAACAAAAGGACAAACAAGTATCATAAAAGCAGTGTATATCATAATTAGTCAAATATCATACAGTTTTTGGAAATGTAAATATTTAGTTTCATATTAGTTACATTTCGTGTTTTTATATATTCAAATATGGAGTATCAAGGTGTCATTGATGTCAAAAGTTTTCATAATTTATCTCTAAAATGTATGTCTATTTCATGACTTAGGAAGACTTGAAATATAAAATAAATATTTAGACTATTGTTTTGATATATTTGAGTTTTATTTTATATTGTTTATTAATGTTTTGATATTCTTTCTATTTTTATAGTTTTAGTTTTCATTTCTTAAAACGATGCTTTCAAAAGTTTTAGTTCAGTTTGTCATTTTATTGATTAGCTAATTTTATTTCAAATAGTTTTATATTTTGTATTATATTTAGTTAACAGTAAAAACATGGCCATGTTGCTTTTGTCATTGCTGGAGCTTGACAAAAGAATGTCATGTGGGTTTGGAACGACATGAGAATAAATAAATGATGACAGACCTTTCTTTGTGACAGTTGAGTGAACTATCTTTTGGAGATTTTAATGTGACCTTGAAGAACAGCATGGAATTATAAGCTTTGGTTATTAAAGTCTGATCTAGTTAGGCTGTTAATGTTTTTTTTTCCTAGTTAATTGTGATTTACTGTTGATACGAATTGTACACCTTCCAGTGATCTACAAGGCTGTAAAACTGACAGTTAAATTACCATTTCAGCAGGATTAATCAACAGCCTTGTGGCCTTAATCTAATTAGAGAAGAGCACAATCAGAGAACTATAACTTTTTATGTTTCTTTAAATTTAATCTCATTGTACAGTATCCCAGATAATAGGGGATGCGAGTAATTAATTTAATACGGCAATAGCCCTATTATAGACATATAAACCTTTCATAAACTAATATGATGTCTGATAATCGATCGCACAGCCGTCTCACCGTTCCGTGCTAAGATGATGGCTACATACTGCTGGCTTAGAGTGTTGACCGTGAGCAAAAGGGCAGGACTCTGAGTGGTCTGGAAACTCAGTGCCATGTTGTCTCTGGTCTTGCTGTACTGTGATGGGACAGTCAGGACTGTGGCCGACCAATTCTGTATGACAGAAAATGGCTCCTGAAATATGTAGGTGACCGACGCTCCTCTTTCAAAGGACATTGACACCTCTGTGGACACAAAAACACCAGATGGATATTGTCACTGGCTATAAATCAGACTACACTCGGTTTCATTCAAGTTTTGTTTAAACAAAAAAAGAGACGGTACAGCTTTAAACTCATCATGAAAGGCCATTTAACTCTCTTTTTTCCCATAATATTATGATAGACTTACAGAGGCAGAAAACCGACCGACCGACCGACCGAAGGCATGTTTAGCACAAAATAAATATTCCAGATATATTAAATATTCCATATATAATAAATCAATGACTATTACAGCAAGAATCAGAAGAAATACTTTGTCATAATCATGTTTTCTTCTCTGTCTGTATTTGAACAATGTGCATCATCAGTGACGAGCACTATTAAACACAGACAAGAGAACAGAACAGTCAGACTTTCTCATCTCGTCCTCAGCGCCTTTGATCATATCCAACTACGGAGCCCACATCTGACTTTCTGATGTCTTTATGAATACAAATGTGTGGATTTTCCCTTCTTATTTACTGACAGAGATTATGCAACCTAGATAACATTATATAACCTTGTATATACATTTCTGAAAAGGTATGTTTTCAAGTACGTCTGCCAGTATGTCATAACTTTCATTAACAAGAAGCTAGAACATTCCACCCACACAACAACAATGGCCAATTCAAATCTAGCAAGGTTAAGATAAAGCCAATATTCCTATGTTGTTCTGTACTAATGGAAGGGCAGTTTTTCTTTTTTTTTTTTAAAAAAATAGCTTTGTTTCAAATTCTGTACATCAAGATGTTCAAAAATCCCACTCAACACATACGCCTCCAAGACTTCTGTGCTTCATTGCTCACACAGGCAACATCAAAGCTCTTCAATCCAGTAGGCTATCAAAGAAGTTATTCAACGACTGGCAGCGCTTGCCCACTGACATATGGAGCAATTCTTTTTACAGTATATTATGCAAATACATAGACGTCACTATGTCATCCATAAATTCATGTTTTTTTTTTTATATTACATGGCAGTTTCATCATGTCTGAGATAGATTATGCTGTTGGAAGTATTCATTATTGCATAATGACTGTCTGCAAAAACAATTCAGGGTTATAATTGTTAGATTGCATCTGATTATTAAAAAGGAAATGCATTTCATATATTCATTTATTTGATTATGTTTATTTGGTACTCACCAAGTCATAGCAAAAAGTAGATTCTATCAAATGAAGCATGTTATTAGTTATGAATAGTCTTTTTAAGCGCTTGGCTTTTTTTCTTCTAGCTCATGGTGATGTTCTATGTTCTGATTTAACGCTTATGAAAGGTTTCATTTATTGACATTTCTAGTTCTATTTGGAATATTACCTTCTGTGCAAGAGGGTCCCCCATAAGCGGAGTGAGTGCAGTCGCACATGTAACCGCTGCTCTTCTCAATGCATTTCCCCCGATTGTGGCAGAGCCGAGCTGAGCTGCTGCAGTGACCCGCACACCCTGAACTCACTCCTGGTGTCACTTTGGCCCGTTCCTCCATGTCAAAATTCACTCCATTCATGTTTAATGCCCGAATACAACCTAGATAGCCTCTTTGTCTTGTGGCTGTGCCCCCTGAGAGATGAAAGAGGAAACTATTTTTTTTTCCCAAAGTTTTCAAATCAGACATTTTTTTTTCAGTGGCAGATGCATGAAATGACAACTACAACTGAACTGAATGAAGAGTAACAAACAAATACAACTCTTTTCTTTCTGTAATGCACTTTCAAAAGGTCAGTTTTACCAACAAACAGCTGGTTTCCAAGCTGAAGGCGAAGGTGTCCGTCAGGTGGTGTTTCTGTGATCCGTAGGGGCAGCTGGTCAACCTGCAGGCAGGACTCTTTCACATTGCGTTCGGCTCGAACCCAATGCCACTGCCTGTCGTTCAGCGGGACAGGAGATTTGACGGTCAGGACTACTGGCCCATCGCCCGTATTAAAGGAGAAGGTCACAGCTGAGGGAGCTGGGTGCACAGGAACAAGAGGTTCATTCTTGTGTGTAACGCAGCACGTTTGTGCAGTTCAGTTGAGCTTCTGTTTATGTTCGCTGATCAATGTTTAAATGTAAATAAAAGCCTACATTTAATCTGTTCATCATCTAATTCTAAAGGGATTTAATTCTAAATCTTAAAGATGTATGACAATGGGACTCACAGCTCAGCTCAACCCTGATAAAGTCTTGAATGCCCATGTTTTCCAGGAAGACCCCGGAGGGGGATGCAGTCTTGAAGTAGAAGGAGACATCAAGGGAAAGTTCTGCCTGAAGAGCCGGGAACTGCAGACTTGAAGCTGCTTGATAAAAAGATACAGCATTCCACAGGGACTCTAACAGAGGAAAAAAGATATATGTCATATATTTGATAGTCTCGACCCTTACCTTTTACTTAAGAATTATATGCTATCTGTCGTGTTTTTTTTTTCTTTTCTTTCATTTGCTTTTCCTCTTATCCATTTTCAAACCCTGTCATGTTTGACAACAACAGATTAGTTCAGTTCACGTACTGTCACCAGAGCACTGCAGGGGTCCTACGACATACATGGCTTCAGAGCCTAGTCTGTAAGTATCGCCAATCACAATCTCCTTCACTGGCAAGTGCTCCTTGTATGAGAGGACACCAGTGTCATTCTCCCTACAAAAGCACAAATTCAAAACAGTCCTATCAATTGATGTATAAGGCAACAAGTCAACAAAAAGACAGCATTAAGAAAATACACACAAAAAGACAAATAGACAGTGGTTTGCATTTACTTATCCTTTATACGGTAGCCTATGGACATAATTGTGGGTAAAACTTTTAATGCAGTAATCATGCAAAAATCCTCAATTTACTCTATATTTATGATGCATTTTAGAATAAACTAAACTGAATCATGGATATGTTCAAATTTTTGGGTAGGTAAGATTTTATTTTATTTTTTTAAGAAATTAAGGATGCATTAAATTGATCAAATGTGTCAGTAAAGAATGTATATAAAATATGTTTTAAATAAATGCTGTTCTTTTGAATGTTCTACTCATCAGAGAACCCCGAAAAGATGTATCAGTGTTTGCAAAAATATTTAGCAGTACAACTATTTTAAAGTGAGATAGTAAAAGAAAAATCTTTGAGAATCAAATCAGTACAATGGAATGATTTCTGAAGGATCATGTGACACTGAAGACTGGAGTAATGATGCTGAAAATTCAGCCTTGCATCACATAAATAACATTTTATAATATATTAAAATACAACAATTCCCAATTACTGTTTTATTATAGTTAAAAAGAAAACATTTATTTATTTTTAACATTTGAAATATAGAATTTATATAATAAATAATAAATGTAATAAATTGGTGACCTTAAAAAAAACGGATCTGGCATAAATTCTAAATAAAAGTAGTCTAGGCTTATATAAAAGGTGTATACTGTTTTTCATCAGGTTTTGAGCTTTGTCTGTGCACATAATTACCCAACTTGTGCGCAATTATCAGTGAATAAGATCCAGTGTTAGTGAAAGTAAGGTCCATCATCTCTGTAATCTAACAGACATAATGAGTTACATTTGCCTTGTTACCATGACACTCTGTCTGCATCACAGTTGCAAAAGTAGTTCATGTCGACACAGTTCTCTTCCAGACCGCAGGAGCACTGCTGCACCCCTGGCTGATCTCCACCCCAGTAAGTCCTCTTCTCTCCTCTGCGGTCCACCCACCAGGACAGAGGGGTGCCATCTGCAACAACACCAGACTTATTCAAGTAATGGAGAACCTGTATAAAGGTAAGGCTTAAAAAAATGTAACCTCAAATATTAACAAAAGGACAAAACAACACTTTTGTTTAGCATTTTAAATAATAATGTGGGGTATAGAGACATAATTGTATATGTAATTGACCAATTCACACATTGACATTATAGTACTTTTTACTTACTGTTACCCCACTTACAACAAACTAGCATAATATGCAGCATATGGCATTATAAATGTAACATCACATGACTTAATTATGTCATTTTATTGACTATGATATATCAAATATGTTAAGGTAAAATTTCTATAAGCAAATAAAAAAAAAAAAACTAAAAACAATTCTGTTCATTTTGAACACGTGCAGATATTAAAATGGAAACAAATTTGTTAAAACTGAAAGGAGAGGTGGCAGTAAAAGTGACAATAAATACTTGATAACAGTGACTGGGGAATATGAAACCTCTGATTTGTGTCAAAAAGAAGAGTTTGCACTCTCAAGTAGACTCGGAAGAACTGACAGATCTATAAACTGACATTTTAATTTAGCACACTAAATCAGAACACTTGTGATAAGGTCTGGTACTGTAATAATGACTTTCAATAAATCTCTGGTCTGCACTGCATATTAATGTCAAGTGGAATTTAATCTGGCAATAATTATGGTTTCAGACTGGGATGTCTGCCAGACAGAAAATAAATATATGGATGTTATTTTATTATCTGCTAGCTTATGAACTACAAGACATCTGTAACTTCAATAAAACTACATGTGGAATTTCTCTTGTACTTTTCAGCATTTGATCAATTCTATTGAGACCTGCCTCCTGAATGTGAGTGAGAAACACTCCCACGATATTATGCTACGATAATTTCGTTACACTATGATAATTCACCCACTCCAATAAAATTAAATGAAAAACCTTGTCAAGACAACAACCCTCAAAATAAATATTTGAAATGTTCTAAACATGATAGAAAACAAGTATATATTTTTAAGCCTTTAACATTAAAGTCCCCGTGAACCAGAAGTTGCAAACGACTTTTCTCCAGTGCTGTAACATATTTCCGAGGGAATTGCACGGATTAATTGTTCACCACAAGACTACTAATAATACTGCTCTATGTAATTTAGATATCAAGTAGAGCATTTTCATCATGAAATATACTACTACAAATAATAATTCTTCCAACATAACTCTATCAACATCTTAAAAATATCAACAAATAAAAATTCATGCACTTATTTTTCATGATGCAAAAAGTATTCATGAAAATTCTCTTCAAGAGTGACATGTCTAATTTTGATTCATGTTACATCATAATTCAGAAAGAATAAAGAGAGGAAAGACACATTTTTACTATTAGCTCCAGCTAAACTAACTAATAAAATCAATCTATTAAATCTAGCATTCATTGTCTTTAAATCTTTCAACACCCTTGATGCATACTGAAACACTGAGGCCCTGTTTACACCTCGTACTAAGATACGTTTTGGTCGATCGGATCATAAGTGGATTGTGCTAAATACATGGGAAAACAGGGTCTAAAACTTTTTTAGCTTGTCTACTTTCGACCATTTTCAGAGGTAGTCGAAACCACATTTGACCTGATTGTTTCATAGTGTAGAGGCTCATGTGATCGAATGTGTTTGAACAGCCACAAAAGAGTGCCTACTCTCTGTCTATTGACTTAAAGCATTAACATTATGGAAAGCATGCTAGTAAGGCGGGATTTAAACTTTGTTGATTGAAGATCAAAGTTTGGTTTAAAGATGAAAATGTACCAAGCACAATGTTCTCTCACTATTACTGATTTATAACTCAGACTCATCACATTCTGTGTTGTCTTGAGGCTGTCAGAGCAAAAATGAAAGCTGATGCTCTCTGTATGTTTTTCCATCATCTCCACACACATTCATATGTAAATTGCTCGAGCTTATTTTTTCCATTATATTGAAAGATCTAAAAAAAATCATATATTTACCTGCCCACAGAAGAACCCTTAGCTTGAAGAAATCAGGACAGAAGTGATTGAAAGTGGACAAAAGAGATGGATTAAAACACCAGGTGTAAACGGGAATGTGTCTCCCTCATCTACAATACCTGTGGTCGGATCGACCAAAACGCATCTTAATGTCAGATATAAACAGGGCCTAAAGAGATTAAAACCAGCACTTACCCCAGGGGTTAAACAGCCGTGACCTTCTGCAGTGGTAGGAGACTCTCTGCTCACAGTGTTCTGACAGAGACATCAGGGCCTTCAGTTGTTCAGATGAGGCGCTATAATTGAACCATTCGACATGTGTCTTCTGCTGTGTAGAGCCTCGTACTCTGACTGCATTCGAGCTATTGTGATGAACCACTGTCCACACTTTGTTCCCTGCAAAATTTGACAAAACAAATTAGTGTCTTTTTATATATATATCATAAAAAAGTAGGAAATATAGGGCCAAATATACTAATATGTTGTGCCAACATAGTTCTCTTTCGGAAAAAAACTGTCTGTTAGGATTTAAATGCAATGAAAAAAATAGCAATGAAAAGGTGGACAGTCATTTTTGGAGCATAACTGTTTGAATTTGTAGGACGTTCGGAGGAGAGTATTTAAATAAATCATGCAATGTGATTTACTAAGATTCGCAGTAATCAACTTACTGGTATTTCCGCCATTATTTAATGCTGAAATATGATTAAAACCCATTTTGCACTTGACATGGCGGTGATTAATGGAAATGAGCTGCTGTGTCTGTGCTCTTTAATTAGTGCATTGTCAGTAGATCACCCACAGACCTTTCCACTCCCATCTGTCTCCCGCTAATTTGCTGTTTTGTAAATCTGGGCCCTAGTGTCTTTCCAACAAATGCAGTGATATAAAATGTACAAGTATCACAGAATAATGATTCAGTTTATAAATAAAAACATACTCGGTTACTAATGTAACGTCTCGGTTACGTATGTAACCTTAGTTCCTTGATAGGGAACGAGATGCTGCGTCAAACGCTGTGGGAATGCCCCTGCGTTGTGCGTCATGAAGCACGTATGCAATCAGCCCAATGAGAGACTGAACGTCATAGGCGTGTGACGTCATTGACCAGGAAACTATAAAGCATCCCAAAAAAACACAAGCGCATCAGCTTCTGATATGCCTGAATGAAGCGCTAAAGGGGATGCCGGGAGTATGGCGGAACGACGCACCGTCTCCTTCTCTATCAGGTAATGAGGGTTAAATAAGTAACCGAGACTTTCCCTTTCAAGGGAACTTCGAGCTGCGTCAAACACTGTGGGAACTCGAATACCCACGTCACCATAGGACCAAGTGACCGTCATGTGAGAACTAGAGCACAGGGGACGAGAGCATCTCTGCCCCAGGGACAGAGCTTAAGTCTAGCTCATAGAACTACATGGAAGTATCCAGTGAAGACCATCCAGCTGCATCACAAATATCACTCAGGGAAACTCCTAACAAAAAAGCTTTAGAAGAAGCCATACTCCTAGTAGAGTGGTAAAGGTGAAGGCTGACCTCGACAGGGAGTCTGCTACCACATTCAAATACAATGTACATTGCTCTCAGTGATAGTAACTTCTCTAGGGACCACAGGAGGACCTGACGGTCCAACTTGTAAAGCCGGCGTGACCGCAGGCCCCCCTGATGATTTATATTAGAGATCACCGATGTGTTGTCTGACTGAACTATGATGACCTCTCAGGTCTGCTAGGAAGTGTTTCAGAGCCTGAAACACTACCAACATCTCTAGACAATTTACATGCCATGATCAGTGATGGGCAGAAACGTGTTAGAAGTAACGCATTACTGTAATCCAATTACTTTTTTCAAGTAACAAATAAAGTAAGGGATTACAAAAAAGAAAGGGATTCTTGGAAAAAAAAGTAATTAGAAAATTGTTACTTCCCCGTAAACAGGCAGTGTAACTGCGTTACTTAACCGTGATTTTGTTTAGTGAGACTGTCTCGAGTCGTGAGTGAATAACAATGATATATGAGCGCTGTGACATCAGTGAGAGACGACTAGACATTTGATTGGTTTCACATGCAGAAACCAGTCTTATGAAACCAATCTCTCCAATCTCGTCAGATGATTCAATCCCTTTAAATCTCTCCTTTCAGCGAGCTGCCCTGCTCTGATTGGCCACACACCTCAGTCTGTTGTGTGTCTGTTGCAAAAACCTATTGTGTCAAGCACAACAGGTTTTTGTTTTCTATTGGTCGAAATATATAACAGTTTTGTCAAATATTACATTTGAGCTGGGGTGAGGACAGGAATAACTGACCTGTAATATTGCAGTACACCTGAATGGGATTAAGAGGGCCACTTGCATCAGGATCTACAGAGAAATATCCAGAAGTGCTTCCTGCAAGTCTGTAGTGTTCACATGAAGATTCATAGATGGCTATGAACGCAAACAGAGAATAAAAGATTTCATCAAAGCACCTGGAACATTTCATAAACAAGATCAAGGCCAATGTCTGAATCTTCTGTACAGTGCTGTCTAGATGTATGTACTTTTTAAAGGATGTTATCAAAAGATGAATCCTGTAAAGACCGAGGAAAAACAGGGATCTTCAAATAATGTATTTAATAATGTCCATATTGGTCATGTTGGTTTCTGTACCGTTTGCATGTTTTCAAAGCATAAGCTCTAATTCAGATACCCAAAGGAAACTTTGATATGCGACCCACTAATTGTCACTATTTAATTAAAAAAAAAAAAAAAACCTTCCAAGAAATGTTATGTGTACATTAAATCTCACATAATAACTAGACAGTATATGTGTTTGAAATGTAGGAATCCATTGTGCAGACCTACAGTTATGGCACGTAGCTCCACTGTATCCTGTACCAGTGCAGTCACAGGTGAAAGAAGACCATGTCTGGGAACACTGGCTGCCATGCTCACAGAAATTATACAGACACCTGGCAGGGAAATGGAAGAAACATACTGTATAAAGATATACACAAACATTTAGTTCAATACAAATATACTGTGAAAAGAATTAGAACAATCCCAGTGTGACCAAAGTTTACAATGCAGATTTAATTAACAAAGAATGTAAGCAGTCAGCATTCATTTTTAACAGACTCATTTTGAATACAAATCCTCAGTCGACAGAGAAGCTGCTACATGTCCATCTCAAGTCAAAATCAATTATATGTCAGTATACAATTAAGTTGTCGCTGGCATTGAAAAAGACCTTATTGTGGCCTCGCCACTCAGACGGCATTGAACAGTCTTTTAAATAGTTGGGCAATTGACAGAATATTTAATATCCAGTGCAGATCTAATTTAGAGAGGGTAAAATAAATATTTTGATTTGTGTGAGGAGAGTCAGAGACAGGGCTGATGTGATTGTCGCTTGACTGGAGAAAATGAAATTCCTTTTTAAGAATTTATTTGCTTTTCAATTTACAAATCAGTGAGCAAAAAAAGTAGAAACCAAACAAAAGCTAAAAGCTTACTCAATAGAAACATTCAGTGTAATATTGGATACCAATAAATGTCATCTTAACCCAGCATAGACTATATAAAATATACTGTAGATGAACTTTAATTTACAAAATAAAAAAGTTTAGTATTTGATTTGGTCAATTTCAGCTAATTTCATCCCTTCTGTTTTCCTCAGTAATAGTGATACATGAGCCCTTGATTTCTTCCTGGCTGTTGTAATGCAATGGCTTTCGATAAACTAACAGAGACAAGCAAAAAAAATTGATATGCTTTCAGGAGATGTGTTGATTAATAGCGCATTAATTTGTCTACTTAACTTTCACAATTACCAGCCTTTTAGGCCTGCATATATTATTTCACAGATCTCAGTTTGCACATTTGGTCCCTGAAGAGCCCACTTTACGAGGCCTCCACGTGCAATACCGCCATTCAAACAGCCATTAACCACTACAGGGAGAGTCAACTGCAGGCTGGATACTGTTTCAGGTGATGATTTCATTACCTCAGTGCTATTTCTAGTCATGCTTGGAAAAGGGATTTGCTGGACCATAAAATTATGCCATCCAATGTGCAGAACTGCTCTGGAGCAATAAACCACCCAGTGAAATTTTAGCGATAGAGGTTGCTAGTAAGGGGACATTGTCTAAAGTAAAAGTCGATGACCTGAAAATTTGTTGTTAGGTTTGTGATGTGGAAAAAACAGGACACTATGTGCGTTTTTAATGAATGATGGACAGTCATTCTCCACTGGTGATTTTAACTGGTCATGGAAGTCCCATTAAAGTCACATAACGGTCACTTTATTTCTTCAGTGACATTAAAAATTTAGAACAGCATTAATATTATTAGCAATATAAAGCAATAACTGTAATATAGAGACATAAATCAAAGAACTAACACACACATCAAAATGGGAATTAAAAGATAATTGTGACATGAGAATGAATCACCTTATTATCAATGGGACATGCACAGCAATGTTTAGGAATTTTAAAGGTTTCCAAACTGATGCCAAGAACCCCTAAATATGATCATACCTTTGCGACGGTCCCTCTCTTCAAATATCAAGGCATCTAAATACACTACCATTCAAAATTTTGGGGTAATTTATTTTGGGGTAATTTTATTTTTTGTTACTTTTATGTTACTTTTATTAATACTTTTATTCATAAAGGATTCATTAAATTGCTCAAAAGTGACAGCATAAAATGACATTGTTACAAAAAAATCGAAAGAAAATGTTCTTTTGAAAGCAGCACAATGTGATGTTGTTATGTTGTGCTTTGTTCTGATGCGTCACCCTCCACCGATCTACCAATCACGGATTCAGTAGTGTTGCGGCATTCGGGTTGCCAGCTCTTCTCTAGTTACAAGAGCTGCAGATAAAAAGTGTCGGAATCGGATAAAGAATTCTAACGTTGCGAAACCCCCCAAAACCTGATATGAATCCCCAAAACTTTGTTACGAAAAGTCCGAAAAAGACTTCACATTACTATCAAAATCAATACCCCAAGGTATTAGGTAGGGGGAATTTTTTTTTATAAATATGGATTATTTATTAACTATACTTAATACTTAAGTATATTAACTTATACTTAAACTTAATTAATATTATTTACTGTGTAATCAAAACAGAATGAAGTTACAACATTGCCACTTTTAGTTAGTTTGCTCATTTGCAGATATCTCACCCTGAATTAACTTCTCATGTGTCACCACCTTTAGACAAAATAGGACTACATCATTAAAATAAAGAAATGGATGTCTTCCACTGAGGCTTCATTAAGTTCGGAAAATGTAAGTGCTTCACAAAAGGGGAAAAAAACAAAACAAATTTGTCTCCATGGAGAAGCTCTCTTTGACAATCTCCAAAACCCCAAAGAGGGCAAAGCGTTGCAGGGGTCAGCTATTTTGGCACATGATTATCAGAGACAGTCTGAGGCTGCATCGCGAGGGGACAGAGACGGAGGAATGGTTCAGTCTAGCAGCCGGGAGCATTCGCCCTCTGGCAGGCTCACAAAAACTGCCACATAGCTCACAGCGGAGCTCCTCAGACTATGACAGCTGCTCATGAATGATTTAGACTTGCCACTGATGGAGGGGTCTTGTCATGTTCATACAAGTTCACTATTAATAAAATCCCACCGTACAGACAAGCCAGAGGGATATGTCCCTGCCGCCAAATTAAAACATACTGAGAGACGGAATTAAAGCTAGTACCGTGATCTGGTTAAAGGCAGGGTTATGCTGGTTGAAAGTCTCTTCACCTCCTGATAGCAATCACTAAGTTAAGTGGTATCTAAATGTATTTATATGTATTTACAATGTCTATGGAAGACAATGTCTACACAGACATCACTCGTCATATGCGTGTGAGCTTTAAATGCATGGCATCAATGTATGTAGTTTATATATTTCATCATGCTTAATAAATTAATTTTGTGTCCAGTGGAAGAACTGATTTTATTTAAAGCTTTAGGTTTTCTATGGAGTCTTTAAGGATATTCGCGAGCTCACACTTAGATACAATTAAAGGCAAAAAAGTTTAATGCATATTTGGTGTGCTGTCCGAATCCAGAGTACCTTATGTACGTATATCCCCTTCATCTTCTACAGATCTATAACTAAAGAGTCCACAATCCATTGTTGGCACTTGTTTACTCAAAAGAAACTTATCAAGGAGACTAGAGAAATCCCCTATTCTCCAAACAGGAGACCTGTAGACCAGGGGACAGCAGGGGTCATGCGGCTCAGGGTCGATGAGGGCTCCGCTTCCAGTATGCAGTAATGAGAAGAAGTGCAGAGCGCAGCACTGAGCTTGTTAGTGGGCCACAACCTTGATTACAAATGAACTTCCTCAAGTTCTAATTAGGGCTCTGCCAATAGCTCAGACAGTACAACCTGAGGCCTTAACAAAGAACAGCTCTGATATGTTCAAGTTTCCAAGCTGCCATTAATAAAATAAATTATCCAACGGATTTTTTTAGGTAGACAAATGTAAAACAGCAATAGAAATATGGATGAGGCACATGTTCAACTCTGAGGAAAACTGCACCTGTCACGAATGCCACATAAGTCAAACTGTAGATGACTGTAGCTTCCTAGATGGCCTTGCTGGACTGACAGAAGATCGACAGGCTGGTTGTTGACAAGGATGAGCCGGACGCAGCCTTGAAAGGCCAACGTGGGATTCAAGCAGCTGGATTTGTTTTGGGATACAGGACATCCTGAAAGAATAGATGAAAATATATCTGACTAGATGTGAAATGTCATTTATTTCTTCCCAATTTTACATATATTCTATGGTTTCATGAATGTCAACAAAATGCAGAAAGGCAAAATTAGGGCCATTATGAGTATTGTTATAACATTAGGGGTTCAAGCACCAGTGCTGAAACTCTAGTTGTAATTGTAAGGATTTGTAAAACCCTTTTTCGTTGAACCCTTTTAATTGCTGTTTGCAGCTATATTTATATCTATATCTATAATATTGAATACATAAAAAAGATTTAATTTAATACATCGTTACATTTATCTAGAATAATTCATATTTATCTCTTGCTAATGTTATTTTATATAAGTAAAACTAAAATTATTTAAAAAATATTTTTTTCTGGTAATTAATATAAAGCTGGAATAGAACTATTCGATTATAAGAAATGTTGCCTTGGCAAATAATTGTTATACAACAAGTTTAACTTGAACAACAACAATTATTATATAAATAATATTAAAATGACACTGGCTTATCATCTGCTTCAGTTTTGTTTAAAATATTTTAACTTTGTGAGTTTTTATGAATACAAATGTTGAATCTTTATTTGGAATTTTGGTCCTTTCTAGAAATATTTGCATACTATTTTACCTCCAAAATAGTGTTTGTCTTTTAGTTCCAGGTAGTTGGTCAGCTGGATGGTGGATGCGGGCTCACTGTCCAGGGTCATGATGATCTGCAGACCTCTAGCGTTGAGACTCACTGAATGCCACAAACCATCATTCACCCTCTGACCTGTCAATCAAAATCACCATGTTTTAAGGAACACACCAAGTGTGTATGACCATGAAACACCTTTTAGTGAAACAACTTACCACATTTCAATGATGTTAAACAAACCACACACATTCTATAAAGTCATCCAAGGCAAAAATCAGTATCAACTCTCACACAAAACAAAACTATGATGAAACAGAACTCAATATCACAATACAAAGTGCCAAGAAACCTAATCTGCTGGCAAAATAAAAAAAACCTTCCCCCTCGACCCCATCCCAAAAAGGTAAGTTCTCTTTGAGTTTTGATTTAATTAATTCTGGCCATTACATGAGAAGGGCGCCCAAGCTGTGTGCGGCCACTGTATGTCTACAGTCTCCTCTGTGCCAGCCATCTGTTTGTCGTTTGAGCTCAAGCGCTTCACTACTTCTATTCCGGTAATTACAACACTCTCTATTTCTGCCAATGCTCCTATGACGCAAGTTAGAAAAAAAAGACAAAAAAAAAAAAAAACAGGTTTCAGGTAGGATAAAACAGCAGCTTTAAAACAGACTGGCCCTGCACAACAGATGGAGAGCACCCTCCTTCCCCCGCTACATGTCGATTGTTGATGAACATCAGGATTTCTCACTAGACTAAAACGTATCAGTTACCTAATGTAACCTTGGTTACATTAGGTAATTAGCTTCTCTAAAGAGAAGAAATTCAGAGATACAGTTTCCGAGCCCCTGCTTATATACGCTAAGCCCATCCTGACGGGATGTGACGCGATGAGGGCACAAACACCCTTCATTGGGTGTAACGTCATGCCAGGCTCAGTGGTAGGCTTCTGCAGTTGTCGCAGGGCAGCCAATGAGCACACTAGACAGCCTGCTCTTGTTATGCTAGCTATTGCACTCTATTGATGGATACACAAATTAAGGATAAGTTTTGGCTTCAATATCTCAAAGACAAATCTTTCCCATAGCGTAAGCTAACTTACGCAATACGAGAGAATCTCTCGCAAGAGAACACACAACTGTGGGTCTCAGACACTAATCTTGTTTAGACCAGCATGTGTGTGTCCTTTAAATTTTTTGTACAGAATGCTGAAAAAAATGACATTATTGCCTTTTTGGGTGAGGAGATAAGCTATAAGTGTTGCCTTTCATACAAACGCTTTTGTTTTGCTCAAGCATATCATTGGAGAGACGAGGACCATAGAAAAGCATGTCATTCTGTGCTGTGAAAGTAATAGGATGCCTCTGTTTTTTAATTCAACCAGCCTGGCAATGCAGAGACATTTATACTCTTGATCGTTATATACACATAATTGCTAAAACTGAGCAGCATTTCCAATTAGACTCCTTCAAAGCAGTAATTTTAGTGGCTAGAGTGTGTCATGCCTAGATAAAAGTGACAGCACAACCATTTGATCACAGCTGCATTTCCGTGTCACTTGCTGAAGCTTTATACCTTTTACAATTTGCCTGGTGCATGTTAAATTGCTGAGCTAAAGAAAGAATGTGAAAAAGAATAAACGCTATATCAATTATATGATTTAGCATCATAAGTGACTGGGTTTGTTATACTATACTTCTGTTTTTTCTGCTTCTCAACAAGTTCCCCCCTACAGCTTTGCAGCGTATATTTTCACAACACTGTCATAAAAAAACTCACTTGCGGCACATTCCTCCTGCTTTTTACCACTGCTCATGTGCATTTGTTATTACCAGAGCCATCAACTCCATCGTGTGGAGCTATGTCTACCGAGGTGGTAATACATCATGTATAATAGAATTATGCTGAATTGCCATAAAGAAGTACGCTTTCTAAAGAAGTATGCTTTTTCTCGCTCATTCTCGCTTCTCACGAGACTTCCTATTTTCAGTTAGTCCCGATGTTGCAAGTTTGGTTTTCCACCTGGGAACGCTGGGGGAACGAGCGAGGAACAGAAGTGTCAGATGATTTCTGACATTTCTAAACGGTTTTATTAAGTTGAAATAGTTGCCAAGTTCCCATTTAAACTGGTCTGTAGTTCCAATCACACTTTGTGATGCTGTTTGAGAAAGGTTTTGAATTATGGTTTTAGGTAACACCGATTATGCTGTGCTGCCAATGACGGATAATAGTTAACTAATGACGCTTTTGGGACATTCACCTCAGGCTGGGACACAAACAAACTTAGCAAAATTCCAGCAAACAAACTTAGACTATTTTAAGATGATTTTCCAGCAGGGTTTCCCACAAAGTTCCCTCAATGCAAGTATCTGAACTGTATTTTTGAGAGAGCTGCGATTTAAAATCAAGCTACAGAAGAGCCGAGTCGGGTCAACTAACCAGTTGACACTTCTGACATCTTCAGAGTTGACGTCTGATGTGTGAGGTGGAGGCGCCCACTGCTGATCTGCAAAATCAGGTAACGTGGCTCCTGACCAGAGATCAGTGGACTGGATAGCAACAGGCCATCAGGGTTCCAGGTGCGAAACTGCAGGCGCACCGAAAGGCCCTCCAAGAATGGTGCAGGTGCTGGCAGCGACAGAAAGCTGCTGCTGGAGCTCCAGAATGTGGCGGCCACCAGCTGTGGTTCCGAACAGGAAAAGGTCACATTGCCCTGTGAGAAAAGGGAGAACGTCAAAGCAACTGTTTACATGCAATCAGGGAATGACCAAATGGCAATGCAGCCTGCATTCAAATGTCCCAATTGTATATTTACTGTAGCTGATTGCATCTAGTCAGATGACACTGCTGAGGCCAAAATTATGCAATCACAAGATAGTGAAAGAAAGACCGTATAAGACTGTCCTTAAAAAAAGAAAAGGAAACTTTAAAAATCTACTTTTCATGAAAATGTAGAATTTTAATTCAGGGCGGTTTAAAACTATATATATGTTCAAGTTTCAAGAACAGTTTCATTGACATCAAGCACAAAGTAATATTTGTTTCAAAAATTCACTTTTAGATTTATGCACTTACAACATATAGGAAAGAATTTTAATAGAGAGATTAAAACATGCTCGTCATAGAGATGGTGCATTCAAAACATTTTGTATATGAACTGCAGTTGAAAAACTTAAAGAAAAGAACTAGTGAAAGAAGAGTGTATTAAATGAGATGCAATTAAGAGAACCAGTAGCACAAGTGATGGAAAATAAAAGAAAAAGAGGAAACAAGCTGAAGGGTTACATGAGAATTGAAGAGGCTGAGAGCCAGACATGCTAAACCCACAAAGGCAGCAGGCAGTCTGGATAAATGTCACCAGCACAGATCCACAGAGAGCAACAGAAACACATCCGCAGGACAGAAGCTCACGTAGGCGTGAAAAGGTTACTGCAGTGTGAGGTGAACACCTCATTGATCCCTGTGCCACAGGCCTGTACAGAAACCAGATCACTGAACTGAGGCCTCGGCAGACCTTCCCCCAACCTGAGAGCCTTAAGCTGTGTAACATCAGCGCTTAATATGAGCCGGATACTGCCGGATCTTGTTCTGGAAAATATCAGATTTTGGACTTTTTCAAACAATACGGCATTAAAAAGTGAATTATATTTTGACAGTTTGTGCATGAGGCAGAGCGAGACAGTGTAAGCACAGGTTTATGTAAATGTATTTGGAGGCTATATTTTGCTATTGGCCCTCAGCATATATTTTTGACCAAAATCACTCATTGGTTGGAGCTTACAACAAATTGTTTTGTGCGCAGTAAAGCTATGTAAATGTAGTTAGAGCCTTGGAACCTATGAATGATGCTCTTTTAGTTGTGCCATCACCGTTTACTGATGTCATTGTATGTTCTGGAAAAACGACAATCGGTTACTAACGTAACCACGGTTCTCTCTTGAAGAGGGAACAGGTGTTGGGAAAGCTTGCTTACGGTTCGGGAAAAAACCTTTTCTCGAGGATTCTGAAGCCAAAACATTATCCTTTAATTTTTCATTTATTTAAAACATTCTCAGTGCTTCCAGAATTAAAAAAAAGGTTTTTTTTTGTGATTGTTGCGAGCAAAAATACTTGATTATGCGGCCCATTTTCTTTAAAAATGCGATGGTAAAATATGGGATATTTATGTAATTTTATGCGATGAAATTGCGGGAACTTGCAAAAATTGTGGGAACTTGCAAAAACTTGTGCGAAAAAGAGAGAAAAATGTGATTCCACTAACATCCCGTTCTCGCTACTACCTTAACAACACGTGCGCTCCATATACAGAAACGAGCTGCAAAAGTTCACTACACAACCAAATACAGAAACGCGCTGCACGTAACATAGACCACAACAGAAATGTTTCCAGGGGGACCAAATAAGTGACGAACCCAGCTGGGACGTGCTTATTGCTCGTGAGCTTCACTATGCCCTCCTTTCGAAGGGCAGATGGCAGAGCGCTTAAAGTGGGACTTTGGAGTGAGCAGGGCTCTAGTGTTCCATTATGTAGTCGTGTGGAACACACTTGATAAAGGGAGCAACGAAAAACAACATAATTTCCTCATTATTTTCTCCTGGGATGTTCCCATGACAACGCAGTGGTGTCTATCAGCTGTATAGCTGTTCTTACAACAGAACTATAATGCTGTTAACATAACGGTTGCAAATACATTTTTATTTTTACTTTACAAAAAAAAAAGCTTTTAAAATATGCATGTATATATCTGTGTCTCAACCATATAGTCTCAACTTTAAAAATACTAGTGTGATCAGGGGAAACAGGCTGGGCCAGTCGAGGGTCAGTGCGTCCCTGCTCTTCGTGAAGAAAAGTGGACAGTGCGGGCTCTCTGCTGACGCAAAGAGATCGATGTCTAAAAGATGAACAGCTGTGATTAGTGTTAATGTCTATGGTGACTGATCAGTGGCGGGAAACTAGAACAAGGGACACATGTGATGAATGTAAACAAAATAGAAAGTACCTCAAATACTTTCTGAATGTGACTGAAACTTTTAACAGAGAAGCTGTGGGCGTTAGTTCCTAAGAAATATGCTAAAACTTTTCATAAGCTATTTTATTGATAGCTTATGAAACCTGAGGCATTCCCTTTCGAGGGAACTTGCGCTGCGATCGAAAATCGACACATTGGGGAACGAAATGCCCACTGCGCCACACTTAGAGAGTACGCCCTAGTGTGAAGCAATCTGGCACACCTAGGACGAGAGAACTTGAGAACCCGGAGTAGAGGGCAGATCCAGACTGTAGTGTCTAATAATGGTGTGAGGGGAAGCCCAGTCTGTGGCATCGCAGACCTCCTGCAGAGAAACTCCTGATAGCAAAGCTTTAGAGGAAACCACTTCTCTAGTTGAGAGGGCTCTTACTAGCAGAGGCAAAGGCAAGCTGCGTGCCTCGTAAGCTGAAGATATAGCCTCTACTATCCATCTGCTGATAGACTGATAGACTTCACCCTCCAAAGTGAAACCGTTTTTAATCCAGAGTAACTTCCAAACAGTGATTCATGCTTTTGTAACAACTTGTCTAGACTATCGTAATTCACTTTATATTGGTGTCTCTCAGTCTTCCCTCTCCCAGTTAGTGAAAAATGCAGCTGCTAGACTCCTCACTGGGACCCGCAAGTCGATAACCCCTATTTTATGCACTGGCTACCTGTCAAATTTTGAATTGATTTAAAATTGTATTTGTTTATAAAGCCCTCAACAAATTGGCCCCTACTTGACCGGTCTACTCTGTCCGAACACTTCTTCTAGAACTCTGAGATTGATATTGATCACTGTCTACAGATTGTGTCTAGATCTAGACTTAAAATACGAGGCGATTGCGCTTCTGCAACTGAAGGCCCTAAACTTTGGAACAATCTATCTCTCTACATTAGACTAGATCCCTTTGTTTTCACCTTCAAATCTTCATTAAAGGCCTATTTATTTTATTTGGCTTTTAATACTCATTTTTTGTTTCTTCATTGTTTTTTTTATTTTTTTCTGTTCTGTACAGAACTTTTGTCAGCCTTGGTTGTTTTTAAATGTGCTTTATAAATAAATTTTGTATTGTATTGTATCTGCTTCAAACATCACAGTGCTCTACAATAAGCAAATCCACTTCTCCAGCTAATTACTCTTCGACCACAGAAATATACAGATCTACCGCAAAAACGGAATTTCATAGACAATGCTGTCATGCATAATGACTCTCGTAAACGTCTCATAATAAAGAGAAACTTTCTCGTAATATTGACTTAACATCTCATAATAATGACTCTCGTAAACATCTCATAATAAAGAGAAACATTCTCATAATAATGACTTGACATCTCATAATAATGAGAAACATTCTTGTAATAATGAAGCAATTTCTCGTAATAATGACTTAACATCTCATAATAATGAGAAAAATTCTTGTAAAAATCAAACAATTTCTCGTAATAATGACTTAACATCTCCTTATAATGACTCTCGTAATCATCTCGTAATAATGAGAAACTTTCTCGTAATAATGACTTAACATCTCGTAATAATGACTGGTAAACATCTCATAATAAAGAGAAACTTTCTCGTAATAATGAGAAACTTTCTCATAATAATGACTTAACATCTCATAATAATGAGAAACGTTCTAGTAATAATGAAACAATTTATTGTAATAATGGCTTAACATCTCGTAATGACTCTCATAAACATCTCGTAATAAAGAGAAACTTTCTCGTAATGATGAGAAACTTTCTCGTAATAATGACTTAACATCTCGTAATAATGACTCTCGTAAACATCTCATAATAAAGAGAAACTTTCTCATAATAATGACTAAACATCTCATAATAATGAGAAACGTTCTCGTAATAATCAAACAATTTCTTGTAATAATGACTTAACATCTCGTTATAATGACTCTCGTAAACGTCTCATAATAATGATAAACTTTCTCGTAATATTGACTTAACATCTCATAATAATGACTCTCGTAAACATCTCAAAATAAAGAGAAACGTTCTCATAATAATGACTTAACATCTCATAATAATGAGAAATGTTCTTGTAATAATGAAACAATTTCTCGTAATAATGACCTAACATCTCGTTATAGTGACTCTCGTAAACATCTCGTAATGAGAAACTTTCTCGTAAGTCACAGCACAAGCTCTGTTTATAACTTTTTTTAGTTATATATCGTTAGCCTCATAGCATAATTGCCTAAGTCATTTTTTTGCAAAATTGTGATATCTGCCTATCTTTACTGTCCTTCCACTGCTGCATCATCCTGCCTTTCTGCCAATGTCACTAGCCAATCACAACACTTAATAGGATCCAAAAACACTATCTGCCTAAATCATCTCTTTGACTTAGGCAGTTTTTCATACAAACAAAATGGCAAAAAAACGTGGAAAGACAGATGTCCAGAAGTGATGTATTAGCTCTTCTGTTTGTTTTCATCTGAGTTCATATTTCTTAAATATTCTAGACACGTAATTTCAATCAATCAAAGGGATTATAAACTATGTAATTTAAACTTGAAATCACATTTTTTTCTACAAGATAAATAGCTAGCAAACACTAACTAAATTTTACCTAATTTCTGGTCAGAACATCACCATAAAAATAAATTTAGGTAATTTAATTTTTCAAGCATTTACTTTTTATTTTAAGGGCAAAAAGATTTGTTTTAGAAATTAGACATTTTGACTAGACATAATAAGTATTTGGTAAGATTTAGATTTTTTTGGGTAACACTTTACAATAAGGTTCATTAGTTAACTAAATTAATTAACATTAACTAATAATGAACTGCACTTATACAGCATTGGTTCATCTTTGTTAATGTTAACTTCCACATTTAGTAATACTTTATTAAAATCTTGTTAATACACTTTAATCCTCTGTGAAGACAACATGAACAAACAAATAGTGAAATTGATGACACTGTCTTGGATGAGGACTATAGAACTGAGAAAGATGACAGCCCAGATAATGGTAGTGATACAGACACAGCTGCCTCAGCGAATCAACATCCACAAAGAACCATTCCACTGGGTCCCACTCTTTCCTGCCCAATTGCCAATTAGGAAATTCAATGACTTGCAGGCAATGAAACCAGTACTACCAAGAGTGGCCCACCAGTACTATGACAACCTCCCTCA
>JAOTRC010000043.1:17860068-17875506 GCA_027497675.1 Cyprinella lutrensis
TCGTATGAATTAGTACGAATTAGCCACTTTTGAATCACTCGTACGAATTCGTACGAATTGGTCGTGAGATAGGGTAGCAAATTTCTTTAAAATTTACACATGCAAAATGCATCCATCTCAGCCCATAAACTTAAACACTGCTTCTGAGCATTATCATGATACTGGCACATTATTGTGGTAAACAAAATGCCTGACGCCTTTTGGTATTTTGGAATATTTTACATATTTGTTTCAGGCCATACCACAACATTTCAGCGGGTTTACGGTCAGGACATGACTTGGTTGTTCCACAGAGCCATTTCTTCAGACTTAGACAGTACATTGTGCATTCTGTGAAGCTTCATTGTTATTCTGCTTGAGCCTCACTCTGTTAGGCTCTATTTCACATATGGACAATCTGACATGGCTTTATATAATTTATGAATACAGTCCAGAAATCATTTTTCCATCATTTACTCCACTGTCCAGCACTGCTGCTGGACAGGTTCAAACTATCTTGAATGCTTTAGATCAGGTTATATTTTTTTATGCTTTTCCTGGTCAATTTTTCCCAGATTCAATTTAATAACAGATGGATTGTAGATGCTTACATTTAAAAAATAAATATATAAATGAAGAAGACGATCAAGTAATTAGGAAGCATAAAACGACAACAGCAGTGTCCTTGCTCCTGAGGGGAATAAAGGTCAGTCTGTAGCCAGGCGGTCTCAGTGGCTGTCAAGCTACAGTATGTCATGTCATTCCTGGATCTTGAGGACACATTTACTGCTCACACAGGACAGTGCCATCTCTCATAGGTGAGGTGAACTGCTGCATTTATAGTGCTATTAACTTCAGTGCACCTCATCAGCTGCACTCCAGTTAGCCTTTGACTATTGTAAGTCTGGATAGGACAGCCAATGGACGCCTTGGGAAACAGAGATTTGAGGGGAGGCAGATACTCTATCACAGTAGATTTATGAACTACATTTTCCCTTCAATGATCAATAATACATTTTCTTGTGGTAACCTAGCACCACAACAAATTTCATAGGCCTCCTGAAAGCCAAATCTGTGTGATGAAGACAATACAAATAGAAAACTATTTTTTTTTAATTATTTTTTATTTTATATTAAGGAGTACAACAGTTTTCAACAATAATGCCCGTTTCACACATTATCCGTTTGCAGTGCGTATACGGTGAGTTTTGTGGTGCGTATACGGTACAGGATGCGCTAAAGTCCTTTCACATATGCTGCGTTTGCAATGCGTAACTGATCCACGGCTGTACCACAAACACATTTACTCACTATTTTCATTTCAAATTCAGAAGTTTAAATTAAAATAAAAGTTTTGTCAGCACTGCGATTATATTTGTACACTTTTACAAACTTGAATGGACGCATGCACGTTTAAACATAATTTAAACAACGTAGGCACATAATTCCAAGCATTCCTTCCATATATTAAGTTAATCAAGCAAGTGGTCAAATATTTAACAATGTATTTATATTAAAATTGCAAATATTTTAAATTAAAACTTTAAATTGACAAAAAAGCTGACTCTCATGCTTTTTCTTTTGCATTTAAATTTTAATACAAAAAATCTTGCATGTCACAAAGAACTTGTTTTTCTACCTCCACAAATGAGACAAGTGTCGTCTCATACTGTCTTATGGAAATGTCGTAAATTCCCCCGGGGACTTGTTTATTTCCCTCAACCTGAAAGACGCACACTTTCAGATCCAGATAATACCCCATCACAGGCCATTCTTGAGATTCCCTTTTGACGGTCAGGTATATCAGTACACCGTCCTGCCGTCTTTAGCACCCCGTATTTCTAAGAAGTGCATGGACACGGCTCTCACTCCCCTGAGCGGTCAGGGCATGGGAATTTTGAACTATTTTGAACTACTAGTTTCTCACAGAATGGTGCTTCTCTACCACCGGGAAAGCCTGGGTCTCACAGTCAACTGGACCAAGAGCTCATTACTGCCCAGCCAGTCAGCCTCTTTTCTAGACATAGAATTGGACTCTGTGGCAATGACAGCCTGGCTGTCGACACAGCGCATACGCCATGTTCGGTTCCTGACCGCGTCTTTCTAGAAAGGCAGCCTCAGCGGGTAGTGACAATGGGAGCTGTCTAAAAAAAAACCCAGGTTATCTCGACGGACGCCTCCACTGCAGACCGGTCTTTGGCCTGTGGTCAGACCAAGAGAAATGCCTTCATATAAACTGTCTGGAAATGATAGCAGTCGAGAACGTGCTAAAGTGCTTCCTCACACATTTAAGGGGCCACCATGTTCTAGTCCGCTTGGACAACATGTCTGTGGTGTCTTGCATAAATCACCAAGGTGGTGTCAGATCCAGGAAACTCTGCAGACTGACGGAACGCCTTCTCATGTGGGCCCATTGTTCGACATCGCTCAATATTTATTATTGAGTATTTTTATTTAGTGCTATTATATATTTATTCATGTATCTATTTTGTACAGTCTCTGTTGAGTCCATGCATTTTTGCCCTGTGTATCTGCTGCTCCGTTCCCAGTGACGAAATGCAATATGATGTCACTGACAGTGTTTTTGTTTTTGATGTTGATTAAGTGTTGTTGTCTGTCTTGTTGTTACGACTGCTAGGCTAAAACTGAATTGCCCTACTGGGATAAATAAAGTTGTTTGAATCTTGAATCTTGAATCTTGAGAGCTGCTCATGTGAGAATGGTTCCTGCACCCCCAATCGGTGCAGTCACTACAGCGGAAGTCGACCATTTTGTGTCAAAAGACAATGCTCATTGCCCAAGATTCTTTTCAAGGAGCGAGGACACGCTGGCCCAAACCTGGCCCAGCTGCCCACTGTACGCTTTCCCCCCGATCTCACTGTTACCACAGGTAAGCCGAATCAAGAGAATCAGGGAGACGTGCCACTCAGTGCTCCTCATAGCCCCGCGATGGGAAAACCAAACCTGGTTCCCAGAGCTGGTGAGGCTTAAAAAATGTGTTTAAAAAAAAAAAAACATTTTTCACCTGAAAAACTCTTAAAACTACATTTCGTGATACAATAACAGTAGTATTTCAACTGTATATTAAAAAAGGCGCTTCTAATGGCCTTGTAGCACGCGCAAGTGACGATACTCTGTCAACCAATAACCGTTCTGCAGTGAGTCTAGCTCCACCTTTTAGTATCGTAACAGTATGGTAACCAAAAAGTGGTACTGTACGGTTCGGCTTTTTGGTACCATTCACAACTTTTGACAGTGGAAACACAAATAATTGCGTACCATACCAAACTGTACCGTACTGCACTCAGTGGAAACGAGCCATAAAACTGTCACTGTCCTTGTCTGCACTACATTACCCAGAATCCTCCTCGTCTCCACACCTTAACTCATTCCCTCACTTACCAGCCTGTTCATCGTTATCTTCATCAGTGTCACCTGTCTTCACCTTGTTATTTGATTTGTGCTTGTATTTAGTTTGCTTCTGTTCAGTCTGTCCTCAAGGGTCGTCGTTTATGTATAGTATGTGAACTGGAGTCCTGGAGTGTTTTAGTCTAAAAGTCTAAAAGTCTGAGTCAAAAATTTATTTGGTATTTAGAATTAGGTATTTGGTAATTTGGATAGGGCATTTTGTATTTAGGATTTGGCATTTGGTATTTAGGTTTGGGCATTTGGTCATTTAGCCATTTAGGATTGGGCATTTATAGATTTACGACTGGGAATTTGGTATTTAGGATTAAGCATTTAAGGATTGAGGAGTGTATACAAATAAGGTGGTGTGGCCCAAATACTTGAGGCTGGGTTTGAAATGACTGGTGCGCAGAGGCACCTTATGGAGGGCAAAGGGTGCTCCCAGCGCTAAGGATCACACTATAATGAAACCAAACAGAGCTAGTGAGCAGGGATGGAGTGAGGACTGTACTTTATAATGTAATAACTTCAACCTAATGACAGCGTTGGACAAAAACCGGCAAGGACACAGGACTCAAACGTTGTGTGATGAATAACAAGGACTCCATAACAAACACTAAATAGATCAGTGCAGACAAGGATTGTGGGGAATGCAGTTTCAAAAGTGAATGACACCGTGGGGAAAGAGGAACTCTAGTGGACACCAGAGAACATAAAACAGACTGTGACAGTGGCTGAGTTAGGAATAGGATTTCAAGTGATTTAAAAAAAAAATGGTCAAAAAAGAAAAATCACTTACCCCAGATTGTATATATATACAAAGAGAATCTCACTGGTGACAAAACTATTCTTAAATAAAAGTTGTTGATAACTTCTGGATTTGAAATACAAATGTGTTTGTGGTACAGCCATGGATCAGTTGCACACTACAAACACAGCTTATGTGAAAGCACTATGGTGCATGCTGCTCCTGTAACGTATTTGCGCCGAATTTGCACAGCACACGGAATATGTTACGGTTGTTAGTGTGAGCACTAAATTATCATATCAGAATCATTTTTGAAGGATCATGTAAGACTGAAAATATTATATTTTACTTTATTGTATTTTATACATTTTTCATTTTTTTTTTTCAAATGAGACCCTTTTGTCTCTCATTATAGCTATATAAAAATCAATACATCTAGGTCAAAGTTAGTATAACGTACCATTATAAAGAGCTAACAAAATGTCCTGCACCTCTTTTTAGATATGCATACAACTTTGACCACACCAGACGAGATGCACAGTTGTAGAATTTACCATCTCAAAAGGCTTGTCATTTTCAAAAAGAGGAAAATAGGGGGTCCCAGAGACCTACCTCATAGTCGACCTCTAGAGAGTCTCCATCACCCTTGGTCCTAAACTGCTGAGTGTGTCTATCCAAAGTGAAGTTGACCTGTTTGTTAAAGCGTTCGACCAGAACAGAGTGCCAGTGCAGATCATCTAGGAGACTTCCTAATGTGACCACCATACGAGCACTGCTGGATCTCACCCGGCTGTCATCTGCAAGAGAAGGATTTCCATTATGTTAATAGCCATGGATAAATTCCGGTCATAATATTCCAGCATACCGTTCAAAACTCTAGGGTTGGTAAAAGAAAAAACTGTAATATTTTTTGAAACATAATTAGAAATTAAAAGAATGTATTAAAGTAATTTATTCCTATTTCAGCATCATTACTCCAGTCTTAAATTATCCTTCAGGTATGATTATTATGATTTGGTTATTATCCATGTTGAAAACAGTTGTGCTGCTTAATATTTTTGTGGAAACCATGACACATTTTTTTTTCTATGATGAATAGAAAGTTCAAAAGAACAATTTATTTGAAATAGAAATATTTTATAACATTATTATTTTCACTTTGTGTAATGTTTTTTTTAATCAATTTAATGCACCCTTGATGAATGAAGTAATGAATTTCTTTAATACACAACAATAGTCTCCACTCCAAAGTAAATTAAATATATGAATAATAATTAATATAAGAATTCACAAATACAATATCTTATTCACAAATTCAACCCTAGCTTCCCCCAGTACTGCAACTCACCCAGGTTTAGATGCAAGGCCAGTCTGCCACGATGAAGCTCCAGGGTGATATAATCCCCTCGCTGGCCTTCTCCATGTAGTAAAACACCTTCTGCCTGTCGACTCTTAAAACGCAGTGATATAACATCTTTCACCGTGCTCATAGACTTCTGGTTGAATCGGTAGAGCAAAGAGCTTCTGCCATCAAAATCAGCCACATACGACCCTATGGACACATGAGATTTTGTATGAAACTAAATGTAGACCAGCTCATTGCACTTAAAATGTCAAAAGATCACATTAAAAGATCATGATGAAACTGGAAGACGATATTGGCTAAACTAATAATGCTGTGATAGGAATACCACCTGAAACAACAAAAGATGAGGACTCTCTATTTTTTAGGTTTCTGGTATTCAAGAGAGATTTGCAGGTGTCTTAAATTTGCTGCTAGAAACGTGTCAGGAAACAATTTTGCAAACTTCAAATCCAAATTTACAATCAAAAATAAAAGCAATAATTAAATTGTGCACCCCAAGGCTGTGTGACTAATAATAAGGTATGTACCATTATGATAATTGTGGCGACACAATAACTCTTTATATTTGAAAGCCGATATATTGGCCAATAAATCTGAATCCAAATTGTCATATCATTTTTGAGAGCCTAATTACAAAACCAAAGTCCATGTCCCAAGCACACAATTTTAATGTTGTCATTTTAATTTTATGTAACTCATATGACAGCCTTGTGCTGCATGTTGGACTTAACTGTATTTTCCTTTTCTGAAGTGATTCCGATCATATTTAAAGCAATTCAAAACCATCATTGCGAACAGTGCGCATCTGAAGTGTCCCAGCTGAAGGCCGATATTTTGTGCATTCCTAGTTCTAAAAGTTCTATTCCTAGTTCTTGTGTGACCCATGGTTCCATGACAGAAGTTTAATAATTTCTTTCTTTGTTGTCTTTTATACACATGACTTTTGAATTTTCTTAATTTCTTTTTCTTTTATTTTATTTTACTTTTTGATACACCAAATCACAGTCTAAATATTATCAGGATCAAAACACAAAAATTGTGCTTTTCTTTCTCATGCTTGTATGCAAAGTTGTTCTGCAGAACTCTCTATTTCTGTTCCAGTTCATTACTGTATAATGCCAATCATTAAGCAAAACCCTGCAGCCCATGGAAAAATGAACAAAGGAGCGAGTTTTAAAAAAAATAGATGCCTCCTTTTTTGGATTAGTGCAGCAAAGCAGAAAGACTGTATATTTTCCGGCACTGAATATAATGACCTAATTTTGATAATAAGCAACCGCTCCATTTGGTGAAATAAGGATACTGTGAGCTATGTGGTACGTGATCTGGGCATAGCAATCTTGCAGTCGTGATAATGACACTTATCTAGTATAGCACCGTTCTCAGGTTCAGCTTGAGTTCACCAC
The DNA here is from genome assembly GCA_027497675.1 of Cyprinella lutrensis. Classification (NCBI taxonomy): domain Eukaryota; kingdom Metazoa; phylum Chordata; class Actinopteri; order Cypriniformes; family Leuciscidae; genus Cyprinella; species Cyprinella lutrensis. Next base: position 17,866,976 of record JAOTRC010000043.1, read on the forward strand.
TGTCACAGCATTCGGCTGATTAGCATTATGTGATATGTGGCTCAAGTTAATCTAAGCTGTTAGGTGCAATCACCACACTTCCAGTGAGCACTAGCCGTCAAATCATGTATAATTAAAAGAACATTTATGCTCTTCTTTCAAGGTTATATTCAACAATCAAAATCCAGAGTACATAGTCAGACTATAGTGGTCATATTCATTATATTGAAACTATATTCTGTCTACTATAATTTGTCATGGGATTCACATGTGAATTGTTTAGTGTCTGTGGTTGATTAACAGAGACAGCTGAACGTGTATCTGCAAAGCACACATTAATCCAAGTTTAATACACGGATCATGCCACAGAATAATGAGGAATCTTTTTATAAATGTCTATGTAATTCAAAAATTGATCCATTTTGTGGATCTCGGTATCATTAAAAGGCACATTTATTTTTGTTTATCTACAGCCAGACTGGAAAAGTGTCTGATACGTAGACATCTTTGTTCGGTTTTGGAAAAGTATTACCAAAGAAAGTCATCAAACGACCTTCATTTAAAGGAGAAAAGTGAAACTGCTGATGTCATGCAATGAATTATCAGTGTCACCTTAACTCAACTCCTGTAAAAAAAATACTGTGTGACTGGAAAAGGACAAAGGACAGAAGTCATGTGAAGATCTGCAGCAAGAATTATGGGTAATGTTATCACCTTATACACTGTGCCACAACTATTTTATTACCCCTGCAACTAAGACTGAGGAAATGTGCTGTGTGAACTGCTATCTGATCTAAGATGCTTCTGTACTCTGATTCTGAGTCACTTTTCTACTCATTCATTTTCAACTCTTGTGAAATATTTACTGAATATAGAAACCTACACCTAAACTCCAACTTTAATGCTAAGCACAGAAATACTGTGTAAAATCGAATGCAATAGATGTAACTGCTGTGTCTCAGAATGTAAAACGCCTGCTAGTCTTTTTTTGAATACTTTATTTTCAGTTTACAAAAAAAAAAAAAAAAAAAAAAAAACAGAAGAACAACTAGAATAAGAGTTAAAAAAATAACTCCCTCTTTCATTTCTAAATACCACCTAGTTATAGACAGAGGAGAATAAGACTTCCATGAGACAGCAATGCATTTTTTAGTCACTGCCAGAGTTATCTCCAGAAAATGTTTCTTAAACCTGTTTAATATTTTATCAATTTTCATGAACTTCCCGAGCAAACAAAATTCTGGGTCAACCGGTAATGATATTTGTCTAATCTTAGTCAAGACACAACAAAAGTCAATCCAGAAATCTCTTACTTTTACACACGACCAAGTACAGTGTAGGAAGCTGCCCACCTCGTACAGCGGAAGCATGCATCAGATAGCTCAGGTTTGAACTTATGAATCTTCTCCAGAGTAAAATACAACTGATGGAGGAAATTATACTGGACAAGTATACCGTGCATTAATAGTGGCTGATAAACTTTCTTTACACAACTCTGACCAAACTTGGTCTTCAATTGTGGTATCTAAGTCTGAGTCCCATTTCCCCTTAGACCTTTACAAATCCGATTTGGGACATTCCAATATCAGTAAAAAATACATTTTGGATATAAGCTTGCATTGACCTCTTTCTTGCAACAACTTCTCTATTTCCGTGAGCTTGGGCAGAGTCATGCTGTCGTTCGAAGTGCTCCTCAAAAAGGATCGCAATTGAAAAGTCCATCCTCATAACAATCCTCCAAAGTATGAATTCCACTGTGATGCCATGCCTCCAGGATCTTGTTATTTACAGTCATCGGGATAAGCTCGTTTTGTTTTAAAGGTGACTTTGGCGACAGTCTTAACTCCTTGCCGATGGTCTTATGTACATCATACCAACGTTTAATAAGGTGTGCTGCAGTCATTTGTAATATATATTTTCAACGTTAAATATTCTCACTCACGGTAAGCACAGCCGTACACAGCCACTCTGAGGCCCACCCGACCACTGGGACTCCAGTCCAGAGGAACGAAGCGGAGGAACCGGGTTCTGATAGACTGGCTGAGTTTATGGTGGACCACACTGTCTGGATTCACGTTTCCCACAATCCTCTGGAAATAGAAAAAAAAGGAGAAGGTTTTTACTTTCTATGAATATAGTTTTTGAAAAAAATGGAGATATAAAACAAAAATACATGATTTTTGTCACACAAATCAAGGATTTCAGCTAAAATTAAGTAAAAACAAACAAAAGAAACATCACATTTCCATGTCTTATTTTATACCATATTTGTGGAAGGTGTCTTATTATAATTTATAACATGCAGGTTGATGCCATTATATTAATACATAAATCCAATTCAGTCCAGTTCAATCCAAAGAGCAGTATTTTTTTTTAAGCCTCAGCAGTTTATGTAAATATCACCTAGTTTTCATCTGCTAGCACACATAATTTGACAGTAATTTGTGCATGACTCACTTCACAGTTGAGGCTTATATGGAACAGAAGAACCGATGACCAAAACATCACATTTATGGATGAATCACCAAGATAAGACGTCAGCTTTTTTCTAAGATAGACTTTTCCATGTCTCTTTGAGATAAATAACATCAACAATATAATCACCTCCCCTCGTAAGACACTCACAGCCCACAAATGCTGTTATAATGCCAGCAAAAACCAGTAGCACCTCAATGCAGTACATGAGATCCACAGGGAGGAGTCGGATCAAGATCCAAGGGGTGGAGATGGGTATGATTAGGGGTGTGTTTAGGGATCAGGGGGCAGAGTTGGGTAGGTTTAGGTGTATGTAAGGTGGGAGGAGTTGACTCTGGATCCGACTCCTCCCCACGGATTTCATGTTCTGCAGTGAGAACCATCTCGCAAAAACATCAATCTTACGTTAGTGACTTTAAATGTGCTGTTTTGTTTTGATTGGTTTTGACAGAAGAATTGCTTGATTTTGTTTATTGGGAATTGACTGGATGGTAGTTTGCTGTGATCTCGTTTGAGTGGCAGGTTGCTCCACCCTTATGCTAAGAGGGCACTCAGAGCACATTTTCTGAAAAGCCTTTTGCTGTTTTTTTCTTTCTTTCTTTTTTCATTGACTATTCAAATAAAACAGTTCAAGACTTCAAGATTTAATTTCTTTTTCCTTTGTAAAGCAGTTTACATATTTTTTTTTCCATTATTAAACGCATCAACAATTACATCATCAGCTCCTCATCAACACTCATTTGAGCACTCAGTGACGACAACATCCTGTCCCTGCCTGCTTCTTCCTCTCTCCCTTTTCCCCATTAGAGGGAAAAAAAACAACAACAATGCATACATCCAATTACCTATCAGCTCACCTCAGCCCAAGGGCACAGCGGAGCTCCCATCGGATCTGGGGAGATGCCCAGGTTACAGGCTGCCCACGTAAACAGCTCCTCTCTACACTTCATTAACTCTATTCCTGTATCGACTCCTGCTAGACATCCTCCTCATTCATTAAGCCCCCATGCATGGCTGGCGTTATCACAGACTCTCTACGGACCGTTTCATCAGCTCTGTTACGTCTGGAACAGTTACATTCTCATGTGATTCAACAGTCATTGTTTCCTTAAACCCAGAATGAATCCACATCAGAAAGAAAAGCCAGCACAAGATGAGCTCAATTGGGGTGGGTTGACAGATTTCAATAGCAAACCAGGGTTATTTTCATTTTCTAAAACATAACTGAAGTATTGAAAATGAAGCTGAAATTAAATATAACAATTAGATGAAAACTAATTAAACTTTAAAACTTTAAGTTGAATTCAATACGACAACTATGAAAAAATAGAATATAAAAAGCACAAAAATAACTAAAATTTAAGGTAAAATTAAAATGAAAACAGAAAAAAAGCTACTTAAATATAAATAATATAAATAAAATAATCCTTAAATAACACTTATCAAATTAATGCTAAAAGATTTAACGTCACTTTTCATCAACAAGAAGCAGTTTCTGAGCTGCCCAAGTGTTGATAGGGCTTTCAATGACACCTTCTAAATCAGAATTACACTCAGTCCCCGGAGAAGCAAGGGCCCGAGAGTGTCAGAAATAGACAGCACCTCAGTGCCTTTGTGACTGTGTTTAAACGAGAGCTAAGACAGCAAAAATGTCCCCAGACAATAGACAAAGAGTCTCTTCCTTTCCCTGCTTTCCTCTCTCACTGTCACCAATGTGCATTGCCTGTGCCTGGAAAATCATAAATGTTTTATTTACAGTCGTTCAGTAGAGCAGAAAACAGACAAAATATCTAAAGAGACCCGAAGGCTTGGAGAGTGATGATTTCATCATTGTCTGAGAGCTGTAGTTGCTAGCCAAGTGAGAAACTTAAGGTGATATTTAGAACACTTCTACTGTGATTCAGATTCTGCACCGTTATGGCTAAATGAGTTGCAAACTTTTACATCAATTACACTTTATGGGACCCAAATGGGCCAGTAGGCTCATGCTTTAAGCAAAACTAATCTGACGAAACCATTGGCCTTCCTATCGATTGCTTATGGGGCTACTCATGCCGCCGTGTAATGTGAGACCTGGGAGGTATGGATGGGAAATGGAGGCAGAGAAAGAGAGATATAGAAAGAAATGAGTTAGCATATGGGAACCAAATTAAGATGAACTGAAAAGCAAAAACTATGCTGTTTTTTTAGGGCTGTCAATCAATTAAAAATTATAACATAATATGCAGAATAATTAAACAAATAATCACTATTAAAATATTAGCATTTATTAATCTTTTGCAGATAAAAGTCTTAAATTAAGATACTTACAAGACATTATTTTCTTGTTGCATATAAATGCATTGAACACATTACAAAAAGTGACAAAGTCAAATGTGGTTGTTTAAATTACCTTTTTATACATGGATAGTCAGGTGCCTGACCTGAATGACAAGTACTTCAGATCTCTATCTTCCGCACCACAGGCCATCCTGTGTGTTGCGTTTGAGGGTTCAAAGTATCAGTACAGAGTCCTACCCTTCGAGTGCTCCATAGCCAGTTGGGTCCTCAGGTCAACTGGGAGAGAGCAATCTCACCCACGGGCTGAGTATCTCTTTTTCAGTTTGGAGAAGGACTCGTCTCTTCAAATGGAGAGTGTGTTCGCCTGGTGCTATGTAGAAGTGAAAAAGGGTCCTTAAGCTCATTGATTTTTTTTTCACACCCAGTGTTAAGCAGTGCCCCTGACTTGTGCGCACATGTCACTTGCACCTACTGTGCTAAGTCAGGAGTGGAGCAGGGTTTGATAGTTGCCCCTTATTGGCCCAACCAGACCTAGTGCCTATCGACAGTCTTCATGAATTCTCCTGGATACATTTCATGGACCGGGCATGATGGCACCCAGGATATGTGCCCAAGGTTCTTACCTCTCCCTCTGGGACCAGGTGGTGAGCCTGCAAACGCCGCCCCAGAGGAGGCAGACCCAGCCCTGGCTTTCTCTTTCCATCCGCTTCACTGCGGTTATACGTGTACAGAACACAAGCCTTGGAATCTCAGACTAGCTTATGTCTGTTAAGGAAATCAAGAGAGAGGGAAGGCTGTTTCCAAGCGTGGTTGGCCCATTGAATGGTGGCTGCCTTCATCTCTGTGAAAATCTCAAGATGCACATATCTACTTAGGTAGTGAGCTCCTCTTAAGTGAGTGTGTGCTCCCGCCTAGATGTTGACACAGAGTGCTTCGCTGACAGATATTCTAGGCTTGGAGGCTGGGTGACACCTATGGTCGAACCGTTGCTTACTGTGGGCTCCCTTCCCATAAAACCAGTTACACCGCGAGCCTGGTTCGTAGTGTCGGCTTGCTGCACAATTCTCCTCCTATGGACTGGATATGTGCACCATTTGTATATGTGTATTCTCCACATTAACTCCCCTCGGGCAGGATGTGACTTTCGCAGCGTCCTGTACAGGAGAGCTTTCCCAGTGGGCCTGTAAGAACAGCGGTGACTTCCCTGGCCTAAGCCCTGTGCCTAAAATTGCGGGGGAATCAGGAGGCTTTTGTCTAGGCACTGGAAAGTGACAGCTTTAGTGGCATGCTCAATGGTTGATCCCCATTTAGTCGATGTTGACTTTGTCTGAAGTTCTTGACCGAAAGGGAATGTCCTGGTTCCGTATGCAACCTTCCGTTCCCTGAAGTAGGGAACAGAGGATGTAAACCCCTTGCCACAACCGCTGGACCACCGCTGAGTTACGCTCAGCTCCTCAGCGAAAAAGCAACAAGTGCGTGAATCCACTTCCGTATTTCCACTATTGCGGCATTATGACTTTTCAGTCAATGTCAACTATGTCCTCCGTTCCCTCCTTCAGGGAACGGTGAGTTGCATACACAACTAAGACGTTATTCAAGCACAACAACAGTTTTGTTGACGTAAGGCAAAACCTTTATTGTATTGATCCAGTTATTCGATTGAAAGAACTGCCAGGATTTCACTATATCTGCCCCCTTGAGCAGGCAACATCTACTCAAGATAAAACAAAAACTTAAAGGTTCACCAGTTTGAATATGGTTTTGTGTCCTTACTGATTAAGGACTGTTAGGACTGTTTCATTACATATACTGTAGTTTATTAATGGACATAAATGATTGTAACAAAGTTTTCTATTATGATTATTACAAACGTTATTGTCATAAAATGTAATTTACATGAGGAGGAGAACCATATTGTAGTTTGTGGTTTTTTTTTTGTTTTGTTTTTTTTGCCAGGCTAACTGTCAGAATTTTGCTTTTAAGCCCTTTTAACCAATGGCAATCAATACAACATTAAACAGAAATAAATGCAGCTGCTTTCCACTCAATCCTGATTAAAGTAACTTACCGTTACTATAAAAGTGTATTACATAATTTTTAGAAGTCGTTAAACCCATGTCAAGAAGCGGCACAAGTGCACAAGGGAATAAGGAGGGTGGATGATTTGCGAGGGATATCCGGTTCGTTTACGCATCACAACATATGTGAACATTTTACTGACAATTTGACAATTTAATTAATAGTCTATATTTTACTGATAACTTAGCATACTGAAAACTATATTTTACTGTTAACTGATAAAAAATAAATGTTACTGGAATAATTTGAGGAATGTTTCATTTGCATATAACGTGTTGTCTTTCTTAAAGCTGTAATGCACCTTCGCGTGAAGTGGAAAATCGATTCTTGAGCAATCGCTGGCAACTAATTCAGTACCTTCACTTGGGACGGCACCTTTGTAATGTCAAACGTAAGAGGCAGCGTCTTAAGAAGCTTCCTAAGGGACACTTTGGGGAACACACTAAGGAACATAAACAACTTTGGTAAGATATATCTTTTGAGTCTTCTTCGTGTGCTAAGAGTGAGCGTAATCGGGGAACCGAGCCCAGGTCGTACCTGTAAGAATTAGTCCAAGAAATTCTCCGGGTAACCTTCTCACATTACAAAGACACTTCACTCACACACAGACTCTCTGCAGAAAGAAAATGACAAAGGACAGCATGAACACAGCTCAGTAGCTCGAAGCCCCACAGGCTATAAGACGAAAGAAATGACCATGGTGAGACCTCCACAAAGCTTATGCAGTCAGCAATTTTCCGTCAACGTAGGCAAATCCTGTTTCCCCGCAAGGAAATGATGGCAAAACAAGATGAGTGAAGACAAAGAATGAAATGTGTCCGGAAACTCCAAAAAGATACATGTTGACAGCTATTTCTGCTTTGAAGGCCAGTGCTAGTCTGTCTTCAGCTCACAACGGCCACAATATTAAGACTTAATATGACATAAGCTCTTGTTTGAATCTCAAATGTTTAACGAAATATCAGCACCTAAATAAAAAAATTATCAACACACTTTTATGGTAATTCATAACTATTTTACTTCTTGGCAATGGCAAACTGGTGGCTAATTCATAAATTCATATAAATATTTGTACATTTTGTATCTGCTTACGGCCCAGGGATGTTATCTTTAGGTATGACCCACTTTCAAAAAAAAAAAAAGAAAAAAAAAATTGTATGTTTTCATACAAATCGGCATCTCGTAAAATAGTAATGTTTTCTTGTGAGATTGACTAGAACATTCTCCATTATTGATTACATGGTTATTGATAAAAGATACGAGAAATTCATACTTTTACAAGACGTGCTTGTTTCCTTCTCTCTATCCTCCTCGGTCTCACAGCAAACACTATTACACATCACCACACTCAGCAGCAGCAGTGCAGACTGGAGAGAGCAATTATCCGTCACTTTGGGGAGCCCATTCACACCTTCCTCCAGGAAGACCTTTCCTGACATACAGCGGAGGCAAACAAGCTTTGTGGTTGTGCCGCCCTCTCAGCCCAAAACCTTTGGCAGCTTTTCTCACCACTTCTGATACAGTTATAGCACACATTAAGACAAAGAACTAGTTTGACAGCAAAATAAGAGTGTTTTTCTTCCAGTCACTCTTTTAATTTATCAGACACTTTCTTTTCAAAACCTTTTGACCAAAACATTGTGAAACCCTTTTGAAAGGTGCTGAAGGAAGAAAGAAAGAAAGAAAGAAAGAAAGAAAGAAAGAAAGAAAGAAAGAAA
>JAOTRC010000043.1:17909298-17927172 GCA_027497675.1 Cyprinella lutrensis
AGGGGTAAATTTTTTTTTTTTTTTTTTTTTTTTTTAATGCTATATATCATCTCTTATAACCAGCAATTTGTGATACCTAAAAACAATTGAACTGGTTGTTGAAAAATAAAGTGTTGATGAAAGTGTTTGCATCTTTATTAATAAGTTGCGACATTATTGCATGGTGGCAAAAAAAAGAAAAAAAAAAAGAAAGAAATGCTGAGAGCCCAGGACAGCTCATAAACATGTAAGTGCCTGCCAAAGACACTAAATATCCACCGACTGCTCTCATATCAGAGGCAGCGGCTAATGTCTCTGCGGTCTGCACAATGTGCAGATGTAAGCAGGTTTCGGTCTTTACTAGCCAAGTGAAGAATCTGACACTTCCATCCCAGAAGAACAGAATGATTAAGTTTAGAGCAGTTTAATGGGCAGATTGTACATAGCTCTGTGTTTGGGTTCATTATACTTAAACTTGAGGAAATACGTCTGAAGAATTAAATCTGACTGGCTGCGTTTCTATAGCTTTTTGTCATTTAAAGGAGCTGTGTGTAAGAAATGTATTTCAAATGATCATAAAATGACCCTGATGTCACTAGACATCAACAAATCATGTTCATTTCAAATACTAATATCAATATACTAATATTTCAAATACTAATAAATGTTGGATAAATACTAATATCCAAATACTATAGGATATTGTAATTTAAAAAGTGAAGTTGCAGCCTCAACTGATGTTGATGTTGTCATGTTTTGTTTTGGTCTCAAGCTCCACCCTCAACCTATCTACCAATCATGAAGTCCGTAGTGTTGCAGCATCCGGGTTGCCAGCTCTGCTCTAGTTACCACAGCTGCAGCTACAAATGTGTGGAATAAAAAAAAAATGTTGGATCCTCTAGCCTAGCAACAAGGAGTCAGGGGAAAGGGGGAGGGGATACACCGCTCAAAAGTAAATTGAAAGTGATTGCAGTACCAGTTTTGGCCACAATCTTACATCAGGCTTTTTTAAGATTGAAAAGAAAAAGGTTTAAAATCCAATGCAAATATTCAATTGGTTGTTGTCATGGGGTTCAGTATTCTCTTTCCATGCAAAGTGAGGAGAAAGATCACAGTCTGCACTGTCATTATGCTAAAAGGAAATCTGGTATGAAAGGCCATTTCTTTTAAGAGAATCGCTCTTCTTCTTTACTGGCCGAAGAAATATACTCAAACCATTTATTATCTATTTTCATGCAAGCTGATCTCTGTTGCCCTTTGCAAAGATTAAGATGCAAAGGCACATTTTCTGAAAGGAGTTTTCATAAAAATACTCTTGCTTAGAGCATATATTTGCAGTAAGTAAAGAAGTTTGCATTGACCTAGTTGCTAAATGTCAGCATGTGACATATACTGTATGTTTTACTCAAATATAACATACAGAACCAAAAATAAGGCACTTTCTAATTTTGCAAAAGAAATGGCCATGAACCAATGGCATAAAAAATGCAATGCTGGAGTAATTAAATATAATTTTAAAATCATATTTAACTACACAACAGCACAGAAGAATGATAATCATTAATCTTGTTGACAAAATATATTATAGACCTACTTATTAATACATTTGATTACTATTATAGTCTCTGTCTAGGCAACACAACAGTCAACAGTAGCACAGCAACAGCAAACTTCTGACTAAAGGACACTAATGAAAATGAAAGCGATTCTGTGCAGAGAGTCAGAAGCACCTTGGCAGAGGAAGACTGAATACACAGTGAGTCATGGCCAAGCAGGGGGATTAATTATTCACTAGAGCAATGCATCAGTGGTTTATTAAATTAAATAATGTCCGATGTTCCAGAGCGTTCCAGTAATCACCGCTGTTTCTGATCAATACCTCAAGCAACTGCCATTAAAATTGTTCTCATTCATTAGAGAAAATAGCCCTTTCTTTGAAGTGCCTTGAAAAAGAGCTGAGTTTTAGCTTACTGTGTTCAAAGATGTGAGTATTCACTGGATAGTAAAATTGCAGAAATAACTTACACTGCATAACTATAGTATTGTATAGACTCAATTATTTTCCAGCTGCGGAACCGAAAATCAAGAATGCCAACATTTTAGAAGTCAAGAAACCTTTACAGAAATATTTTTTGGCAAACAAAACATTGTGCTAAACTGATATAACATCTTATTATTTGCAGTTTGCATTATTTACAGTTTGCAACAGCATCACAACTGTTCCCTTTCAAGGGAACTCTTGCTGCGTCGGAAATCGACACATTGCGGAACGCATTCAGTGTGAGCCTGTATGGAACTACGCTATCTCAAGACCAATTCGTACGACTTCGTACGAGTGATTAAAAAGTGGCCAATTCGTACTAATTCATACGAACTCACTCGTATGAATTCGTACGATTTGTCCAAACCCACGGGATGGGTAGGTTTAGGGTCAGGGGTAGGTCATTCGTACGAATTCATACGAATTGGCCAATTTGTAAAAATATGTACGATTTAGCAAAAATGTACTAATTCGTAGGAGTGAGGTCATACGAATTGTTACGAATTAGCCACCTTGTAAAATTCGTACGAATTCTCGTGGGATTGGGTTGTATGGAACTAGTCCAATCTTGATTGGTGTTGCGTCTTGACGTCAGCCGTGACGTCAAAACTTTCTCCCAAAAGGGGTTTATCTGTTTCAAAAGAAACTATAAGCAGATGGACAGTGGATAAAATCTCTCCACCTTATGAGCTGCGTGATTTACATTCACCTCTGTCGTTAAGAGCCCACTCTACTAGAGGAGTGGCTTCCTCTAAGGCCTTGTTGGCAGGAGTTTCCCTGCTAGAGGTCTGTGATGACGCAGTATGGGCCTCCCCTCACACTTTTATAAAACACTACAGTCTAGATCTACCCTCTACACTGGGTTCACGAGTTCTCTCGTCTTGAGTGTCTCAGTTTGCTTTACACCAGGGCGTACCGCTGGCACACTGGACATTTCATTCCCCAATGTGTCGATTTCCGACGCAGCTAGAGTTCCCTCGAAAGGGAACGTGTTGCGTTACGACTGTAACCCTCATTCCCTGAGAAGGGAACGAAACGCTGCGTTCCTCAGCTCCTGAGAACGACTTGCTTCGATCAATCAGAAGCTGACACTGCTTTGTTTCGGTGTCCTTTTATAGCTTCCGCTCACCGTCACATGTGACGTCATGGCTGAGGTCAAGATGCAACACCAATTAACAGGTTCCATACAGGCTTCAGACGCATCACGCTGAAGGCGTTTCCCGATGTGTTGATTTCCAACACCGCGTTTCCACAGTCGTAACCCTAGACGTTTTGTTGCTTGTTTGATTGTTTGTTTTACTACTTGTTAGCTATAAGCTAATTTGTAAAAATGCGACCTTGTTGGAATATTGAACAATGCTGCCATAATGTTGTGAAAAGTGCTATCATTTGAAAAACAGCATAGAAAATTAAGATTTATTTGAGAATATAGGCTAACCAACAACAGCAGTTCAGTCCAAATAAAATACAAGGTTACAAGTCATAACAAACAAATTCAGGGCAAAAAGATTACATTGGAGGGGAAAAAAAGAGTACCGAAAGGGAAAGTAATCAAGAAAACAATAAGGTTTTAAGGTGTTCCCGTTTTTTAAAGTATCACATAATAATGTAACAGTTCACTACCCAGTATCTTCAACAGCGCCAACAACTATCGCTTAAGGACACCGTGCCCTTCTCTTCCATAAGTGTCATCGCCTAAATAAAAGCCCTGACCACCTTGCCACAACACTTTCACTCTTCTGTTTCCGACCACAGAGTTCAATTAACAGAAAATTTCACGATCCTTCGCTTGGCTTGTCAGGCCTGGAGCAGAGTGACTCTGAATGACTTTGAGAGGCCACAGAAGGATCAATAAGTCACAGACACCTTTCTCAACAGAGTTGTCAGGCCTACCAGACACTTTTAAAGCAACTTTTAAAGCGCGTTCCAGCGTGTGGAGTGATTAAGCTTGAGCCTTAAAAATAAATTTAAAAATTGAATATATTCTAACATTACACTTGTCCTTTTCTGAATATGGAATTCAAACACAGAACTCTTCCAATTTAGAGGATATTCTGAGTCACTTACAGATGTGTTTGTGGTTAATTGACAGCTAAAGTGTAAACCAAAACACTTGAATCAAATACATATCATTAAGTGTGTAAACCCCAAATTGTTGTATTATGTTCCAAGTAAACTCTGCCTTCAGCCATACAATGAAAGTCAATGAATATCCACTATAACTGTGTGCTACAAAATAGAAATGCTTATGTTTGGAACAGCATAATTAAATGATGAAAGACTATTTTTAAGTATAATTGGTTACTCACTACTTCTCTGTCTTTTCACTGTGTCTGATTTACCTATTGTTCCTGTTCCAGTCTAAAGCCCACCTTAGTGAGTCTCATTAATAAACCCAGAGACCGGCTTTGCTCTAGACCTACCACAGCTCAGAGCAGGATATGATGGACATCTTGTCAACAGAATCCAAAGATGGATTAAATGAGAAACTGGATAATTGTGGTATTCAGTCTGATCCCATCTGTTCATGTATAAGATTCATTGAACCTAATTAACTCCCCACATGCTTTGAGAAGGTTTCACATGTAGCTGATTGACGTTGTTCACTTAAGAGACGCACACTCGATTAATTTTGTCTGTGTTGGCTGTAGAAAGAAGGGGAAACAGCTTCTGTAGTAAAAGGAGATTTGACATTAAATACCACATTATATTTCTGAGGGTTACTGTGGTAGAGATTGAGTGTGTTTGATCCTCTGTAAAGGGAGTCTTGTAACCGGAGGGGGCAAAGAGCCTGGCATAACATCACTAAAACTGCTGAGACTGGACAATAACTAGGGCACATCAAACATGCTCCTGTTATATGAAAATGACTATGCATTCATAATGATGTTTACTTTTAATTTAATATATAATGACAAATAAAACCTGTAATTTAAACCGTAGTCACACAGTTATTGTCTTTTTACTGTTGAAAAGAATTCACAAAATTGAGTTTTTGTTATTTTTTTACCAGATCCAGAAGTTTAATGAAAAGATTTTAATGAGCATTACTTGACCTTGAACACTTCAGAAAAGCAACGAAAGCAGTAAAACTCAAAGGTGCCCCTGCATCATTGTAGAGGTGGTTGAACTCTGAGCTCCTGTAATTAACTTTGTCTAGCTTTGTGAGGTCACCCACTCAGAGTGACTGTACAATGCAGTGCACGAATTTCACCATTAATTTAGCAATATGTGAACAACACATACTGTTAGGGCTCGAGGTGTCTTGTCTTGGCATATGCACCCTCCTGGGCAAAACAACAGCCCGTTAAGCTGCTCTGTCCTTGTGTAAGGAATATAAATGCTTTTTTTCCTGCCCTGAGGCGTCAAGTCACCCTGGGAGAAATTTGTGAATAAGCAAAGGTTATTTAAGAGGGGGTAAAATCGCCAGATGTCTCTCTGTCACGCCATTATCTTGTTTTTCTATTTTATTTATTTATTTTAAAATGAACCAGACTCAACAGTAAGGCTTATGATATGCATTTACTATTGCATTTTTACTTGGAATCTAAAATACTCTGTTGGATCAGTGTCCAGTTATATTCACCTACCATTATTGCAACTAAGTTTAAAAATCTTAAAGACAGACACAAGACAAGAACTATTAGGTGTTTAAAAAAGCTCCGAAGCAAAAAATAATTCAAGTTTCACTTGAATTAGATTGGCCTCTCTAGCGAGATTCCTATTAGTCAGTCATGACCAGCGTTGTAGTGACTGACCGATAGGGAACTTCTGACTCTCGATGATTCCAATCCGAGCCAGGGTTGGGGGCTGTAGCACATGAGTTCGGGCCAAATTCCGAGCTCAGGGCCCTTTCCCCGAACAGCATGCCAAATACGCATATTTCATACCCTATCTGAATACATGTAAGTGCAAATAAGTGAATATCAAAAATGTGCTCTGTATGAATTGGCCCTAATTGTGTTTATTTGTATGCATCAGTCTGCTAATGGTTGTTCTCTTGAGTCCATTTAAGCGCTGTGAGGTGAGAGTTCTGCTGTGTTCTCTGCTCTGAATGGATGGAAACAGCTGTGATTAAGGTTGGCCCTTGGAAACACTAAACGTGGTGGGTCTCCCCAGACCATCTCCCAGCTGCAGCAAACATCTGCCTGCTGCCTTGATGACGGGGAACACCGGGAGAAGTTTGGGTAAAACAAAGGCTGAGCTGTCTCTTGTGAGTTCACAGCATGTTCAGTGGTTTTGTTTTCATTTTTTTTCTTGCTATTTTCTCATGCTGGTGTAAAGTACAGATGTTGTTGGTCGCCAAACATCTGTGACAGTGGAAAACAGTATGTTATAAATTGCTACAAACAGGAGAACATGCCAAGACACTACACATTAACTCAATTTATAAAGTTCACATGAAAAAGTTTCAGTGATATCCTTGCTAATGTCAGTGCTTCAAAAGCAGTAAAGATCTCCTCTAGCAATACACCATCTTTAAACATCGTGACACTTCAAAGGAAGCCATCATACAGATCAGACTAATTCAACAGTATGAGCATCATACAACACTCTGGTAATAGCGGCATTAGGATACATGAGATAGTCCATTAGCAGATGAGAGTGTCTCCAGTGCCATTACTGCTCATTTGCTCAGCACAGTAATACCTCAGATCCACAGGAAAATGAGATGTAACATTTGAAAGCGTGCCATCAGAAAGACAGCGCTAATGTTATGGTTAATTACCATATTTAGTTCTGCGTAAGAGGAAATGGAGGAAAATAACCTTCAGGAGATGAATCAATCAATTTGTTTAGCTGTTGTTACGCATAGCCACATAGAAATGCAGGGGCATTTGTGATGTCTGCTGTGGTGAAAGTAGTGTTTACCTAAAATAGTGGCATATAAAGTAATTAATTCTTCATAATGTGGACCACATAGAGAGGTCAGTGGGGTGCTGCATCCGGATGTTTCATTTGTGTTGTCTCAAATGGTTTAGTTTGTCATATTTTTCCCCCCTGCAAAATTCTTTGCATTTGGCTAATTTGTTTATCATCCTTTCTTTTCTACTACTGCGCTACAAAAATCATCTAATGCAGTCTCATAAAAAAGTAAAGAAAATATTTCAAAATGAACTAGGCTTTTAACCTATAAACAGGCCTGCAGACATTACCACATTGCCTAATTTAATGGTTTTAAATTCAAGTAGTACTGTCCTTATAGAATTAACACACTTTATTTATTAATTTATTTTCAGATGATGCCTAAAAGGGGGAATGTGTAATTTCTACACTGCCCTGCCATTAACACTAAAAGCAAACACATCTGAAAAACATTCTCACAAAGTAACTGGTCTGAAATCTCACTTAATAATTGGCCTCCCCTCAAACATATACTTGACTATCTAACACAAGCCCAAGGACAATGTTCCTGGTTGCACCAAACAAACAGCTAATGCTGGTTCTGAACAGTCCCTGAGGTTTATGCTCTTCTGTTTTTCTTATCTTGACTGATTTTCTTTTAAATCAGTTCAATGGTTTAGTCCATAGAGAGGAGAAAGTGAACACTTCCAACAGTGCCGTGAGCATCTCTGTGTCACCACTGTGCACCACGCAGCATCTGGACAACAAGTTCCCTCATGATTAAAAGCAACAGCAACCACATGTGCACAGAGAACAAGGACAAACTTCAATAACTAAAGAGAGAGAATGAATCATCAGGGTTTTTCAAAGCACCATTATCACGGTTAATTTAACTGGAATAATAATGTTTGCTATTATTAGTTTAAATGATAATGTATTTAAATTAGTTTTCCTATCCACTGTTTTTTGCAGAACTTCCTTTATGATGTCTATACAATTTTGACAGTCAATTTTCCCAGCAATTTTGTGTACAGAAATTTGCAGCCATGTAAGTAGAATCAGTTGTAAATGGTATTCCAGGGCCTTGGAAAAAGATGAATAACTGACAGCATTTTAAAGCTCTTTAAAGCGGGTCGTGACTTCCGTGGTCTTTGCAGGCTGAGAGAGTCTCCAGCTAATGGATGAAAATAGAGGCAATATTCAAGGTAAATGTTAAAAAAATCACTTAGTATCCATTCGGCATGACTTTCAGCAAAACAAAACATTAAAATGTAAGAAGTGGGTGTCATGCTCAAAGTGTGGAAATGTCAGCAAGATTAAGGCAACCAAGAAACGGTCAATCATGAGCTTGGCGAGCCCGATCTCATGAAAGTTCGTATCTATAGCACGAATGTCATTTCTCGTGGCATTTATACACCAAAAACGTTTTTTGCATGTATATGGTACGCGTTTTTCGCGTGCACATGATACGCACTTTTTGGCGTATAATACGCAGGAACTACCCACCCCCCTTCCCCTAAACCTACCCCAGGGTTTTTTAGTGCGTAGCATAAGCACGCAAAAAAAAAAAAAAAAGAAAAACATTTTTGGCGTATAAATGCCACGAGAAATGACATTCGTGGTATAGATACGCATCTTCATGAGACTGTGTTGGCTTGGCAGACCTTGAGTACCCTAAGCAAGTGAAAACACCAAACGTCACTGGTGGAGGAATGTTTGCTGCAATTTTTAGTGGTGTCATCAGTATTTCCCAGTGGACTGTTGAATACAGTTAATTTAGGGCATGTCTACTATCTGATCTTATCAGTTATAGGAAACAGACAGAGGTGTAAAACATTGAATCAGGTCAGCCAGAAGCTGTGAAAACCCGCTTCCAGAGCCCATACTGTTCTTTCCGATTGCCTTATCAACATGTTTGGTCCTGTGCGGCGATAATCTGTGTGTGTGACACAAAGAAAAAAAAAGCAACAATAAATGGTGTTCAAACACAGCTGTGAAAGTTCCAAGAGCCACAGAGGACAGCTGTTCATGCATCATTTATCCCACTGGCACCTGAATCAAGAAACTGCTCTTGTCTCTCTCCCAGTATCAGAATTACTTTGGGGCCTATAAAAGTTGCCATGTAGTTTTTGAAATCAGTTTTGGTCTTACTTCACTCTGTATTTTGACTTAAGATGGCTGTTTTAGATCAATTTATGGGTAAAACAGACCATTTTTAGTAGCTCGAGGCTAAACCATTGAGTCAGGGTCAGGCAAACAATTTGGGTCAGGCAAACAATTCGGGTCAGGCAAACAATTCTAAGGTCTAAAGGTAAAGACTAGTCTAAAAAAAGGAAAAAAAGATTGTTTTCACTGTACATAAATGTTGTATATCTCACTGGGAGCATCCTCATGAGCCCGACAGCCAGTGAGTGATATTGAAAAATTGTACTTTTAAGATAAACTAGATAAACTGAAGATTAACAACACATACATACAAATCATAGAACAACCGGAAGAAGTAACATTAAACTGAAAGGTCACTTGGCACGACTGCATCAAAGTATGTGACGAATATCCATTAATTTGAACACTGGCCATGATAGTGTGTCTTCTGGCTGCCTGTTTCAATTACACACCTTACACAAGAATGGAAAGTGACAACCATCCATTTTGTTCTTTAATTACAAATCACAGCTACAACGAACAAAGATATCTCAAGTGGTCAGGAGAAAGCAAAAACTAATTTAGACTGAAACAAGGAATGAAATGGAATGAAGGTAAGGGAAGGGAAAAGCACTTTACACTTATCAACACTTCAATCTCCATTTATTGAATGCAATATCACTTTAACAAAATACAGTAAATTAATAGTGAACAATGAACGATACTTTCAAAGCATTTATTAATCTAATTTAATGTAAATTTCTACACATACTAATACATTTCAGCATTTCTTTTCATACATTTTTTATGATGTTTCATCACTTACCTAGACATCTCTCACTGGTCTTAACACACACACATTCTGACCAGATGGAAATGATGTATGACTTCATCTCTCTGTCATTGCAGCATGAACAAACCCTGCTAGTTTGGAGTGAAATTTCACAGACAGTTCATTGCACCATTTCAGTGAGATGGATTGTGCCTCTTGGGCTTAGTTTATTTTGGGTGAAGTATTGTCAGACAAGTGGCCCGATACATAATGAGGCCATCACGTTATGACAACTGCGTTCAGAAGCAAGAACATGCTGATGTGTTGAGACAGAACCTGCCCTGACTATTGATATGCCATTTCTATTTATTCATTAATTTGTTCTTTTTGTTTGAGACATCATGTAATATCTACACATTTGAAGGACTCCATTCTGAATGCATTTCATTCCTCTTATGTTCACCATACACCAATTAGTCACCAAAGAATATGAAGTTAACAAGTCTAATTCTGTCTCCCCATTGTCATCAAATGATGCAGCCAGTGCAGTCAGCTATAATGAGTGTGTGAGTGTGTGCAGTTATATATATGTTGTGATGTTGTGTGTGCATTTAGGATTCCTTATGAGACTGTTTTGAGTTGGACTTAGTTTGACTTCTATGGTATCAATCGATGATCTGGAACGAGAGCTGTAACTGTATTGTTATTGGACAGCCAGCCTGCCAAATACTTACCTGTATCCTGTAAAATATTTTTACGTGAAAAGCCAAAAGAAATTTACAAAAGATCACAAAGAAGGATCTCAAAGTGTGCAGTTTCAAGATTTACATTTCTAAGCACTTCACATCCATCTCACATACTATTAGTCAATATACACAGCATCCAATTGCCCAAACTCTAAGTAAAATATATAGCCAATATATATAAAGACAGCTTCAAAAATGTAACATGTCATTAACTATTGTGGATATTTAAGTTGAATGTTACATATTTCAAGACATGTTTTGATGGATGTCTTTTTCATACATTGTCTACTCTAGATAAGATGTAAAGGAACGTCCTTTATGAACTGTTGTGAAGGCTCATAAATATCTACATTTCAGCCCCACACACTATTTCTAGAACACCTAATTGCATATATTTCTCATACTGTCATTCTGGATGGACAAAGACCACAAAGGAAGCCTAAATGAATGGTGTCAGGGTGATTGGATTTACTCAGTGACCATATGAGAACGGAACGATGATTATCTATGTTTGAATTAAATCCAGTTGAGTTAAATACAAATCCAGGTCATAATAGCTTTATTTAAATCCCATTGCAAATTACTTTAATGGTTTTCAACTGAAAATAATTACTGTATTTTTGTCACAAGTTACAATAAAAAAAAAAATGTTTATGACCTCATCAGGTTGTGTTGGTCTGAGGCCACATTTACATGAAGCCAAAGCTTTTCGTATCCGATGTTTTTTTTTTTTTTTTTTACCTTGTTTTAAAAGAAAAAGTCCGTAAACACGGCGGCGTTTCGAAAAAAATCTGCGTACACACGAAACCACTGAAACTGACTGAAAACGATGTAGTATACATCCCAGACCAGTATGTGGCACTGTAATTCTGCCATAGAGATACACAACAAATGCAAGAAGAAGACTTAGAGCATGTGCATAAAACCTTGCGCGCTGTAGGCTACTATATAGACAGTAAAATAAATACTAGGCTATACAATAATATTAGGCACAGTTTCTTTTTTAACAAGAACTTTACTGAACAACCATAAATTGCTTGGTAAAAAATAGAGTCACGATATTCGAATAGTTAGCGGACTCTTGCGGAAAACTTGCCACAAAGTACAGGTAAAAGTAACAAATGTGTCAAAGATAGACATTTTAATTGTTTATTAATAAACTAGTGTTTTCTATGTCATTCTTGACTGAAAAGAGAAAGTTGACGAAGTTGCTGACTCGCCACTTCGCAGTATTGTGAACGCGCCTATGAAGTAGGCTATGTACTTCATATGGATTGGGCTATAAAAGAGAGTTATCTTTTCATCTTGAATTGTTGTTCCATGTTGTTTAAACATAGTCATGTCAAGCTTTCTATATATTTCTGAGTTTCGGTTCATTTATGAGACAAGCTCCAGTTCCCGTTTCAGTCTCAACGTCAACTACGCTCCTTGCAGAAAATGCTTCTAACTGTTCCTCAGTCTCGCTTGAGGCATAGTGGAGATCGCACCTTTTCTGTTGCGGCTCCTGCACTCTGGAATGTGTTGCCATTATCTCTCAAATCGTCATCAAGCACAGGCATTTTTAGAAAGGACTTGAAGACTTATTTATTTCATGAAGCTTTTGGCATCTGAGTAGGTCTGAGAACTGAGAGTGATTTGTGGTTGATTATCTGGGTATCATTTCTTGATGTAATTTTATGTGTCTTTGTATTATTTATTGCCTGTGGACAGCAATTTGGTCCATTTTAATGGTTTTGAAAGTGCTTTTATAAATAAAAGTTGAATTGAGTTGTTGAGATGAGTTGAGTCACGAGCAATGCAAGTTATATCGGGCCGGCGACCATGTCCTGATTATAGCTATTTTTTCTTCTCTATATTTGCTTCTTATTTATTAAATCCAGGTGACTGGTTGATCCAGTTTGGTTGACATCTCTTTGGATATGTGCCCAAGGTTCCTACCTCTCCCCAAAGGTGAGACCAGGTGAGCATGCAAGCACTGCCCTGGAGGAGGCAGTCCCAGCCCTTGCTCTCTCTGTCTGTCCACTTCATCGTGGTTATGTGTGCACAGAACACAAGCCTTAGGACCTCAGACCAGCTCTTGTCTGTTAAGGAAATCAGCAGAAAAGGAAGGCTGTTTTCAAGCAAGGTTGACCCACTGAATGGTGGCTGCCTTCATCTTGGTGAAAATCCTGAGATACATGTGTGCACTTAGGTAGTGAGCTCCTCTGAAGTGAGTGTGTGCTCCTGCCTCAGCATTGACACAGAGTGCTTCGCTGACAGATATCCTAGAGTTGGGCACTGGGCGACACCTAAAGTCAAAGAGCTGCTTTCCGTGAGCTCCCTTCTCATAAAGCCAGCCGGGGGGAAGCAAAGAGTCTTAATTCCCCAAAAAAGCTTGCTTCCCCCTCTTTAAAAGCACCATCCGCAACTGATTTGAGTAATGTGTATATCAGTTCAATGATCTATAAAAGGTTTGCCCCAGGTCTGGAATATCATCCACTAATGCTTCTCTGAAGCAGATTTTCTCAGTAGTCTGAGTAAATTGGAGATAACTTTGTGCGTAAACACTGTGGTTATGTATGCTGCTCACTGTCCCTCAGTTATTAGCCGTATCCTCCATCTCAGCACTTCTTTGGATGACAGATCTGCCAGGTGGTGTTGTTCTCAGTCTGGACAGTCTTATTACTGCTGATTCAGATTTTACTGACCTTCAACATTACACGCTCACTGACTGAGAGTTAAACAGCTCTGTTTAATTAATAAACCCATATGCCATTATCAAAATATATTATAATTATATTAGATTTCTTTATTATTGTTTAAGCAATATACTCGACTGGTTCATAACTATAAAGAATATGATTCTCTTGTGCATAGACTGTGTTAAACTGTTAATGCCAAGAAAGCTGTGAGACAGACTGTTATTAAATAGGCCTACTTTAGTTTTTAATATTGACAACATACACATTTGAACAAAGAAAGTTGCACTTTTGTCATCATAATATTTCCCTCTGTTTTATCTTGTACCCCTTCGTCAGCTTACCATTACGCGAGTCAGAACTGACGGTACTTCGAGTGTAACTGCATGAGCCAATGCACATTGGTCTGCGTTCTACATGCGCGTCGAGACTCAAGTGCCTCAAACAAGGTGGAGTCCTGCCTATTCTCCAATCCAGTTCCTCTTTTGGTGGCCAAAAGGGCTACTTTAGCTAAGCGCACTGGTAATCTGAGGATTACAGTGAGTGTTCTACCTCCTTGGGCCCCTCACTCCACTAGCGCATCGCAAACATACTGAGACTGCGTTCGTAGGTGGTTTTTACTCTCTTATAAGAGCATGACCACATCGGCACATTGTTCATCTTGTCTTTCTCATGAGGGCTTGAGCTCTCAGTGTGCCGTGTACCATCGAGGTCGATGGACACGTTCACTGTCTCGCATGCCTGGCAGCTTTCGGATGGGATTACTGGTCCTTCTCATGAGGGACCAAGCATTTCATTCAGGGCTCCAGGGGAGGATCAGATGTTGATCACTGCATCGGAGAGAGGGCTGTTACACTCTGGAAATTAAGATGATGCTGAGTTCCCACTGTAAAAGTGTGTGTGCTCATGCTGAATCAGATTCAGACTTGACAGCCACATTTTCTTGGGCTACTCTGGGGTCGCAGTACAAAGTCTTACCCTTCGGGCTGTCCCTATCACCCCATGTCTTTATGAGGGTTTTGGAGGCAACCATTGTTCCACTCTGAAAACTCGGCATTCGTATGCTCAACTATCTCGACGACTGGCTGATTCTGGCTCAGTCTCAGGATCAGTTGTGCGAACACAGGGCAGGGCTTGCAAAATCGCTAGCCCGAAGTCCCGGGGCTATTGTGTTTTCCAGTCAGGCTACCAAGATGCAAACCGGTCTACACTATCTAAAATAGAGTAATCAAGTTCATCCTTAAACTTCTGCCTAGCCCCCCTAAAAATGTGTCATTACGTATAAGCTAAACAATTCCTGTTCGCTTCAGTCTTGTTATAATCAGATTCAGCTTGTTCTTCAATCCGCAGCGCGAGCAGAGCGTACGTCAGAAACAGAGGACGGTGTGTGCGTGTTCATATGACCCTTATTGGTCTGTCACTGCTCGTCAGTGTCAGAATATTTGAGATGAGCAACAAAAAAAGTAGGCAAGCTTTATGTTCACAGAAGCTGCTGAGCACAAATTTTAGCAGAGCGACTGATGCTTCAGTTTACGGTCAAGTGCAAGCTAAGATGTAGTAAGTAGCTTAACTAAACATTTCATATTTTAGGTCATAAACGAATGACAAAAATAATAAGAAAAAAAATGGTATACTAGAATACGACATTGATCTTACAACAGTTAAAATGAAATATTACCTTTTTTGAGAACGTTTTTGTGTTTCATTTTGACTTGGGAAAGAGTTCTTTTGGTTCCAAAAGGGTTACACCTTATAAAAAAAGAGGCCTAAATATTTCTTGTCAATATACATTGCACTGTATTCTTCAGAAACTGATGTAGAGAAAAGTAAACGCTTGTTGAGTCATGTCACATGCTCAAAAAGACAATTGTTCAACTTTGCAAATTAACAAAAGAAAGGCAAGCATATTTAAAATGTAATAAAAAAAGCTTACGCATTTATATTGTCAGTTATTTTTTGCCAAGCCAATTGTCTTTCCTTCGCACATGCAGCAGTATTGCTTTTTTCATTATAATGGGATTGAACTCCTCATAAGCCAAAATTAAAAATTCTAACTCCGCTTAAGAGAAGTTTTTACCCTTAGTGACCAACTAAAATATGTAAAATATGTGACCAACCCACAATAAGTGCAGTACAGTAGTGTATGTATCTAATTTTGATGTTTTGTTTTATTTCCCATAGTTCCTGTTTCCCTGTTCTGTTTAGTTCTGGTTTCCTTGGTTTCTGGTGTCCCTGAACCCTGATATATTATCAGCTGTGTATTTAATTTATCTGATTTAATTAATTATTATATAGCCTACTCCCTGTTCAGTTCAGTCCTCTGTTGGTTATTGTCTGTGTGTAATGTGTTGTTTGTTTCCTTGTGTTCTTCTAATGCTTTACTTAAAGACTGTTTAAAATATTCCTAGTTTGGGCTGCTTGTGACATGTTACAACTTCCTGTCCTCACAAATTTAAACACCTCGCATGATGTGCATGAATAACCCACAATTAGCACACTGAGACATGTGTTGTTGTTGTTTTTTAATCTTTTTTTTTTTTCAACAAAATGATGTAGGAATAATTCAAATGTCATCTCAGGTATACAGAATCATTGTTGCTGCTACAATAACAAGCGTGTCAAACTGGCTATTTATATTAATCTGAATAATTCATGTTTTATTCAACCATACAATTTAAACATAAAAGACAATTAGATCTTACATTGATCTAGCATCCATTGATCTGATTCCAGAAGAGCTATGGGGCAGATTATGTCAGATATTAAGAACAGAATTGATCTACACATGGTGCCAGTTGCACACTCTTGGTGTAAACTATCGTTTTGAAGGATTTGTTGTTTGGTGTCAGTGAATACTGACACTTTGGCGTGTTTGATTTTGTCCCAGCAGCTGTCTGGTCTAAAAATAACCCCCATTTGCCCAGTAGAATGAATATGGGATTTGCATGCATCTGCTGCCTCTCATAACAATTAATCAAGGAGATCATGCCAGAGCTTTAAATGAATTCTCCCTTCCTTGGAGAGTCAGAATGCTTTAACTAATTGTTAGGAAATGTGTTACTGAAAAATAGGCACAGTCCCAAGGTAAGAGCATTCTACATAGAATTCAGTCCGTTACTAATGTGCTGTCTTTCTGGATTTGAAAGAATTACCACCATGAGAAGACCATTAAGAAATAAAACATCCCTTCAAAAAGCAAACAAAGCCCTGTGCAACAAAAAGGTTTCATTTTGTCAACGCAGTACTTAACATAACGGATTACAATCTGGCTATATAAATATGTCCTGACTCCTGAATCATGATGAGGACAGCATTACAGGGCATCCCAGCACAGCACATCAAATTTCGCCCATGACTGAAATGCTACAAAAGACTAAATCATGTGATGAGTGCTTAGTGACTAAGCGAAAATGATATATGTTGTCTATTATTTCCATGTTTATCTTTTCCAGCATCCCTACAAGCCTACATTGAACATGCAGTTTGGAGAATGAGTGGACGGATGAATGGATAGTTTACCAACTGCTGTTTTTAATTTCATTTTACTGTAGTTGTCACATATGATGAATGAAGTCTAGAAGTCAGAAGTGCAGTCAATTAAAGTTTTTTTTTTTTTTTTTTCATCAGCAGAAGTCAGCTTTAAGGCTCACAAGGATGTCGTAGGCCACTCTGTTTACATTACATGTTATAACAGTCACATCTAAGCTACATCATTCTTTATGCGCAATCTGACTGCATCCGAGGACATGGTCTCTGAGTGCAAGTAGCAGAAAACACCTTGTAAATTTGACAGGCTGCACTTTAACGTTAATGCAGCATTGATTTATTTTAAATCCACTCTGCTGGAGTTCAGAGCCAAAGACAGCGGCACTGTCCAAATACATAAACAGCACAAAAAGAGTAAAAAGAGATTCCAATTGTCATCAAAAGATACTTGGAGGGGTGGATTGCAGTGCTTGTGTGGGAGGATGTATTGCCGAGTTGAAACAGGAATGATGACAGTCATACATTCATCTGTTTCGCCAACTCACTTATGGAACAGCAGGGATATTTTTATATCATTATGCACAAATCACTAATGATTCCTGCATGCATTTTGCTGCTAAAAGAAAGAGATTTTATAGTTTCTTGTGCAAAAATGTATGAATATTCCAGCCCCCTCGTTCTTCCGGCTCCTGAGGTATGGCGTAAAACAGATCTGACGGAGAGCTTTATTACTCAGCTTCTGAAGACTGCAGATGAGAGCTAAATATCAAGCTGAGATCTCCAGCTCAGAGGAAGCAACATTTACCCAGACACCCCCAGGGACAGGAATCATTCTGTTTGCTATAGACTCCTCACACAGCAGAGGTCAACGTCTAAAAATAAGGCAGGCTTGAGTTACAATTCCGAGGAGAAATTACTTGGATATGGGTAGAAATTATAGGGCTTTATGCAGCTGTGAGACAAACATAAGTGATGCACTGTCAACTTTGAATACCATTTAGTATCTAAGGGTTTCATTAAAAGCAGTGATATAAGCTACGGTTGATAAACAGCAAGCATTACTCAACGTGCATCAGTAAAAATCTAGGAAGTTTACCACAATAATCAACCCGATCACACTAAATGCGTCTTTATAGCACGCATGTGTATTGTCGTGTAATATATACGCTAAAGTGAGTTTTT
>JAOTRC010000043.1:17936861-17953975 GCA_027497675.1 Cyprinella lutrensis
CACACAAGCCTGATAGACCAATATGAAAATAGTATTTTCTCTACAATGACTAATTAAATACATTGAAGATATCACAGTTAACAGCATTTTTCTAAATTTAACTATGAACTGTCAGAAAATAACTGTCACACAGTCAGTATAATAAATCATTGTTCTTTAAAATACATTTATTTATAAAATATATTTGAAAAAAGGATTTAGATTTTTTAAGAATTGCACATGGTAACATTCTTATGAAATTCCTACAATTTATCCTCTCAATTTCCTTGAATTCATAGTTGATCTCTGGTGTTATTGCGCAACATCAAATTTACTTCATAAAAACATTAAAAAAAAATCTCATAATGCCATTATATTGCTTTGTAGCAGATATTATGGAAGGCCATTGATTTCTCAATCTGAAACTGAAACATGAGAAGAAAAACTTGAGACAAGAGGTGGAGTTCGACATTCACCATGGCTGCCCATCGCATCCGATCAGCGAACAACAACACTGTGCTCCCTCGCTGCAGATCTGAGGGCGCACTTATCGATCACAGTGAAGGAGTGTCAGAGGCCACCCTTACAGGTGTCAAGGGTTTATTTTCTTATCCTTAACTTGAAAGCAACGTATTGTTTACTTTTATGTTTTATCTCATGCACCATTTCTGTATCTTTTCCAGCACCTTCTCCTAGCGCCTTACGACTGGACGTTACCTCATTTGGGGCAGTCAAGGAAGTCATTGCCATTAAGGATTACTGTCCATCCAGCTTTACCACTCTTAAGTTCTCAAAGGGAGACTGTCTGTATGTTATAGACACATCGGGTGGAGAGTGGTGGTATGCACACAACAGTAAAGAAATGGGATACATCCCAGCAGCCTATGTCCACCCAATCAATTATCGAGACTCCTCGTTCAGTGATAGTGGTATGATTGACAGCCTAGGTGACATTTCTGAGGGAGTGAAAGAAATGGACATCTCAGGGGAGTGGCAGGACTCGTCCAAAACCACAGAATCTAGAAACGAAAATCCGTTCGTTAATAAACGGATGTCAACTAACCCTTTCCTAAATGGCACGGTGCTAGGCACCTCTGACCAAAACAGTAAACATAATTTAGCAAATGCTTTGTGTTTTGATAATCTCTCACTTCCCATCTCAAACACCAGCAGCACTGTTAACGTTAATGGCTTTGAAAGTGGGCTCTTTGACACACATTTTAGTCCCGGCTCGGGAATCGGTCCAAATCTTCGCCGAAACAATTCGATTCGTAGGAGCAAGCGCTGCTACAGCATGTCAGAGCTGTCTGTCCTACAGTCTTTATCTGATGGGAATCAAGGTTCCTTGAGTTTTTTTGGTGGCATGAAGTCACCTAAACCTGAGCATTATCAAAGTAAAGAGGATTTCAAAACGGCATGGCTAAATCATCGTAAACTTACGCGATCCTGCCACGACCTGGACTCCATTGGACAAAACCCAGGTTGGGGGCAAACCCAGCCAATAGAAACCAACATTGTGTGCAATCTTGACAGTGCCGGCGGTGCCGTGCAGCTACCAGATTCCAGTATCAGCATACACATCCCTGAGGGCCATGTGGCACCTGGTGAGACTCAACAGATATCGCTGAGGGCCCTTCTGGACCCACCATTGGAGCTCAACAATGATAGATGTACTACTGTAAGTCCAGTGGTAGAAGTAAAACTCAGTAACATGGAAACCAAGACGCCAGTCACTTTAGAGATGAAAGTGTCTGTTGTTGTGAAGATGGAGAGCCGCAATACCACAGAGGTGGTGTGCGTAAGAAGCGACTTCAAAGAAGGTCCATATGTCTCGATTCCAAATGCATACATGTATGCAGACACAGTTCAAGTGACTCTGGACAATTTAGAACCTTGCATGTATGTCTCTGTGGTTGCCCAAGCACAAACTGTGGCCCCTTACAACACGGTGTGGGAACATGTCGTAAAAAAGGTCACTCTTGGGGTATACGGGCCAAAACACATCCACCCATCCTTCAAGACAGTGGTGGCCATTTTTGGCCATGACTGCGCCCCGAAGACGTTGCTAGTGAGCGACGTCAAAAAGCACTCACACTCTACTCCACCTGTTGTCCTCCAGCTCTGGGGAAAGCATCAGTTTGTACTAACAAAACCTCAAGACCTTCAAGTTGGCGTGTATTCGAACATGTCTAATTTTGAAGTAAAAGCCAATGAACAGGCAAGAACCGTGAGGGGATTCCAGATCAAACTCGGAAAAGTTGCCCGTCTCGTCTACATGATTGCAGCCCGGGATTCCACTGACATTTTAGACTTTACTTTGCGAATTCAGGTCAAGGATGATAAGGACTGTATCCTGGCCCAGTTTTGCGTTCAGACCCCAACCCCACCACCAAAAACAAGCACAAGCTCCGCTCAAAGGCGCTTCCTAAAGAAAAAGGAAGTAAACAAAATTGTACTGTCTCCTCTTGCAGCGACCACAAAGTACCCTGTGTTTCAGGACAGACTAGTCAAAAACATGAAATTTGCTAAGTTGCTTAAAACGGTTATAAGACAGTCTAAAAGCATGTATTTGCTAGAGTATCTTAAAGGAGATGTGATGGCTCTTTTGAGTGAGGAAAAAATTCAATTTAAAGGACATCTATGGACCAAAGAGTGGTACATCGGATATTACCATGGAAGAATTGGGTTGGTGCATGCAAAAAACATTCTAATCATGGGAAAAGTGAAACCTGTTAATTTCAAAGGGCCTGATCTTATGACTACAGTCCTTTTAGAACAGATCCTGAAGCCCTGCATGTGCCTGACGTACATCTACGCATCAGTGCGAACGATATTAATGGAGAACGTGGCGAGTTGGAGAGCTTTTGCTGATGCCTTGGGCTACATCAATCTGCCTCTGGCACATTTCTGTCGGACAGAGCCGGACAGTGAGCCTGAAAAAGTGGCGTGCGTTCTCGAGAAGCTTAAGGAAGACTGCAACGCAGCTGAGGGCAAGGAGAGGAAGTCTTTCCAGAAGGAACTCATGAAGGTAAGTGTCGATATAGATCTTTCAGCTAAACTTGCGTGAGTACTGAGAGCACCTTGTATAAATAATTCAAAATAAATAAAACCAATCATAAATGAATTTTTTCTTTAGTCATACACTAATTAATTTATTACTTATAAGATCAGCAACTGCAAAGAGAATCGGGAGATGAGTGACGTTTTTGAAAGTTAACAAGTCAAAAGTCTGAAAGTCAACTATCATGACAATAGATCCAGCCTGAAATCAAAAAATGTCATTAAAAATTATAAAAACTTGATGAAGCCGCATGCAATCACAGATGTGCCTCGCAGATGTGATTGAGGGATTTATTCTACACTTTTCTGCTTTGCAAATGAATAGATTTGTATTAATTAAACTATAAATAATGTATCATTTCTGCAGTTCATACCAGAGCCAGTCATATAAATATGTAATAGCATTACTCAGAGCACTCTTCATATAACTGCCAATAAAGCTTGATGTGAAAGTCAAAAGGAACATGAAGCAGGATGTTTCCTAGGGAAATATCAAGTTGCATTTTAGCTTGTATTACAAACACACTTTTAAATATAAAATGCTCTATAAAGGATCAGTCAATCTGCAATTACCTAAAACAAACCTTTTTTGATGTCAGAGAAAGTTCATTGAAGACTTTCTAAATAAAAATCACATATTTAAATGTCAAACTAAAAAATCAATTGTGATTACAACGCTAAATACAGATGAAACTCGAAAAATTACAGTATTGTGCAAAAATTCATGTATTTCAGTAATTCTATGAGGCTTAATTATGGCTTACGGCTATAATAATCTAACAATATTCTAATTTTGAATTTGGGTTCATAAACTGCAAGTCGTAATTATGAGTCTATTAGTTTCATTCTAATTTTTTTGAGTTTCAACTGTGTATCAATAAAAAATTCACATTTTTGCTCATATGTTTCATTTCATATGAGCTTCAATGATAATTCCAATGCTTGTTCTGAAAAGTCTTTACAAAGCAGCACAAAATGACGCCATTTTCATGTTAAATATTCAAGGTAAATGTGGTAAATATCTGACGGTTGACTTCCTTAAAAGTGTAAACACTGTCGGAAATAATTTTTCCTTGCGTAAATTTTTCCCTTTTACTATTTTTGGCTGTGATAATCTATGCAGTTGTGTGTGTGTGTGTGTGTGTATGTCTGTGGTTCAATTGAGTGAAAAGTCGTAAACACACCAAATCCCAGCAATAATTTAGCAAAATAGGGTTTTTAAACTTTCAACGTGTGTGCAACTGTAAAAGTACCACCCAAATGAAAAAAAGCATACAGTCAAAATGCACAAGACTTAAAAAGAATTTCTTCAGTATCTGATATTAAGACAGAGACATCATGGCACGCGCAGGCACGCTTAAGTTTAGTTAATGCTGGGTCTCAAGTGAAGAAACAATGAGCTCAAACATCATCTGCTGAAAACACCACATTTGTAGTGAGATTAAAATATTGATATATGATATATAATATATGATATTGTCACATAGCACATCCCTTTGACAAAGTAAGTTTAAGAGCTTGATATCACTGAAGTGAAGCTGGCTAAATGACTGTCAGACACATGGAAATGTTCTTCATGTACCAAAATTAGGAAGGGTCGTCTGTGTTCATCACAAACGTGACAACAGACCTGCGAGTGAAAATGCCGGAAGATGTGAACGTGTTGAAGAGTCTTAGTTTTGCAGATGTTTCCTTTCTAATTGTTAACATCTACAGAAGCATCAAATATGGACCGAGAGGCGCCTTAAACTACACAATCCCTCCACACCTACAAATCAATTGCCAGGAGATTGCAAACAGATATGCAACTGTAATTGTCTGCACGTTTTAATAAACTACTTGCATATTCTGAATCAAGAAGAATTTGCATTTTAGAGCAATGGAATCCCTCTTGAATTCCCTCTGGCTTTTTGATTTATGAATAAAATGAGGTCTGTGGTTAATATAACGCAAAGATAATTTACTGTTTTGTTTTACAAAATAAATTACAAATGTGATTTTTGAAACCCATTCGAAATTCCCAAGGGTAGCTGTGGTGAATTAGTCTTTCTGGTTACCTAAAAAAATGGACATTCTGACTGAACAGCTTTATACAACTTTGCAATTCCATTTTTAATCAATAAAAGTTCCAGTTATAAAACTTTTTCTTGGCATATTCTCCAGTCTTTATTTAGGGTCTGATGAATTTACAGACTTGCTTCAGAAGAACGAGTGAAAGTCTCTAAACTTTTTGAGTCTTCGATTCCCCATGGTCTCCTCCCATTTCCCCTAGCCTATTGTTCAAGCAGAAGAGCGGTTTTGAATAGATGGTCAGATGTTTCTGACAATAGTTTATAAACAGAAAAAAAAGAGGAGCTTACAGGAAATCAAAAGAGACAGACGAGAGGAAATATAATGAGTAATATCATAAAATCAGATGTTAAAGAAGAAACATACTGAAATCATTCAACTAATCGTGTGTTCAGCTGTCTTATTATTAATGAAAGCTGCATTGTCTAGTGCACATGCAGTGTTAAATCAAGGCTAAGAATCTAAAGAATGAATGTAAAAAAAATCTTTGCACTTATCAAATACCTTGATTTACTCAGACAGGCTTTGTGTGTAATAATATATAATTAAATTCCTGTAGTTGGTCACTGGTAGATCATGACGCTAACAACATCTGTCAATTGGATTCCAAATGAACACTCTTTTCATTTCTGTGGAATTAACATCTGGTTCTGGATTCTGTGACGGTCCAATTGTGGTCAGATTGTGTTTGTCTTTCTGTTACTACTGTGTCTCTGTAGGGTTTACTTAATAAGTTCCTGACTGTGACAGGGGTCAGAGGTGAGAGATGTCAGGAAACAGGTGCACATGAAAGGCCTTATCTTTTTTTAGCTAATGCACACAATCCTTGTGTACAGAGTGTGAGACTTTCACACACAAAATATGATCCCACTTGCATCCAGACAGTGAGTGGCAAATTCACTGCTTGTGCTAGAGGAGCCGAAGATTGTACCGATCACAAAAAAAATGTATCTTCCTTTTAGCACTGACTGAATGTGGAACTCAAAAACACACCGTCCTGTTTGTTTGTAGAACTAACATCTTTGATAAGATGGAAAGCATCCAAGACTCCCGCTATCTCATTTCTCCGTGTTCAGTGCCGTGTTCCTCCCCCCTGAACAGACTTCCTGTCATTCCAAACATTCCAAGCCATGGAACTGGAATCAGAGATTAGTGGGTTTAGGGTGTGTACTTTTAAACACTTGCTGCTGTTGTGAGACCATATTTGAGTACATGAAGAGCACCTGCACTTTTGACAAACAATGTTCAATGCTGAATTACATTCACTGATGGCAATACTAATTATTTTCTTTATTGTATAAAGCGCTAACAAAGTATAAATGTCACATGTCATCATCATCAGATAACAGTGTTGTAGATCATTCAGTGTCATGTATTCAAAAGGCACAGTGGAATATAAGTCCTTATTCATTTTTTAAATGTCAGAAAACACTCTAAGAGAGAAAAGAAAGTCACCTTAATAATACAGAACACTTGTCAAAAGAATGGACGGATATTCCACCCTAACATTTCCCTTGTCCAAGGGGCCCGAAGTCATTCTCATTATATTGTGCTCACAGGAGCATGCACGTCGCTTCCTGCATATCGCCACATTTATCAAAGCACCCGGGATGATGACTTGAGCTCTTGATTGGTCTAGATTTTCTGAGGCGGTGCTTAGAAAACCGCTAACACTATCTCAGTTTTGTTTTAGTATTGCTGTGTACTCTTGGTGAAAGTTACTTATTAGAACAGGCTATATTTAGCAAAAACTAAGGGAAAAAGAAAACACTTTTTTTAAATAACAGATGACATGGTGTGAGATTAAGAAAGCATAAACAATAGTATAACTAAACAAACTCTAAATTTCAGTTTTATTTCAACTGATTTACTCTGTCAAATATTTGCATGTAGATTCAAGGTCATTTATGATTTTTGCCATGATGTTTTAAGCATATATGGGGTAATGTATTGTAACTAGGGATGAACTGGTAATAAAATGATGGCCGATACTGACCTACCATTGTTTTTAGATGTTAAAGCTGATAGTTAATCAATGGTCGATGTTTAAATTTGTAACTGAAAACAATGAAAACTAAAATAAACCGTTTTAAATGTTACAATAGTGTTTAGGCATGTATTAAAATGTACAGTTTGAGAAAATGGATATTCCTTTGCTAGAGATTGCATCTAGATGGACAGGTCAATTTCTGTTATCATTTACCTTCATGTCATTCCAAACCAGTATGACTAAAAGAACATATTTTGAAAAATATCTCATTGTTTGTGCATGCAAGGAGCTCCTCAAAATATCTTTTTGTGTTCCACAGAAGAAAAAACTGAATGAATGATGACAGTATATTCATTTTTGAGTGATCCCTATAACACCTTTATGAAATAATAATAAGCAAGTGTTAGAAAGTTGCAAAATAATTGCACAATTCCATTTCCATTATATGCCAATAGATTTTTGGTAAATTTGGTATGCATTTCTGTATGTTTCTTTCAGGCTCTTCTGAAGATGGATTGTCAGGGCCTGGTGGCACGGCTGGTCATGGACTTTGTGCTGTTGACCACAGCGGTGGAGGTTGCGGGACGCTGGAGGGAGCTTGCTGAGAGACTGGCTAAAGTGTCCCGGCAGCAGATGGAAGCATATGAAGCTCCACACAGGGACAGCAGAGGACAACTGGACAGCGAGGTATAAACAAATTCTCTGTCTGATCAAAGCTCCAGGTGACGGGTTGCCAAGTATCACGAAAAGAGCAAAACAAGCCCATTATAAAAGCAGTATAATAAGCAGACATGGAAAAAATGTACCGGGGAAAACACGCGCTGCTTCTCTACCCTACTTTGTCAGTTATTTGTTAGTCAGTTATACGTTAACAAAAATATGTTAACGTTTTAGTTTTCCGCGTACATGATACCATTGTAAAAATGAACCGCATTCACACAGATTCCCGTCCCATTCACTAACAGCCAAAGTGCATAAAAAGTGTTCGTGTGAAGTTGAAAATGGTGTTGTGTAAAAAAATCTTAATTAATGATTATCTGCAATAGGCTACATTCATGTTGGTTCTGTTCTGTTTACCCTAAGGGGGGCTTATCCACGTTAGGCTGCATAGATGCTCAGGGAGTTCTTGCCCAGAACAGAACCATACCACCAATCCAAACCGTATGCTAATTGTCACTCGTATTTGACGATAATGGTCCAGAAAGAACTGTTTGAGCAGCGGTTATAGAAACCTAATTAATGTGTTTGCATCTAGCTCAGAACAGGAACCAAAATGTTCTACCAACATTTGATGAGACTATGAGCTTCCTCTTACACATTGTTTCACTGGCTTGGGGAATTTGCACACATCCAATCCAATGGAGAGTATATAGGTATAGACACCTGAATATCGTGTCCATGCAGGTTTACATGTCAAACTCAAATGAATATTTAAATTGTTTTCCTCTCACTGAAGGCTATGTGGAAACCTGCCTATGACTTCCTGGTCACATGGGCAGCCCAGATTGGGGACAGTTATAGGGATGTGATTCAGGAACTTCACACTGGATTGGACAAAATGAAGAACCCCATCACCAAGCGCTGGAGACAGATTACTGGCTCCCTCATCCTTGTCAACTGTCTGGATCTCCTACGGAGCTCCGCCTTTAGACCCTCACCTCAAGATGAGTGTGCCATATAAAGACTGCCTAAATCAACTGACTTTTACAAGACCCAGATAGACCTGATTTCAGTTTAGATTCCAATTTAGGCCCCTTTTAATGCTCATTTACAGGTTCATAATTTTGTTTAGGGGGTCTATAATAAAATTACATGATTAAATGTTCAAAAAAACAAATTTTTCTTTTAATTTAGATAGTTACGACAGCTCTGTCTGAACGCTCTGGAAAGTACAGTCTGCTGTGATTGGTCTACCACTTGGTGCTGTGAACAGGCACTGTAAAGACTACTGTAACCACGCTATGGCGTCAGTTTTGCTGTATCAGTTCGAGCTTGCGTCTGATAATGACAGTCATGAAGAACAATCTGATCGACCCGAACCACCATTGCAAGGATAACTTGTGCAGGTCGTTTCACAGTGGTAATTGTTTTAACCTCTCTTCCATTTCAAATATGATACAACTTTTTCCATTAATACATTAAACTTCATAGTTCAGGAAGGATTCGTTAAAAAAATAGCAAGAACACAATAAAAGTTTGTGGTTATACTGCTGAGAAACAAGGTTTAAACACTGATTCTTTTTTTTAAGTCCATGTAATGATGTTTTTCCCTTGCACGCAGTAAAAATAATGCAAACATTTATAATAGGTAATAGGTCCCCTTTAAAGACCCTTTTGTTACTAAAAAAATTTGTACATTAGACCAAATGTGTACTTCTGGTGTATTAATACAAAACAAAGGCCTCTATCTCATGGATATGTAAAACTTCAAATGTAAAATAAGATATGATTGTTCAAATTCATGATTTTATACTTGTACATTTTTTTACAAAAGACATGCTTTACATTCTTGTATTTTTTTTTCACTAATACTGTAATATAGGGCTGTGCAATTACTTGTAATTGATTTTCAATTTTGGCTTCCAGCAATTACGAAAACAACATAATCGAGGTAAAACAAGTATTGTGCCACTACCACATTTTCAGTCCAGGCCACCTTCCTTTCTTTCACAACTAGAACACTTTCGTTCCTCCCTAATTAACCCAAACTTAACAGTCAAAACAGCCATATATGCAAGTATTGTAAACTGCAGTCTACTATTGCTAAACTGCGGGAAGTATTTGATAATAAACAGTAAAGCACATTATGCCACTGTTCCCCAGTTGGCTTTCTGTGTGCACAAACGAAGATAAGAAAATGGGCTTCAGATACGCTCCTAAATGCGGCGCTACACACACACACACACACACACACACAAAATAATAAAGTCAAAAGGCCTATTTGGAGAGTATTTGCGTATGTCTTAAATGTATCGAGTTGAGGAAGAAAATGTGTGTGTAACAGTATATTGGAATTGTGCTTTAACTTTTAAAGTGACAGCAGTCTAATAAACTTGCTGCAGTCTGC
Organism: Cyprinella lutrensis; assembly: GCA_027497675.1. Lineage (NCBI taxonomy): Eukaryota > Metazoa > Chordata > Actinopteri > Cypriniformes > Leuciscidae > Cyprinella > Cyprinella lutrensis. The sequence goes on from JAOTRC010000043.1 coordinate 17,947,028, forward strand.
CATTAATGATAATCAAACAACAAATGATAAAGGTAAATCCCTTGGTGATCTTGACTGAATAACTTAAGTTGCTTTAATGGATTAATCTATATTTAATGTGTACAGTAAGATTATGCAGTGTCATATCGTATGCAGTGATATTTTACAGTCAATAATTATTATTTTTTGTAGACTATTACTTATCTGAACATCTTTCTGAAAAATGTAAAACACTTTTAAGAATATATCCGTTCTGTTGTATTTATTTGTCCGTTTTGTTTGTAAATGATTTCTTTGTTCTTATTGTATTATTGACTCTTTACTTGTCTTCTGTGATTGTTTTGAAGCCTTTTTCTTACATTAGTTAAGCTAGTATTATTTTTTTTTTCCTGAAGAATCAATAATTGTGAAATTTCACTGACAAAGTTACTTGATGCTGGGTTGTTTTAACCCAAATCTGGGTAAAATATGGAGAAAGGGACAAACCCAAATGTTGGGTTAAAAATTAATTTCAAATTGTAACCCAACTTCAACTTTCAATTTCAACTTTATATTTTGTAATTGCATTTTTAACACAACATTTGGGTTTGTCCATATTTGACCCAAATTTGGGTTGAAACAACCCAGCATTTAGAGTGTAGTGAAATAAGACTTTGAACATATCACCCACCAATAATTACGTTAAATAATCTTCAGGATTAACCAACAATGATAGTGATTGTGATTTTTGCCATAGACTAATCGAGCAGCCCTCTGTAACAATTTTTCTCTTTTGTTTTGTTGATTTATAATCCTTACGACATTGTAGGCCTATACTAACCTTTGACCATTACTCTGTCTATTGTTTATGAAGTCCTACTTCAATTTTATGTAATGTTATAAATATAAACTTAAACACACATCAGCACATGTAAAAAAAAACACTTCTGATCATCAACTGACAAACATGTTTACTCGCCATTAGTGCGCTGAAGTTGATGCAAACGTTTCATTTTACCATTTTAGTGCTGTTACGATTTTTTTTTTTTTTCAGTGTGTTTCCCTTTGTTTATTATTCCTCTGATAAATGAAGCTAGAAGAGTTTTTCAAACGTCAAGTATTATGTGCAAATTCCAGTCTTATCACTCCAGCATAATTCTTCTTTCTGTTTGACAGGCTCTCCCAAGAGAAATTTTGACAAATGTAAACAGTCATCACTGTGGGTCTAACAAAAATGTGTGCACATCTGCCCATACAGTAGACACAGGCATGCAGACAGCATAGTTCACATCACAAGCCTTTCATCTGGGCCCTCTCTCACTCTCTGGGGGGAACCATGCTTCTGACAAAAATCTGAAAGTTGTGTGTGTGTCTGTGTGTAGGGTATCAGGGGCCCCAGTGCAGGTTGTTTCTGTAGTCTCCCTTCAAAAAAATCGCCTTCCGAAGCAGGGGGGCTCCGTTCGGGGTCTACCAGTTGACATCTAGCTATAATCTAGAATATAGTCCCAATCACCACCTTTCACCCTGCAAGCAACAGCCCAACAGTGTGTAATGCACAAGAATCAACTGTGAAGATTTTAACAGTTGTACTGTCAACAGTCAAGTCTGGTTATGAATGTGTCTGTGCCTGTTATATGCTATAAATAAACAGTGTTCCTCCTTAGGTCAGTGAGCACCAGAGTTTTTTTTTTTCTTCATTGGAGAAATTGCTTCATTTTTCTTTCTCTTTATGTTAATGCTAAAAAAGAATGGTGTTTTGAAATAGTCCATGATGTTACATCCTGAGTCATTTTCTTACTGCCTAAATAGGCAATTGAGTGATTAAAATAAGGCCAATTCTCATTCCCAGTAATTTCTCCAACATTTCCATCCCAGACCCATCTAGTGGACAAACAGTTGTAAGTCTATAAGGTTACTGTAAAGACACGGTTGTAAGCCTAAGGTTTACTGTAAAGACACCCAGATTGTTACCCAAACCGTAGGCCTACCTGAGTTGTGTTCGATGAGCAATAAGTGTACGATACCCTATAAACCTGGCATTAATGATTATCATGTGTAAAATAAAATTGTTGTGTTGTTGATGTTGTTCCTTTGGGTTATTATCTTTCTTCTAATTTAGGCTAGATTCAGACCAATCTGTTGATAAATACTTTTGCTCATGGATTTGTCAACAATTTTAATCACCCGTCTGAATTAGACTTTTCTTAATTTTATGAGGACTGGTTTTAAACAATTTAATAGCGTGCCACAACACTCATCCGTGAAAATGGTTGCATTGCTTTGGCTACGTTTTTGATCTCAGACCCCAGCAGTGTTGCCAAATGCAATAAAGTTTAACAACCAGTCTCGGACCGGTGTAGCCTACACATGGAGATACATATTTTTATTGACCGTGTTTTTTTTTCGGGGTCAATTTAAAGGCTGCATGGGTTATGATAAACACCACGTACCTACTATGAACGCCAGGTGGCACTACATACCAACAATAACAACACCCGCAATGTAACTGAACTAAAATCGTGAAAAAATACTCGTTTAAGATTTTGGCCTAACGAATTACAATTTTAATCACTTTAAAGGGGTAGTAGGTTATGCTATAATTATTTAAATTTGCTGTGGCAAAGGCCTATCTTATTTAAATGATGATGAATGTTGAAAGACATGTATAAAATGTAGCATTTGGTCCTAACGTGTTTCTGAACAAATCGGTACAACCTTATTGAGCACTCTTGTTTCTTTACGAATGCAACACATCTTCCAAGAAAACTAGGCCTAATGGCCTAACCTGTGTTCTGCACAGACTGGGGAAGGTTGTGTAGAAAACCATTAAAACGTTTAATCCTTAGAACCAACGTGAACTATTTTTGTAACTAGCCAGGCCTACTTTCTGAACAGTGAAGGCAAAACTCTTAAAAATTAAGGTTCTTTGGCATTGATGGTTATGAAGAAATGGAACCTCTCCATTTCACAAAATGTCCTTTATAGAGGAAACGGGTTATTTGAGATTCGGCTATTAACATGTTTTTCCACTGTAAGAAGAACATTGTCCTTTTATAAACTTTTTTTACCAAAAGGTTCTTTGGGTAACCGAAAATTGTTCTTCTGTCATCGCTGTGGAAAAAAAAATGTGGAAACTTTATTTTTCAGAGTGTATTCTCGAAATCAATATTCATTACATATAGACATAATAATTAATGAGTGATCATTGATCTATTAAAAAAAAATGTAGGGTATCATGTGTGTGCATTGTTTTAAAATAATTCATTGCCTAGGCCTATATTACATTTTAAAATAATAGCTAAATAAAAATAAAGCAAAAATTAGGCTTTCTTTATGTAGCCTAGATTTAAATTGTCCATATAATGTGTTTTGCTGTGATCATAGAAGTAGTGCAGGCTACTGATTAAATAGCCTAGGTCATATCTAAAAGTCTTCAATAGTGTAAAATATATTCATTTGTGGACTACCAATTGTGTAAAAAAGAATTGCCTGTAACAAAAACGTATAGCCTACTAGTTAGTTTAAAGGAATAAATGGCTTGCCATAAAGAGGGTTTGTTTTTCAGTGTCCACATGAAATGCGGGCGGAGTTTCTCTCCAGTGCGAGCCAGGAGCTGCTGCTGCTGCAGGGCCACTGCTGGCTTTAATTCATTCATCATCAAACATTCGTTTGTGTCCATCACCTCGTGAGTAGACTCGTTCGTGTTATGTCTAAAACACATTTCTGATCACGTTCATTCATCGCTAATGTGGACGACTACCGGGAGAGACTGAACACCGAGACGTCTGGAGGAATTTGAAACTGCTTGTGGTGGGAATGTTGATGTGAGCTGTTACTGCGCAGACTCTCCGCTCACGGAGGAGTGTTTACCGAGCACGAGATGACCACTCCATCACATCCAGTCTGAATTTGGTTGAATCGCTGGTGCCGAGGGGGTTTGCTTTGGATTTACCCCTGCTAACGAGGCGATCAAAATGGGGAACAGTTTCTCCAATATATCCGCGTTTCAGTCCCTCCATATAGTGATGCTTGGCTTGGATTCCGCAGGGAAAACCACGGTCCTTTACAGACTGAAATTCAACGAGTTTGTCAACACTGTACCCACGATAGGATTTAACACAGAAAAGATCAAGCTTAGTAATGGCACAGCCAAAGGAATAAGCTGTCATTTTTGGGATGTTGGTGGGCAGGAGAAACTCCGGCCCTTGTGGAAATCTTACAGTAGGTGCACTGATGGCATTATTTATGTGGTGGACTCAGTAGACGTGGATCGACTGGAGGAGGCCAAGACAGAGCTCCATAAAGTCACCAAATTTGCTGAAAACCAAGGAACACCACTTTTAGTCATAGCTAATAAACAGGATCTGCCGAAATCTTTGTCTGTGGCTGACATAGAGAAGCAGCTTGCGCTCCAGGAGCTCACGCCTGCCACTACATACCACATCCAACCGGCCTGTGCCATCATTGGTGAGGGGCTTCACGAAGGCATGGACAAACTGTATGAAATGATAGTCAAACGACGAAAAAGCCTCAAACAGAAGAAGAAGCGATAACTCTCTTAGCCTGAACCTGCCTTTTTTCCATTGCTGATGGCCTGAGTCATTGGGTTTGCCATTACAACATTGCACTGTTGACATTCATCTGAATGGTTGGTTGTTCTCCAGCTGGATTTATGTTGCATGTGATTGTGATGGCGCAGGTGAACCAAAAAAAAAAAAAAGGAAATTATTTGTTTTATATAAAAGGGCTGGTCCTGATTAAGCTGCCATTTATTTGCATAGCCGGGTCATCAGTTTGAAGGAGTTCTCTGAAGCACTGTGAAAACTGCTGTAACATTTCATGGAATGCTTGATAATATTATTTTGACTCTTATGGAAGAGAGTGAACTGAGAACATTATCGAGAACTGTAGCTTCAAATCCCAGAAGGAGGTTGGTTGAAGACCTTGTAATTCACAAAATTGCTGTAACTTCTCAGAGCCTGCAGTGAGTATGGAAGCTCAAGAAGATACAGGAACTCTGATGAACTCAAGTGATGGACAGGGCATTGCCTGCAACACGGTCCACCTCTAAGCACTTTTTTTCTTACCAAGATAGTAGTGTACGACACCGTCGTAGATCAGATATTAGACTGTCAGTGTGTTACAGAGTAAAAAAAATGATACTTGAAGTATTTTTCAATTAAAATGTGTTAAAGCAAACATCTCTCATGTTCTTTATCATGTCGATCTGAGGGTAAATGGTGAGGTCAGCTCAGCTGTGAATCGCACCCCAGATTTTATGGTTTTCAAAAAAATGTTAATAATAGATATAGATTCATTGGAAATTTGGAAAGTATGAAACAAATCATTTGGTGCTTTTTGGAGTTAGAAAAAGCTAGCCTTGTAGCTTAGCCTGTTACTTAAATTTATTTATGGATGGCCAAGTTTGAAATCAAAATTCCACTCTCAGGACTGTTATCCTTCGATATTATCTACATTTTTTTTTTTTTACAATTTTCTACAAAACACATGCATTAAATGTAATATGTTTTCCATGAATAGTGTGTATTTGGATACCCATGCTCTTTGTTATTTTAGCTCAAGAGAAGAAGTCCCCCTTTCCAGCCATGCCATGCTGACAATGTTGTCTTTCTATCACATATAACTGTAAGGTTTCATCCCAAGAGGGAAGAGATGGTCAGTCTATACAGAAATCCCATTTAAGAAATCCCCCGAAATTCCACAGTCTTACCTGTAAGATAAAATTTTAAATAATCTACTAGTAATTATGCGTGTTAGCTTTTTGAGCGTGGTATTCACTCATCAAATATCCTTTAAATTCACACTAAATAAACATACAAGTAGGCAATCATAAAGCATTTTTGTAGTTAAAAATGGAAAAAAAAGTAAGGTTTAGCTGATGGTAAGAGTAATTTGTCTTGATTTGATAGTCGAGATGATAAGAGACACATGAAACTTTGATGAAGATCAGGTTTCACATGAGGCTTTTGTGGAGACAGAAGGCAATTCCCTGTGCTCCTCCAAATGGACAGCAGAAGATGATGCCATAATGAGGTCATAAAGGCGATCTTTACATTTTGTCTCGTCTTATGAAGACTAGTTCTTAATATTTAGCTTTATCAGGCTAAGTCCAGTACCATGTTATAGAGCAACAGTTGTTTTACTTGCCCAGCAGTATTTAACAGAATGCATGATGTGAACGTGAGGAATATTGACTTGAAAATATAAAATTTTGAATTTATAATTGTTTACTTTCAAGTCAATTCAACACACCTTCGTAAAGATGGACAGCTCAGCAAAAACTCAGAAGAAATCTCTCTCAATCTTCTGTCAGTAACTGTTTCAGCCGAGATGTCACACATGATTACCCTGTAGAGGAATTTCCTCTTACAAAGATAGAAATGGTGACAAAAATAAGAAACTATTGAGTAATAATCTTGTTAAAAACTGCAACAGAGCATTCTAATGTTTCCACTCTGCAGTCCTTGCATTATTGCATTGCTATTGCATGTGTTGGAACTAAAACTTGACAGAAAAGTTGATTGTTCTGGTTTGAAGCAAAAAAAAAAAAAATAATAATAATAATAATATGAATGTCAAATTCTGTCTAAATCAGAAGAAACTTAATGATTGTTTAAGAACATTTAAGATGTTGTGAATATGTGTTTTAAATTGTGTGTATTTCTTTTCGTTTTGGGCTTCTGTTGGCTTTTATTGTTTTAAAGTTTGACTTTATACAAATATAGTATGTGCATATAAATGCATGAAGCTATTAGGAGGCCCATCTTAGAACCAAATGCCCTCCTGTCAATCAGATTCACACCTCTGGCCTTATATGTGTAAATTGTGCAAGAGACTGAAGGTGCCTGAAAGAAAGATGTGAGATTTGAGTGAGAAATCTACGGAGGAGGGGAAAGCTGTTTACATTTCCCTTGAGAGGGGGATGGTGACTAAGGCACATAATGGGTGTATGTGTCTGTGTCGGGGCAA
>JAOTRC010000043.1:17954318-17965575 GCA_027497675.1 Cyprinella lutrensis
TGCGTCTTTAGTCTAGTTTTAAACTGTGTCAGCGAGTCAGAGCCCCGGACCGTATCGGGAAGGCTATTCCAGAGTTTTGGAGCTAGATGCGAGAACGCCCTCCCTCCTTTACTGGACTTAGATATCCTAGGAATGACCAGAAGCCTTGAATTTAGTGATCTATTTAGCCTTGAACAAGTAATCCAAGTAAAAGAACAGCAGATTTCAAACCTCTTATTTTGCCTATTACCTAACCTTAACCTTAACCATTTTTCCAACAAAAATATTGAACATGTAGGACAATTGTTTTCAACATTGATAATAAGAAACGTTTCTTAAACAGCAAATCAGCATACAGCAACAGAATGATTTATGTAGGATTGTGATGCTAAAGACTAGTGATGCTGAAAATAATTCAGTTTAGGATTAAATACAGGAACAAATTACATTTTAAAACATAGGCTATTCAAATCGAAAACATTACTTATGCTAAATTGTATATATATTTTTTATTTTATTTTTTTTAATTATTTTTTTTATGATCAAATAAATGCAGTTTTGCTGAGCATGAGACTTCTTTCAAAAACTAATTGCTATTATGCTTACACTTTTAAAAACATAAAATAGAAGAACAGGTGGGTGTGGGATGAAGAGGTGGGTGTGGGAGGTTAGAAAGTGTAACCGTTTATGCTTACTGTAGGCTTCAGAGAAAGAGACCTCTGGAACACCACCTCCCCCAGCACAAAATAATTAATCTATGAGAAACAAAGTGTGAAAACAATCTAAAACAAATTGCACCAGCAGTCATGAGGAGACAAATTAATTAGGTCTTTAATCTAAATGATAAAGGGTCCTGTCAGACTCAGAATAAACAAACAGGCGTTTGACATCACCAGTCCACTGCACTCATGAGCAGAACTGAACTACTGAAGATCCACACAGCCTTCAGGAAAATAGAGCAATGAAGAAAAGATCCATGATTCACAAATTTGTTTATTCAGAAAGCTGAAATGATGTATTAGCTTAGCATCCTTCAGGCATAAAAGGCTTTTGAAAGGTTTCCCTCTCTTAAGCCTTGACTTTGTATCATCGTAACAGAAACAACAAATGGATGTTTGATAAGTGTGAATCAACAGCTACACCCAACAGACTTTTTGTTCTGGGGAGAAATCTGGGTCACATCCCACACCCACCTTTTCTTCTATTTTATGTTTTTGGGTCATTAAGCAGATAATTAAGCTGAAAGTGTATATTCATTTGATACCATTGCTTATGAAACACTTATGACAACATTGTAAATTGTGAAAGGAAAAATTCAGCTTCAAGCTAAACCGGCATTACTTTTGGCATTAAGTTGATTACTGCAAAAATCATTTTTGAAATGTCTCCCCTTTTCTTTTAAAAAAAAAAAAATAGCAGAAATCTGGGTTACAGTGAAGCACTTACAATGGAAGTCATTGGGGCCAATTAGTAAAAATTAAATACTGTTTCTGTAGTATAGCCATAAGATATGGACAATATACATTGTGGGAAAAAAAAATACACTTTCTAACCTTTTTTTTGTCTACGGCTTTACCCAATTACGCAATTGTGATGCTACGATGCTGAAGTGGCTAAAATTGTAAGTTGACCAAAAAGTTATGAAACAAAAAACAAATGACAAAAAAAGAACATCATCTTACATGATCTGATCGCCAGATTTACACTGAATGCAACAGATGATCATGATTTATGATTCATGTGTCTTGTTTTGTACTGTTACTTTATGCAGACATTTCAATTCCACCTCTACTTTCCTTGAGAACGTGAGACAGCCACTGAAGTGAAAATGATTTCCGTCTTCAATTCTCAGCGGCCCAAGCTGGGGAACTCCTTTCAGATGGAAATGGAGTGACTTTTGTTGCCCTGCTCTCTATTGTTCCCTCTCTCTCTTTCTCTGTCCCACCCTATCTGATTCTTGTTCCTCATGTGCCCCTGTTCTACTGAATCAAACTGAGTAACACAATATTTTCCAATGCTTTGCGGAATAGTGTCGGTTCATATTTTTTGAAGCACACTTGCTGAATATTTCTTACACTGACACTAAAATAGATGTCTGTATTTCTTAGTTTTTTTCTGAACTCTTGGGTTACACAAATGTGGAGCTTTCCCTTTTTTTTCTATCATTCAAATTCTCAGGTATAATGTTAGTTCTTTCCTTCAGTCATTTTCATGACCGTTTTTTTGAAATGCAAAGGAAATTGCAAAATTGGGAAAATTCTCCATGATGACACATACAATAATGTGTTGCAACCAAATTCTCTGTCCATGATTGTGTTTGAAATAGGGAAACTGATTTGACCTAACATACCATTTGACATGACTTGATGTGAGAACTTTAGAAAGTTATTTAGAGGTTGTGTCTCAAGAAGTGTGGGTTATTGTAACATCTCTCCAACACGTCAGCACTACATTTTGCACTGAGAAATCTCTCAACTGAAGGTCTATAATATTAATAGCCTATAAATAAGTTAAACTTAGCCAATTTATTATGGATCACCTCCAATATGACAGGCCCTACTGTGAGGTTCATGAAGCTTTGCAAACATCACTGTTACATTTCAGAGAAAGAAAAACCTGTCTTTCTCTGGTTTATAGCGGCTGTATATGGTATCATATTTTAAGTAGACCAGTTTTAACATGTTATGTAACATAATGAATATAACTAAGAGCATGACTTCCTCTCATTAATAGGCTCTCCTGGTTGTCTTGCCCTGAGCTCATGGCAGCCATTAAGAGCAACATGCCTAATGATGCACAAAGTGTTCAGTGCCAGTTTTTATCTTCTCCTAGGAACTATAAAATCTGGATTTGGTTTAGAGAGGGGGGTGGTCAGAGATCTGTACAAAAATGCCACTTTCTTGGGAGGTTGAATGCCAAGCAGCTCTATTTGCTCAGAGGAGGCTTTTTGTGAGAAGTGTCACAGGTCAAAGGTTAAAGTTCTACGACTCCATGCATGGTTGAGTAAACAAACCGGCTTTGGGTGCAGCGTTCATACTAATGCTTGAGAGAAAGATAGAGCCATGGCATTCCGGGTTAGGTTATAATAAAGCTTATGCTTTAAAGAAATACCAAACCGAAAGACAAATTACAAACATCAAGAGTCATTTAGGGAAAATAAATTATTAAATTTATTTTGTAATGAGTGATTAAAAGGTTTAAAAAAATTCAAAAATGGTGTGCACATCCCAGACACCCAAATCGGGCTCAGGTGCAGGACAACAAAGTGATATAAATAAAGAAGTGTGAAGTCCGAACACTGAAAATAACTGCTTTAAGAATTTATTAGAAGGTGAAGTTTCGACCCTCAGGTCTTCATCCGGCTCAATGCAGCTGATTGTGCTTGATGAAGACTCGAGTGCGAAATATATATCGAAATGTATATTCAAAAAAACAATACATATTGGTCTTTTCACAACAGAAATGGAATGTATTTTTGCATTCAGCTATATTTAAAACTCCGGTGTTCAATAAAGGCCAATTCACAGACACTTTAGTTGGATCAGTGTGCAACCTTTTTTATTTTTTACCACAGGGTACCTTACCTGTAGTAATTGCTTTTCTCCAGCAAAAGTGCTGACTCCATGCTTGATAGTATAGTGTGTGGGCTGAACTGCTGAGCAGTGTCCATCTGAGAAGATCTTGTGTTAGACTAACACTATCTGCTCACAGTTCTGTCTCCATTTTCTTAACAGGCACAATGCAAAAGATTTTAAAACCTGTTCACTATCACACCAAATACATGTAAATCCCAGTAAACAGGAACTGTTCTCAGAAATTTGTCGGATAAAAACTTTTGAATGTTTAGTGTATATTTAGTAATACATTTCCATAACTTAACAAGAACATTAGTGAATGTTCTTAGAACATATTTTTCTTAGCTGGGATGGAAATAGAGGTCCATAAAATGTCAGGAGGTAAATTGTGCATTAGCTGACTGATGCTTGTTATATAGATCCATTGTATATATATATATATATATATAGCATTTAAAACTGATGATAAATTTTGATGATGATGATGATGATGATTGTTATTATTCCTGGTTAAACCTCAAACACGACTCTGTCAACTAAATGTTTGGTGACCAGTCCTAGACTGGCATTGAGTCATAAAGCGTCACATCTCCATAAACTCATAAATACATGATTAATGACTCCGCTGGATCAGCCTCGTTATCTCTGTCTAAACTCTTCCTCATGACCCCACAACATGGTGACAATTGAGTGAAAAGCAGAGCAAGGCATTTTGATACAGAAACCTTTGATTGTTTTAAAGGGAATAAGAGATGTTGTAAGTAATAAAGATGATCTGATGATTTCTTCATCCACTGCATAAAATATTTAAAATCGCCCAGGCTATAAGAACACTATGTGTGGACATTGTATCCTCGACATAACTCTCACCTCTTTCTTTGCACCATCCAAAATAAATGATCAGATCATTGCAGCTACAGGATGTGCTAACATTTCTCAATATGTGTTGAAAGTCAGCACTCACACCTTTAAAAGCTGCTCCTGGCTAAGAATTCCTAACTGCAACATTATGTTTACATACAACTACAAGTGCTTTTTAAAGACTTAAATGCTAACCAATGCTGCATGCATTGCCGATGCTTGTCTTCAGTGTCGCATGATCCTTAATCTGATAATTTGCACAAGAAACATTTCTTATTATTATCAATGTTGAAAACAGTTGTGTTGCTTAATATTCTGTGGAAGCTGTGTGATAAAAAATTTCAGGATTCAGAAAGTGTAAAAGAACAACATGGAAATGGAAAACTTTTTTAACAATATGAATGTCTTTCCTGTCAGTTTTGATCAATTTAATTGCTGAATAAAAGTATTATTTTCAATATTACTGACCCCAAACTTTTCAACTATATATAAAGATTATTAAAAAAAAATCTGTTTTCAAAAATCTACCCCATGCAAGTGATTGATCCATGAGTGGCATTCATTCATATTGCCCAACATGATTCCCATCTACTGAAATGTGAGAGAGAGGCAGAAGGATCTCGTAATGACATTCAGCTTTGTTTGTATCAGCCCACTTTCACAAGAGTGAGAGGGAATCAAGAGGTTGACATGGCAACCAGTCCATCTGGTCACACTCCAGCTGTCTTGAGAGAATCGTAGGGTTTCAGTGGGGGAAACTATTCACGAGAACGCCTTGAATGCAAACTCTACTTCCTCTGAAGCCACAGATAACACTTTGTCCGTGTACAACAAAATCAATTTAGAAAAAAAAAATCTATTTTCATTGTAATCTTGTTACGAAAATAACTTTGTATTGCAAACTAAATACTCGGCTTTAAGCTGGACAGATTGCATTTTTTCACTGTAATGAAATGTATATCGTTCTGCATCAAAGATTATGCTTCAGACCAATAAAGACACAGTTTACACAACATCACAGTCATATAGCAGACTGCCAATCTACAGTGTGTTAAGATCCAAACATATTAGATCATTAGAACAAGTACATTTTACCTTAAATGAACATTATTTTTGTTATTTCAATTAAATAACGGATTTGGCTCAAAATAAAGCTTTCCAAAGGCTTTTTGCATTGAGCATCATTTGTTATATTTAGCTGTGACAGAATTGTGGGTGGGAATGTGAATCATTTGGCATCATAAATGCCATTAGTCAACTGCTGACCATTCATCCACACTTTTTGATGACTCTGAAATTTATTTAGCGAAATTCTGTGGAAAATCGTGAGAGTGCCAGGCGGCTAGCATTGCTAAATCAATAGCATGAGTCAGTGGTTCATCACTGGAGCAAGTATTGTGACTCAGAAAGATTTGGACATTATGCGAGCGAGTGTTAAATTGTTTAACAGTGAATTTATACTCAGACAGATGATACAAGAATTATAATCAAACCAAAAATATTATGGAAGAACGTTTAAATTCAATGCGTGATCAAATGGCTGAAATACGTTTCTCCAGCGTCATAAAAATCTAAGCCCTACATTTAAGTTACCTTTACTGGCCCTCACAAGTAAACATTCCTCATGGAGGAAGGGAACGAGTCATTGTTCCTACCGAAGCAGGTAGAATGGTCTTTCTTTGCACTACAAAAACACAAGAGTTGACAGAGAGAAAGAGACTCCTTGTACAAAGGTTGATTCATGGCTGAGACACTATTAGTCAGTAATAGAAGAACAACTTCATCCCGGTGAAAGCTGGGAGGCGGTGGGGGTGGAAGCACTGAGGAAGACGGGACATTCTGCCAGGTAATGCAACAGGAACTCATCTTTATGTTCTTGTTGTAAAGTCTCAAAACTGTAGAAAGCTTGCATGGACAACCTAATAATGTGAAGGCTGAAGAGTTATGTAATATTTCTGTCCTTATAATGATATAGGGAGCCTTTGTAAAAATGACTAAGCTAGGAAAAGTTGGGAAATAGAACTAAAATCTGCACCATTGTTCCTGAAAAAAAAAACACATTAGACATTGGAGAAACATTATCTTGCTACATTAGATTAAATGATGGGCAGTTTGGGGAACTACAACAAAGAGTTCTTTGTTCTTCTCTTTGTTCTCCTCTTTTTTTCAACCACTCCCTCTAAGGACGCAATTCCCACACATGGACAGCCTAACTGAGACTACAGCCCCGGTCTTTGTGAGACAGGAGGGTCAGAGGTGGTCATAAAGGGGTCCCCAGCTGGAGAACGTAAATCCAGACAAGCTTTGACTGCCAGTCTTCTGGGTTGCTTGGTTAATTAGCTTTTCTCTGTATTGGTTTGCAATGAGCTACATTGTCTCAATGAAACAACTCAAAATATGCCTTAAATTGGCAGGCTATATATAGTGCACATTACATACTTTGACCATATGAAATAATATTTGTGGGTAGTGTCCTCATACAGAGCTAGGGAGAGCACTCAGACATGTCTTTGCTTGCTCATGTAGTGTTTGTGTTCTGAGTCAAACATTATCCAGTCTGAACAAGCGCTCTGGGTGTTTCTCAATTACAGGGTGTAGCAATAATAAGAGCTTGACTTTCACGAACACATGTGTTGTTTACATTCGACAAACAAACCTGCCAGGCAAACACACCTGCAGTTGGCATTTATAGCAAAAAACAGTAACTAAGTCCATTATCGGGATTTATGATGTCCGTTATCTTGCCGGTGTGATCTCTGAAAAGATTTGCCATTTTTAATCAGATAACAGCTTATCAACTAACAGGAATGTTTAGTTTACAGTTATTTTCAATGTTATTTTAAGTTACTGAATTGAGGTTTAATAAGATATAAAGACAACATAAATGGATATCTGATTGTTACACAGAAGAGAGACAGAGAAATTAAGGTTTTCGTTTGTAGGGAACATTATATACAGAGCAGATTAAGGGTAAAGCTGAACAATTAACAGAAAAGTGTCAAAAACCAAACATTTGAACTGTTGAACATTCGTGTATTGGCTCATTGCTTTAACTAAAACAACATTCAGATGCAGATACAGATGCAATTCTGTCAAGTGACACCATTTGTAAGTGATTTTTCTTGACAAAAAAAAAAATGCAGCCTGTGGCCAACAATAAGTTTCATGGATTATGTCAATGAAATGCACCAGTTAATAGACACTGGTAAATTGTAATCTAGCGTTTTTTTTAAACCGAGTACTAAAATTTAATCGAGGAATAGTGATAGCCCTACATAAAATTCTGCTAAAGTTACATGAAAAAAATATTATTTAGACACTCAGACTGTATTCATTAAAAATATGGCTTTATATCTATTATATATTTTATATTTGCTTATATTTATATCTGATAAGCACGAAAACCCCAACATTCCATGTTAATGTCAAGGATTTGAAGTAGATAGAAAAGACAGACAAACTTTAAAGTTAAACTAAGTAATACTAACTGATAGATCCACTCAAGCTGTTCAACAAATCCCGAGCTGCGTGTTTCCCGTACAACGATGTAACTCGCTGCTTCACTACCATAGTACGATCCATCGTTGGAGAAATCAACTAGTCACAACTGTTTCCCGGAACCCATTGTCGCAAAGTATCGTTTAACCACGTTGGTTTCCCACGTGGTGGAGTAATAACTACTTTTAATGAAACTGTTTGAGATTAACGTAAGATTTCTTAATAAAAATTACAGACATGTCATCTGAGGACTATTTCAAATTGTTCTCAGTTATTTTGCTTTATTACCAGACTCAATATTCGGCTCGTTCTTACATAGTAGAGCACATGCGCACTCTTCAAGCACGTTACTTCAAATCTTTTGACAAACTAAAAGACGTAAATTCCATTTGTAATTATTCTAAATAAAAGGCACCGGTTGTACTGAATGTCAGCTTGCTTATTTTGCTCAAGATAAGGATTTATTACGTCCAAATGTCACGCAATATAGAAACGACGCCTCTAACCACAGGTCGAGAGCTGTCGATCAAACCACACAACTTTGCGATGCTGTTTGCGAATGTTCGTTGGAACGATTGTTTCGGGAAACACCGACTTGTTCAACTATGCAGATAATGACAGAACTTGCGACCATAGTTGGCTAACGATGCTTTCGGGAAACGCACCCCAGAGTAATACATGCCTGTATTACTTTCCTGAAATGTAGGTATCATGTCTGGACAAAGGGTCACGCTCCAACCAATTACGCCAAATGGAGGACAGCCACAACGCCATACAAGGTGGAATGGGAGGCAGACTTCGAACCGTACGTCGTCGTGCGACGAGACTGTCCTGAATACGACCAGAGATTCGTTGGCTTCGGCTGGAACAAAGTATCCCACATCATGGAGCTTGATGCTCAGGTAAGGTTTTCAAAACACCTGTTTCTTCCCCCAGTTCAAGTGTCCGGTGTCCCTAACCTGTCGAATTTCCTTGTTCCAAAGGAGTACGATCTTATCGTGTTACCAAATGCCTTCATGATCCACATGCCCCACGCGCCCAGCTTTGACATCTCAAAGTTTCGCTCCAGTCCGAGTTACCGCTACTGCTTGACAACTTTGAAAGACGAGTTCCACCAAGACCTTTCTCGAAAGTACGGATCTGCCGCCCTCAAGTACCTCACAGCACAGAGGAACATCTGAAAGCTGTTTTAGCACACAGGAGAATGGCTTGGTCTAGTCGTTTGAGGCTCAACAGCCAACATGCTGCTCTGCTACGTGTTACGGTGTGAAGAGGTACGAAGCTGCCCTGCTAAAACCAGAGCTTTAATCTTCTTTTTGATAAGTCATACAGCGGAGAACTGTGAAAACCAATGACGTCAGCACCGCAACCATCTCGGACTGGTGGCGAAAACTCGACCAAACATTTCAACTGCTAAAAAGCGCGAAAGGACACCGGCATACGTTTGTGACGACTCACTTTCTTATAGTCTAAAATGACCTTGACCTTTTTTTGACAATCAGGGCTTTTTCTTCACTAAAGATTCATGGCGCTACGCAGCTTTGGACCTGGATCGAACCAATCGGAGAAGTGTCGATGATGCCGAAGAGGACGAGAAATGAATGAGCTTTCCAAAGACTCTTCTGCTGGACTGAAGTGTGAGGAGGCCATCAAGACAAGAGGGACGTTTAAGCCTTATAATTTCCTTGTTATTTAAAATATTTAAAAGTATTATTTTTTTTTTTACGAAGATAAAACGACCTATGTCAGCCTATGTATTTTTTTCAATGTAAAAAAAAGGAATCATTACTTTTTAATTTAGAAACACTGATTTGCTTGTAGCGAAAGAGGCTCGAATGCTTGATAAGGGGCGCGAGGGAGTATTCTGTGTGGTTCGAGAAATGATCAGAGCGTTATAACTGCTGCATTTATAACAAACGGCTTAAACATCCAGTGTCATAGTGTACGCCAGGACACTTTCTTGCTCTGAACTCACATCACGTTCTTCACTTTTAAAAGTTTGCACTACATACTGTTACTCAAAAATGACATTATCAACTATGATTATATGACAAGTGATTATATGTGTACATTTGCATTGAGATCCACTTAAGGGACCATGAAAAAAAACCCGAGCATCCGAGTTTCTAAAGGACTAAATATTTGTCGTCGGTGATATAAAACGCGTCCTGTCCATTGAAAGCGATATTTATTGTGTGAAATGTCAGTCACGTTCTGGTCAGTCCTGAAATAATAATCCAATTCAGCATCAGTCACTCAAGTTTTAGAGAAAAAAATAGCATTGGAAACCTGACAAGAAAGTTTGTATGATCTATTGTACCAGTGGCTGCTGTCGCAATGTTGTGTTCCATCTTTATAAAGTAACACTCCTCCAGGTCATATTGAGTTCACCCCATGCCCTTCCGCTCCATCGGACTGCAGATTTACGGTAAATACCCGTGCCTTTGCTGTGTCGCGAAAACTGGATATTGATTGTACTACTGTACGCATCAGCGGGGCCTGCAAGAAAACAGGTACTCTATTTATTATCGTTGACTTAAATCAATCATATTTTTCTATGTAGGGGACAAAGTGCTTTAAATAAATTCTCCCTGTTTCTATAGTTTGTCAAAAGTTCCTGTGCTCTTTATTTTGCATGTGCTTTTCACTGAGAGTTGCAGCTTCAGACTCACTGGTGACTCATAGTAGGTCTACAATACAGGACAGCGCTGATAAGAAAAAGCATTACCTCGTCTCGTTCTCCATACAAATCTCACAAAGAAATGTTTGTGAAAGGAAATTTCGTCCAAAAAATGAAATTCTGTCATCATTAACCTTCTTTTGTTCTTGTCTGTGCAGCACAAAGGATCTTCGCACAGCTCTTTTTATATAACAACGGTTCATAGACCTGGGGACTTGGTTATAAAAGGTTGTTGGAACAATCCTACATTTGATCTAAGATCATTTCTCAAATGTGCATCCTTGTGATTCAAAGAAAACTAACATGCACACCAAAACGTGCATTCACCCCTCTTGCAGATGTCAAATCTATTTCTGCTTTATAGGCCATTTTATAGCTAATAAGCAAAAGTGCGTACGCCTGTTTGGAATCTGACATGGCATTAACCCTCTGAGGTCTAGGGTGTATTTGAGGTCCTTGAGGTGTTTTGAGATGCCCTGACATTTGTGCTATTTCAGTTGCTTATAAACCCATTAATGGCACAGGTAAAATTACACTATATTCCGCAGAAACAGGGCTACCATAGTATGTGACCAACATGTATGTACATGTTTGTATTTTTGAGAGAATATTGTTTATGCGTGGTTATTGAAAAAACTAAAAATGAAAGTTTCTGAAATAAGGC
>JAOTRC010000043.1:17965675-17985395 GCA_027497675.1 Cyprinella lutrensis
CAGAGGGAGTCTCTGAGGACACATCTGTGCAACTGTATCCAGAGTCGGACCCGGAACAAGATGGCGGCCGCAAAGAAGTTCGACAATGAAGGCTTGAACAGGACGTTTCTGAATGGTTGGTTAGCGTAATGTCACTTTGATCTATCTTTGTATGTACTTGCAGGGTAGAGTAGTGAGATACGAACACCATGTGTTTACTGATGTATATTTAGTTCGTTGACAGATTGATGTTACAGTTAATGGTCATGAACAACTTTTTTTTGTGATTTGCAAAGATTAATATAAAGGTTGATAAAACTTTACACTCACTTCTTCTGGAGGTGCAGCAGGGTCACGAATAGTTGGTACCGATTGTTTTTCAGGAGCAGCTTCTTAGCAAAACCAGCTTTATACCGACCCTCGTTTATAAAGCAGTCTGGTGAGAAATGATTCGCGCAAACATGAACGCATTGACGTTGATCGTGGGGAATATTTCCTTCGAAAACAAAACTCAGCCACTGCGTCTTCAGCGGTTCGGATTTAGGAATATCAGAATGACTGTGTTCGATATTACACCCAACAACACAATCTCTTAGACGCCATTCTGCTCCAGCGTATCAACAATGGCGGACTATGACGACAGCTCGCTCAGGGCGGGGATGTGTTGAAAAGCTGCTGTCAATCAACAATCGTGGGAGGGGCGTCCGATTTAGTGACGTCACACGGTCGGACGGCTCGATTTGAGGCAGGGGAAACATATGAGGAGATTAAAATAAAAATACTGGATGGACTTTTATCATTATATGATGGCACTGCCAACACACATTTCAGTACAAACAACTTAAAAAAGTGCGTGTACCATTATATGACCCCATTAAATAATCTTTGTTGCATTTGTTTAAACGCCCAGACTCTACCTGAGCTTCATCCCGAATATGTCCCTACTGTCTTAATATCCTTTGTTCCCAGTTGTGTTGTGTCTAATAATACATATTTAGTGATGATTATATAATTTGGTGGTAATGTAATGATTTTCAGAGACAGTGGTCTTTAGCAGTAATTTTCTGACAAACAGATTAAATGCATCATTAGCTAAGAATAATAATCAGTGTTGTGTTAGTAATGAAGAAAGCCCAGAACTAATTGTACATTATGTTCAGCTGCAGCACAGTGCAATATTACTCCCCGGTTTTGAGTTGTTGAAGGTAATATTCTAATATTTTGGTTTGACTTCTTTGCCAACAAATACGGTGCCCTATATGATCGATCACTGAGCGTTTTCTCAGTTTGTTTGTTGAAATCCTCATGGCACCATTCTTCACATAATAAACATTTCCAAGCATTTGTCCAAACGCCTGGACCATTCCCTCAGACATATTTATCCAGCTCCAAAACACAAACCAGTAGCTTTTGATTTCAGTGATCCATGTTATTAGCTTCCACTTTCTCTGACAGGCTATTCATCTTTTTCCCTACATACTTATTTTATTTATTCTTTTTATTTTTCCCAGCCTCATTCTAACAGCAGCTAAACTAGAACTCCTGCGCTGTGTCCTCAACTCTTCCTAAAATTGAGGATCATTGCTTTACTCATATATTTGAATGTCTGCTCTCTGTTTAGCATAGCAATTTAGCTCTACTTTGCTGTTCTTATAATAATTCATTTTCCCAAAAGCATTATTAGCCAACCATTTTCAGACGCAATCAGAATGTTCTTAACTCAACATATAATTAATCAGTGTGAAGTGTGGGAATTCATCCTCCTCCAAAATCTACATTGTTACAGATGTTGAGTATGTTTGTACGGTCATGCATTTCCAGAGAGATTCTGAGGGAGTCTGGGCAGGAAAGCTCCCTGAACAAATAGCCCTCAAAGACATTCACACTCACAGATAATTTAGTGTTTCCTAATTCACCCATCCTGCAGGTTTTTGGATTGTAGGCTAAACCGGAGCACGGGGAGAACATGTAAACTCCTTGACCTTTCAGTTTTAGTTTTTAACAATTTTAGCTGTCACTTGTGTTGCCCCTATGGTTAGTACAATGAAATGTATTCTCATTACAAATTAATGGGTCCTTAGAATATTGATATTCAATCATTTATCCATAAAACCATGTGTTTCAACATGCCTGTATAATATAAGCCTTATAATGCCTATTTATTCATCTCATATATTTATCACAGTTCCTGAAAAACAATGCTATTCGAATTTAACATTTCACATTTCAAATCGATCCATTCAAACTTTTCAGTCTTATTCTTATTTATGTATTTATGTATTCATTTATTTTTGTATAAAATCATTAGCTATGTAACAAATATTAATGTCTCAATTCAGTTCAATAAAAGTATTGACGTTGCCAAGTTACATTTTCCAGTTCAGGGGTGCGTTTCCCATACAACTATGTAGTTTGCTGCTTCACTACCATAGTATGATGCATCATTGGAGAAATCAACTAGCTAGTCACGGCTGTTTACTGAAACCCACTGTCGCAAAGTATCGTTCAACCACGTTGGTTTCGCGCGTAATGGAGTAATAACTACTTTTAATGAAACTGTTGAAGAACCAATTAACGCTAGATTTGTTAATATAAATTACAAACATGTAATCTGAAGACTATTTCTAATTGTTCTCAGTTATTTTGCTTAATTACCAGACTCAATATTTGGCTCGTTCTTACATAGTAGAGCACGTTCGCACATGTGCACTCTTGAAAAGACGTAAATTACATTTGTATTTATTGTAAATAAATGGCACCGGTTGTACTGAATGTCAGCTTGCTTATTTTGCTCAAGATAAGGATTTATTACGTCCAAATGTCATGCAATATAGAAACTATGCTTCTAACCACAGGTCGAGAGCTGTCGTTCAAACCACACAACTTTGTGATGCTGTTTGTCAATGTTTGTTTGAACGATGTTTTCGGGAAACACCGATTCACTGAACTATGCTGATAATGACGGAACTTGCAACCATAGTTGGCTAACAATGCTTTCGGGAAACGGACCCCAGAGTAGATTATTCTCTGACTTTTGATTCTTGGTTAGCTTGAACTCGTAGAACTTAAATTCTCATGAGTGAAAACATGGTTCTATGGAAGGATGATGTCAAATGGTTGGTCTAATATAAATATGAAAAAGTTTGCACAGGTAATCCTTTCTAGTCAATTATTTTCTCTGTCCATTGCACCCTTGACACAGTTATTTCAATGGCATGTCGATGATGTCGTAACGCAGAGAAGTGTGTTGGGTAATTATTGCGTATACAATAATCTAGGCACAAATCCAGACCTACCACTCCTGTTCTCTGTCCATTCATTATGCTCAAGGTTGAGGTCAGACTGGAATCTTTAGGTGTTTGTCATAGGTTTAATAGCTTGAATCTTGTTTGTTTGTAAACAGTGCTTTGGAAACCAAAATTCTAAGGTCCATTCACAAAGAATGGGTTTTTGTATTCCACAGCACTGCTTTTCCATTGTTTTTTATGTAAACATGCTAGACTGGTGTATTTGACCACTGCCCTCGCATCTTGCCTCTTTCAGCGTCTTGCTCTGAAACATTTACTCGATGATAAAGTTTACAAAATTGCCTTTCATGTAGTGTGTAACAGTTCTAAGTGAATGAAAACATCCAGCAAATTTTTAAATCTGAAAGTGCATCGTATATGCATTTATTGTCTTTCAAAATTAAGAGTCGACTCTGAGTCAATAAAAATAAATCGTTTTTTCAAATGAGTCATGACCCAAGATCAAACATTAGCATATGCTAATGTTGTGTAAGCTACTACATTACATAGCGTGTTTCTACATTCAATAAACAAGAAATTTGTAGGCTTTTGAGCAACTTATATTTAGACACAATGTTGCCAGTTAATTTTTCCAAAAGTGAAAACAGCTCCAAACGAAGCTACTACAGAATCTCTGTCTCTCGAGCAACACAACAATAGAGGTGTTTCGGTCAGGAATGAATCAGTGTTCTTGAACAAATCGTTGAGCGTGCGATTCAATTAATCATTTGCAAAGAATCAAACGATTCAATGACCACCGTGTCACCACAGACTGGTGGAACATTATACCCTGCAAAGTGAATCATTGAAAAATCCCTGCCACTGGAACTAACTGTTGAATAATAGAATATCCACTTTATTTTGCAAAGCGGAAGTAAGCTATTTTCTTTGAATTTTCTGACGAGTCTCGACTCATCTTGCTATGGCGGGCAAGTGGGTGTGGCTAGGAGACTAATCAAGGGAACGATGTCCACCTGTTCATCCCTCTATAAAAGTAGGCTGGCTAGTGCAGAGGGACTTTTTTTTCTGTGGGTTACTTTGTGTTTGGGTTAGGCCTTTGTTAGTTGGTTTAGATTTTTGTTTTCTGTGGCTGATACATTTATATCCATTCACCTAACAGACATTGCAGCTTTGAGCCAGTCGTGACAATGTGCAAGACTTGATTCATTAGCATGTAAATAACTTGAAGAATATCAGAGTGAAGTGAACAGTAAAACTCTTTAGACTACATGTGTTTATAATTATGATAATATATTAAAGGGGTGGTTGACTATAATGTCACTTTTCTAACTTTAGTTAGTTTGATGTTGCTGTTTGAGCATAAACATCTGCAAAGTTAGAACGCTCAAAGTTCAAAGCAAAGGAAGATATTTGCTTTTAAATAAATCAATCAAGGACTACAACAAACGGCTGGTATAGGGACTACACAAGCTTAAATTAAATTAACTAATTATGTTAGAAAATAAGGTTGCAAATAAGGTGAATGGGGCTCTGAGTAGGTACTTCAAATGAAAAAGTAATTGCTTCATAAAAACTATGTTTTACATAATTATGAATGTGTTCTGTATGAATGTGACACTTTAATTTGCATCATTTCACTGCGAATATTCTCACATGGCCTCATTGGATAGTAAAGTGTATGTTAGATGCATACTTCAGAATATTTTCAGATCTATCGGGTCATCCTAATTCCTTGCATCCTGTTTTATAAATACAGTGAATTCAGATATTCTACTCGTTTTACATGCAAAGTATGGAAGTATAGGGATGCAACTGTTTTTTGATGTTGTTTAAACATCAATAGTGGTTTCCCTTGCTTTCAGGTTATTTTTTTTTTTTGTCAGTAAAGTTGAACAACAAAAACAATTCTGATAAATCTCAAAAAAAAAAGTTTCAAAAATTTCACAGGTTTATATATATGTGTGAATGTTCCCTATGGTAAATTGAGTCCATATGCCAATATGTTGCTGATGTCTCCATCAACCACTCATTGGCATTTATTAGATGCCTGTTTTCACCCTCCCCCTCCATATGTCAAGCTTATGCCTGTTGTCATGGCAACAGCTGCCAACCCTCTTGCTCCCCATTGGCTGATACAGTCAGACATTGCATAAGCAGCAAATCCTGAGGTCTCAATCAGTCAGTGTCAGTGTGTGTGTGTGCTGATGGAGGCATTTGTGCGGGGGGGTTCATGTGTTTGACCCTGTATAGGCCTACATTAAAATAAATAAATCTGGTACAGAGCAACATCAGTTTCAATTAGTGTTGATTCTCTGCTCCTTTGAAGCAATGCAGTGCTGTCTTTTGTCTGGGGTCTAGCCCCATGATACCTGGCTTTCGTCAAGGAAACAGCATCATTTGATTGTTTGGGTAGATGGGCAAGTTGACCTACTTCTGATAGAGTACACAACACCCCATAACAGAGTATGTGGCTGCAAAGTAGCATCTCACTGTGGTAAAGCAGAAACAAAAATGCTTACTGAATATTCTTCCAAAACAAAAAAAGCTGTGATGACCTGCAAATGTATTGTATAATCATATTGACCAATTAAATGTTATTTTTCACTCTATTACCTGGTTTCACAGACAGGGCTTAGATTAAGCCAGGATTATGGCCTTAGTTCAATTAGGACATTTTAATAGCTTTTATAATCATGCAAAACTAGTGTGGTCTTCAGACAAAAAGATAGATATGTCAGCGCAAGTTGCTTTCTGACTCAACAGCTCAAACATGAATAGTCTGGGACTATGCTTAAGCATTGTCTTTGACACCAGGTTACATTTATTAAAATCAAATAATCTGCCATGTTTTAGAACTGACAGGTCGGGTTCAATATCAGTCGAGTTCTGACCTCAACCCGACTTTCATTTCCAACCAAAATGCAACCCCTGCAACCAAAATGGTCCCTTGACAGAAGTCATGATCTACTAAGAGACCTTGACAGAATTGTTGTGGAGTAAAAAGTATGATATTTGCCTTTCAAATGTAGTGAAGTTAAAGTAAAAAGTTCCCACAAAATAGAATGCAATAATAAGTACAGATACGCAAAAAGTGTACTATACAGTACTAAAGCAAATGCACTTTGTTACTGTCTACTTCTGATAACTTCATTTAGTGTTTTCTAAACAATTTACAACAAAGGATAGGTTAATGCCTCATGACACAGATGAACTTTAGCAGAAATACTAAAAATCCAGCCGTAAAAATCCACCCCCTCCCCCCCCAAAAATAAAAATACATCACATATCAATTAATACCCTGAATCATATCAATGCAAGACATTAATAATCAATACAATTGAGAATTAAACACAGTTGTAATTCATAAAAGACTCTGCATTTAGAATTTAACACTCTCTCTGGTCTTGGAGGCCAAACCAAGGTCAGAGAAGATGAAGGTCTGCAGCTGTGAGCTGTAGCTCACATGATCGTGTATTGTGGTATGCTCACATCACCTCTGGAATGCTGTTCCATTCAGTGAACAAAGCTTCACCCCTGCTTTCAGGTTCATCCACCTCAGAGGGGAGGAGAGTATCGAACATCGAGTTCTGAGTTACTGGAGCACCCAGACCAGCCTGGGAACATGTTGGAATGAGAAATGTGAACTGCCTTCTCATTAGTCAGATCCTAAGGCATGTACTGTAAAAAAGATTTAATGCATTTAACACACCCACCCCAAACTTACGTAAGTCATTTTACAAATGTACAGTTGGTGACGAACATCCCACCAAACAATGTTAACATTCCTATCAAATTATGAAATCATTATTGAAAGGATTTTTTATGGATTAATAAAAAAAACTTTTCTGAATTTTCTGAATGTTAAAACAGTTTGTTTTAGTGTATTGAGAACGTTTTTTACTAGTGAACGTATTTATATTTAATGAGTAACATAAAATATTTTAACAGGGTTAAAGCTGTAGTCCATAACTTTTTTTGTCTTAAAATGTATAAAAAAATATAATAATGATCGTGAACATCATGAATCCATTTTCCAAACAATCCAAATTGTAAGCAATGTTTAGATGCAATTAGCAATTTATACAAACTGTTTTAATCTTATTTTGTAGCAGAGGGATTTAGCTGTATGCCTTCATAGCAGAGTTTAAGTAATTAAAATGTGTTTTTATAGATTTTAAGTAATTATAATGAGCAAAAGAAACACTTTTTTTTAAAAAAAAATTTGTCGCAGCTCAATTTAAGTTGAATCTACTCGATTAAATTTGGGGAAAATTAGTTGGACCAACTTAATCCAATTGAGTTGGGATAATTTAATTAAATAAATTGGCCCTCAATTAATTTATGTTGGTTCAACTCAATTTATTTGAGTTAAAATTTGTGTTACATGTTGATCCAACTCAATTAAATTGGCATTGAGTTGAATCAACTTAAATAAATTGAACTCCACTGATTTATGTTGGTCCAACTAAATAGGCAATTTATTATATCTATCTATCTATCTATATAGGCCTAGACCTACATAGAGTATACATGTCTTTGACATGAGAGGGATGGAATCTGCTAGTTAAACTCCATTTTGCATATATAGATCCAGAGTCCAAAAACAACACTGAACAGCTGTAACTGTCATCTCAAACATGTCAGTCTGAGATTTACACTTGCGGGGGTGGAATGGATCAGGAGATTCCAAACATTCCCTCTGGCTTTGGGGTAAATTTTGAAAGCTTGACTCCTCTCTGAACACCACTTCCAATTGCCCATGATATTCGGCTGTTGTGGTCTGTCTGTCACCATGGCACCAAGCTTGAGTTTGACTCTACGCCTGCATCCAGTGTGAAATCTGTTCATTCAGCACAGTCTGACTTCAGTGTCTTGCAGTCAAGAGATTCTTGTGGAAGTGCTCTGAAATCCAAGTGCTAAAGGCATGGTAGTTTCCATAAGTTCTGATTATTGGATAAAGATGAAACACAGATTCAGAAAACATTACTAAGAACTGCTTATAAACCTACATGTGACTGACATAAACAACAGATCTACCTGTGAAGTATTATTGATAGATGTAATGTTAAGCAAGGTTTCTGTAAAGATCTCTGCTTTTGTAAAGATCCCTACTATCTTTACACCATCAAAAAGGTAGGCCTACCATGGGATTACCATTGTTTTCCTGCAGAGGTCACATGTGAGAAACAAATCTTTCATCTTTATAGCTGCCCCCTACTGGTTGTATAAAGTATTACACACATTGACTTCACTTGCATGTTTAATTCAACTTACTGTAAAAGATGCCCACTAAACAATAAATAGCCACAAACATGTCCTTATTTACAAAAATGTGTGGGTTGTTATTACTTCATTCAAGATAAAGTAGTGAAATTATCCATCCCATTTGTAATTAATAATCTAGGCCTAGGTGTAGCTCTAATATAGCTTTTGTTTAATTAAAGAACAAGGTTTATAACGTCCTGTATGTATAAAATTTGGTCAGAAAAAAAGTACACAAATAAGAGTGTCCTGCTGTAACTACGTGTTAACACGTATCTCCATCTAGTGGTCATAAATGAAAAGTGCATAACACTTCAGCCTGAAAATAAATGCTGTATTCTAAATAAATTCTAAATAAATTCTCTAAAAAATTCTTATATGATGATTTCAAAGGTTTGGGCTGAGAATAATTCACAGGAAAGTGACCACAGGATTAAAAACCCTATTTTGCCTATTAAAACAGTTCTTTTAAATTGCAATAATATTTCACAATTATATAGGCCTACTCTTTTCATTGTATATTTGGTCAAACAAATGCAGCTTGGTGAGCAAAACAGACTTTCAAAAACATACATAAATCTTTATTCAAAAAGTTTGACTGGTTGTATGCATGTACTGTAACTTTAAGAATGTATTTGCTTCTTCGTGCATGTCTACAATGTTTTCAATTTATTCATTATGAAAGCACAACAGTTACTTGAGCTTGAGTTGATTTGTCATGTATTTGTAACGTGACATTAGTCAGTACACAATCCAAAAACTACACACAATCTGGCTGGTAAGAGTTTTTTATTTTTTATTTTTGTACAACCTAGGTCAAGCTTTTTAACATCTTCTACAGAAATATAGATCAGTATCATTATTGGAATAAATACACTCAGAACCTCTCATCTATGTGCAGACATCATAAATGTGCTGTGTGCATTTGCTTGTGCATGCGTGTGCTTGTGTGTCAGTGTGAATTTGTGCAGCATTTTGTGGGTATGTGGTCTTTTTTCATGCAAAGCGTTGCAGAATTAACTGAGCAGTGAGCCTATTGCTTATGACTAAATTACTACAGCATTAGTACAAAGAAGGCCTCAGCCAAACTAAAACAGGTTCTAGCTGTCAGTTTGTCTTTGGAATATAGACTGATTTATGATTTGAACAACCATCACTATACTAAGCAAATGTAAGTATTTATCCCATTGTGTGACCCTGATGATACAAGCGACTAGCCACTGAAGTCTATGAACAGATAGCGCTGTTCTCCTACCTATGTGTCAGCTGATGGTATACGCTACAGCCTAACACATGCTTAGATTTACATACTAGCACAATATACCTGATGAGAATGAACAAATAAAGCAAATGACTCATAATAAACGACCTGCCTATTCTGGCAGTTGTGACCCGACATCTGAATAGTATTATAAATACTCAATACCAAATTTTGTAAACATAATACAGTATTAATTCGGCACATTGAAATATCGGTTACCATGGGCAGTTTACACACATATACAGTCAAGTCAGAACAGTTTATATATAGGATTATGGACAAATAAAAATTCAAGTTATAACATAAGGATGTCCATCCATACCTATAAAGAATGAGTATGATGCTATTGCATTATGGCTAAACACGCCACTTGAGTAAAAATCAGTAATAAATAACAAACAATAACTTTGTCATGATGATAAAAAGAACACAAATATGAGACGCTCTGCTTTAAAGTTTCCCTCTTCAGATGAGATCACATTGAGCAGTACACAAAAGGCTTTTGGAGTCTGTGCTTCAGTTATTTGTTGACTTATGATTGTCTGGTAATATTGGTACGATACAGTAGTGTGCAGTAGGTGAGCTGTGAACCAAACCAACCGATCAGTCAATTACATTCAGTTACATTTACATCCCAACTATGAGACAAAAAATATATATAAAAGCAAAAAACTGCTGATTCTCAATATTAATTAAGTAAAAGATCAAAAATCAAAAACAGTAAAAACACATAAGCTCATTTAGATACTTTGTTAGTCTGTAACATGAATTTGAGTTAATGTATTTGGGATGGTCATTGACAAACTGCATAAAAAACATAATTTGTGCTTAGCAAGCAGGTCATGTAAATGTGAGAATGAAAAAATATGTTAATTCAAATTAGAGGGTGTTTTATATGAATAAATTAAAAGATTTAAAAATACACTAACATTCAAATATTTGTGGTTTGACATAACATTTTATGTTTTTTAAGTCTCTTATGCATTTGTTTGATCAGAATACAATAAAACAGTAATGTTGTGAAATTTTATTGCAAGTTAAAATACGTTTTTAATATATTTAAATATGTTTTAAAATATCAATAATACGTGTGATCACTCCAGTCTTTAGAGTGACATGACCCTTGATTCTTGATCCTGCTCAAGAAACATTTCTTATCAATGCTGTAAACAGTTACTGTATGCTGTTTTCCCAGAATTCTCTGATGAGTAAAAAGTTCAAAAGAACCGTATTTATTTGAAACAATTTTTTTTGTAACATTATAAAAGTATTTAAAAATTGTTACTGAGTCCATACTTTTAGTAGGCCACAAATGACAAACATTTGTATTTATGCTTCAGTCTCTGTGGAGAGGAAATAAATGAAAGGTAAAAACCCATAATATTATACATTAGAATTGTCAAACAGTGCATAAGAAACTAAAATGTGCTTTGTTTTCCAATGATTTGCTCTCCATTGCAGAATAAGCCCTCCCTCACAAACCCTCCATAATTCAACAATTATTCATTCTGTCTGCCGGAGCCCAAATCAATCATTTCTACTTCAGACGATACTTCAGGCCGTTCTAATCTCATTCTGTCTTGGCACAAAACGAATATCTGATGAATTCTATTGCAAGTGGCAAACAGACACACAGAGCAGTGCAAGCTAAGAAAATCACGGGTTAAACGTCAGATTCATTGATTTAATTAGAAGACAAGTGTTGCTAAATACATGAACGTTGAATTGTTTTACATTGAATTGCAAAGCACGCAATATCAAGCGAAAACGTTACAGTAAGACAAGAAAATAGATTTAGGAATATTTATGTAATTTAGTTTGTCTTTTTATTGTTTTTAGTGGTATAAATGGTTCAACGGTCAGGATGTTCAAGCTGCTACAACCTTATAAAAACCTTTACACTTCTCATTTTGAGGGGGTTTGTGGTGGTTAGTCATTTTGACAGTTGACTCATTAGGAGTCAATGTCTGACAGATCACTAATGAATTGTGGAGTTTTCCTAACAACGAAGCTATTTTTTTTCCAATATCAATATTTCATATAATTATCTTGCTGACCCTGAACTGTGATTCTGAGAGGTCTTTAGCCTACAGAATATTTGAGCCGACCTCTGGAAATGTGTTTTACCTCTACACTGGAAATGTGGCTGGGAAATCTCTAGCCTGAGATATTATTTACAATATCCAACAGTAAAATATAAACACTCCTAACAAAGTGTGACCTATACTTAAATAGTTTTGTGGTAACAGGTGGGATGATTGAATTACATTTAATTTGTAGTATGAATCAATATTTTTCCTTCATAATTTAAAAACAAATGGTTATAGAATGAAACAAATAACATAAAATGTGACATAAAAGAATTTCATGGATGTGACCAAAGCATGCTCATATTAGAAATGCTGATCTCTGTTTAAAACCAAAGGTGCCACGCAAGTCCTGAAAACTGAAGCCAAAGGATTTCGATCGCCCCCCGGTGGCTGGCTGCAGTATATGTCTTAATCTAATCTAATGGGACGCAAATCAAACAATTACATATCAATTTTCCTAAGATGGTCTCTATCATTTTAGAAAGTTATCACACAGATGTATCACAAGTGTTTGTTTTAAAATAAGTTTGATAGTTAGTTTTTGAAATCAGGGCGTACCATTAAGATTGAGTCTGCGGGAGTGGGAGTTTTGGCGAGACTTTGATGCCACAGCTCCACCTCAGCATAACTAGATACTGCTCAGACTCGGGCTCCAAACAACGTAATCAGCGGTGACCATTACTGGGATATTTCGGCTTCATTTTTCTACTGTGGAAGGAAGTGGAGACACGCTGTCCTTTTTGGCTCGTTGTCCTTCCTCTTTCCTTCTTAAATGTTTTGCTGAGCGAAAGAGGACATCAAGAGCTGGTCGGAGTGATGGCTCTACAAGTGTGTGATGCTGAAATGGCTGCCAGCAGACTTTATTCCTGGATGTATTTGGGTATTTTGTTTGTTGAGAGAGCAGCAGGAGCAAAGAGGAATGGATGGATCCATACAATGCCTTTTTCTCTCTGAACCATCTTTACTCAAAGCGCTCATAGTTTCGAGTTTGTCTTACTCGTGGTACCATGTCAATCAACAGCCTGCAGGAGAAAGGAACAATGGAAATATCCACATTAGAGACATATACGTTACAGTATGGAGAATATAAATGCATGTATATAAATAGATGATTGCAATAAATACACTTACTTGACTCCATAAGCTAGAATGATGAGTCCAATCAGGACCCCAATGGTCCCATCAAGGTACCAAATGTTGGGATAATGCCTAAACACCTCAGCACTAATGAGGATGGAAAACCCCATGACACCTCCAACCATGGAATTGAAGCCTTCAGAAAGAAATAGAAAGAAGAAACACTTTTGTTTGTTATAATTGTTTTATCTTCGTGAGACTTTCATTTATTAGAAGAAAAACTTAGAAATGTTACCTTGCTAACTAACCAAAATAAATATGTTTAAGTACAAAAATTACTAATACTAAAACTGAAATAAAAATAAAAGAAAGTTAACTAAAATCGAATAAAACATTCCAAAAACACATAAGGACTAAAACTTAAAAATGAAAATGAAATCTAATCATTTCAAAGTGGTGTAATTGTGTATAAATAACATTGATAGAGTCATTGGGATATTTGCTGTTCATAATAGACAGAGACAAGGAGGCACCATGAGCAAATAACCTGACATGATATGTGTGTGTGTGTGTGTGTGTGTGTGTGTGTGTGTGTGTGTGTGTGTGTGTGTGTGTGTGTCGTACCATCAGTGATTAGGGCTCTGCTGGTCAAAACCCTTCCCAGCATGAACTTGGCAACAGCAAGAATGGCACACATGAAGCCACTGACGATGGAAACGCTGAACAGGAAGTCATCCTGGCAGAGAGACAGACAGTAAAAAAGACAGAAAGAAGAAGTGATCACAGTAGAAATGACACAGAGTCCATATGGCTGAATTATAAACTCGGAGTGAATGCACAGGCAATGCCAATATGGAGATGTTAAAACTATCTCTTAAAGGCCAGCGGAATAAAAGAGGGATAAAAGTATAAGACAGACTTTCAGTCTACCTTGAGCTGACGTAAAGATGAAGTGCATTCATCTTAAAGGTGCCCTAGAATTTGAAATTGAATTTATCTTGGCATATTTAAATAGCAAGAGTTCAGTACATGGACATGAAATACAGTGAGTCTCAAACACCCAAATGGCAGATCATGGAAACAAATGTTATGTTTCAGGCTAGGTAGGGGATGTGAGGACTTTTTATACCCTTCCCACAGAAAAGAAATGTCAACAGGCATGGTTGATGTTTATCTATAATCGGATAACGTAACAAATAGCAAACTCCAAGTAACGAGCACACATAATGTACTTGGTTACTAACGTAACCTCGGTTCTCTCTAGAAGAGGGAACGAGTAGGCTACTGCGTAATATCTTACACTAGGGGAAATCTCTTTTCCACGATATATTGAAGAAAAAAATTATCCTTAATTTCGAATTTATGTAAAACGCATTGCAGCAGCATGCAGACATAGGCAAGACGGCTTTATTTGACAAGGCATCTTAAGTTAGTCCATTTGTTTCACTGAGCCCGCAGTGAAAAAGCCAATCCGAGCAGAATTCCTCATGATTATTAATGACCCTTCCAAATAAGGTAAAAACAGACCATTTCATTCATGAAAATATGATATACATATTATAATACTATATATTACGAAGATTATTAGTGAAAATATAATTACATTATATATTAGTAAATATGTTGTCACATATTTTTTTCAATATACGAAAAGCAACAATTCCTTAAGTATTATTCAAAATGTTGTAATTATTAACAATATTATTCTGTATTTTTTTTAAAACATACTGTTAAACCATTTAATATATTGATCATTCATATTATATATGGGAAATATATTTTCTTTTTCATTAAGGGAAAGCATCAAGAAAAGGAAAACGAAAGGTAAAAATAGCTGTTATAAATAATAAAATGCCTCTTATCAGTCCTTGGGACATTTTCAGGTGCAATGCCTGAAGTATCATCTGAACTACAGCTGTTTTTGTCTCTCTTGTTTTTTCTCTTTTCTCTCCAAAGTAAGAATGTCAGCTTTCCACCCACACAACATCCAGAAACACTTCTCCTACATTTCTAATAAGCAGTTTGTTCAGAGGCCTTCATCTCTGAGTAACAGCTGACAGACAATGAATGTGTTTAAATTCAGACTTTCACCTTTCAAGCTGTAGACCGGCTAGTTAAGACTGGCCATTTGGATTAACTGGACCACACAGATTTCAATAAGGCAACCTCAGAAATTCGGTGTGATGGCTATTTGCTAGTGAAGGGTGCTGACATGGAGAGCCCAGGTCTAACAAATTTGAAAAAGGAGCTGAGGGCTGATAGAATGAAAAAAGGACAGCATATTAAAGAAGGTGGAAGCCAATTTCCGATTCATCCATCCTAATGCAATGAGAGAACCAAAAGAAATTATGGCTTAAGGCCAGCACAAATCCATCACTAAAGCTGCAGCGTGATGTTTCATTAGCACTTATGGGGCAAAACAAGGATTGAAAACTCAGCTTTTCAGGGAAGAGGTGGCATTCACACATTCAGTGGTGACTTTATAATATGACAATTTTAGTATGTTTAGCATGCATACATAATATTTGACCCCTGACTGGACTGATCACGAGAAGCATCATGATCATGGAAGCACTGTTATTTTAGTACTTTTAGCTTTAATCTTTTTTATTTCAGTTTTATTTTTTTGTAATTTTAGACTGACAGTAACTTAAACTTATTTTATTTGAGTTAGGTGCCACGGCAGCATTCCTAATTTTTATTAAAAATAATAAGTTTCATCAAATATTTATATGTTTTTATTTTATTTTATTTTATTTTATTTTGTATTAGCAAAAATGATTTAGATAACAATAGCAACCCTGGATGTAAGTTTCTCATTCAACTAGTCAGGAAATTGGCAACATAGTTCCTCTAAAAATAGACGCATTTAATATGATTTTTCACACATTACAGATTCATCAAGTAAACTGCAGAGGACAGTGATGAAAACTAAACTTGACCCCCATGGAGTGAACCATAACAGATCCCTGACACCTATTATTCTTGTCGTCTCGGTCTATATCTGACACCAGATTACTGCTGTTTCCTCACACTCATTAGTATTTCATAGCCTGGGAAGATGAAAAGGGAGGGAACGGCAATTTCCCAGCCCGAGAAATAAACACTGAGTGAAAATACTAATTTGCATTTAGATTTTCTTTGAAAAGAAAGGTGATAGCTTTAGGCCATCAATGGACAGCAGTAACTGATTGTCATTAAAAATTAGAGGGGTCATCTAATGCCATTTTCATACAAGTTAAATTGATTCTTTAGGGTCTAATTGAAAAGTTTGTATTGTACTTTAATTAAAAATTGTCATTCGTATTGTAAGAAAACACTCATTTTACCTGGTCAAGAACAGCTCTGTATGCTGTTATGCATATTAATGAGCTTCGATCACTCCGTCTCTCTGTTCTGTTGTAGTTTTGACATAACGCATGTGGAATGTTGCCTTGACAACAGTTGAGGGTATATTTTGGAGAAAGAATGGCAGTGGGAATCTGTGCAATCGTATTAGTTTGTACTAGGACCCGGAACAAGATGGCGACCACAAAGAAGTCCGACAGTTAGGTCTAAAGCTCAAAGAGGACGTGTCTGAATGTTTGGTTAACTTAATGTCACTTTGATCTATCTTTGTATTAACGTTTCTGGTAGGGTAACGTTAGAGTAACATAGTGAGATGAATGAACGCTATGTGTTTAACGTGCCGATGTATGATGTTACCTACTCAACACGTTATGGTTATTGTTTTATTACAAAATGTTGTGACTGCTAATGTACCCTGAGTGTAAACCTTAGCCGCATACATTGTGAAGCGTGAAAGCAATTGGCAAACATTAATATCAAGGTTAATACAATTTTACGGTCACTTCTTCTTTAGGTGAGACAGGGGCATGAATATTTGGTACCGATTCTTTTTTCAGGAGCAGTTTCTTAGCAAAACCAACTTTATACTGATCCTCGTTTATAACGCAGTCTGCTGAGAAATGATTCGCGCAAACATGAAAGCACTGACGTTGCTCATGGGGAATATTCCCTTCGAAAACAAAACAGCCACTGTGTCTTAAGCGGTTCGGATTTATGAACATCAAAATGACTGCTGTGTTTGTTATTACACCCAAGAACAGAACACCTCAATCGCTTAGACGCCTTTCTGCTCCACCGTATCACCAATGACAGACTATGATGACAGCTCGCTCAGGCCGGGGATGTGTTGAAATGCTGCTGTCAATCAACAATTGTGGGAGGGGAGTCTGACCATGTGACGTCATGATGGTTGTGTACAACACACATTTCAGTACAATCAACCTGAAAAAGTGCATGTACCATTAGCATGTACAAAAGTTTTTAGCTTCAACCTGTATAGCCATATTTTTCACTCTACATTATTTCATATTTTTTTCTTCCTACCTTACATGTTTCCTTATTCAACATAAACAGAGATTATTTTGTGATGCAGAGATAAGTAGAAAAGTCTCTAGACCTGGACATTGATTAAAATTTTGTTGGTAGAAGATCCAAGATATTCTTGTTCAGTAATATCACATAATGGTTTGTATCAGTGCTCAGAGATTTATCAGTAGTATAAAAGAGATGAAAATAGGGACAGAGATTAACTCACAAAAAACATTAATCACCACCTCTGCAATTATTATTCCATAGCTCTTTGGAATGGTGCCAGTCTTTGATTAATTAACGGACAAAGACCTGTGTTGTTACTGCTGGGAAAAGCAACATCTGACCTTTGAGATGAAATAATGGCCCTGTCCCAAATGGTACACTTCATATGCCCTTTTGGTCTTGCAGACGTACAATGGCAGCTGTGTGCGCATATAAATATGTAACCCTGGAATTGAACTCACCACTTCAGGAAGAAGTTTGGTGGCCAGATCATGGATGGCCTTCCCCAAAATACACATAGATGACAAGATGAAAATTACCCCCAGGATCACACATGCTCTGTGGATGGAGAAAAGCAGAAAAGTTAAGTCGATAAAATGATTCAATTAATACAATTTTATTTTTTATATATGTTTTGAGTATAACTGATATAATGCATAAAATGTCTATATTTAGAATCACATTTAGAATCTCACTGTTACTTACTGCCTCACAGTAAGATTTAAAAGAAATTAGATTAAATTGATCAAAAGTGACAGTAACATTGAAAATATTCTGTTTCAAATAAATGTTGTGCTTTTGAGCTTTCTATTTATCAAAAAAATCCTGCAAAAAAATGTGTTCACAAAAATAATAAGCAGCACAATTGTTTTCAACATTGATAATAAGAAGAAATGTTCTTTGAGTGCCAAATCAGCATATTAGAATGATTTCTGAAGGGTCATGTGAAGATTGGAGTAATGATGCTGAAAATTCAGCTTTGCCAGATAACAGTTAATAATTGATTTATTTTAAATTATAATTTCACAATGCTGCAGATTTCTTTCAGAAACATTGTAAAATCTTATTGACCCCAAATGTTTGAATGGTAGCATATATTAAACCTACTCTTTGTATATATGTGTAGCTAATGTTGGTTCAAGGTTGAAGCCCTAATCCATTCTGAAAAATATGAAAACTGTCCACAATGCATGTTAATTTTCCCTGTGTGACAAGCAGCCACTGCACACCTACAGAAACCTGCAATTCTTAGTATTGCGATATAAATCTCCCACTCTGACACATCTACCAGAAAAATGAGATTCACAAGCTCCAAACAGACCTAGGATGAAACCAGCAGCACAAACCTTTATCAACATAATACGTCTCAATGTGAGACAGTCAAGGTGAAAGCAAGAAACAAAGCAGATCACTCAACAGACTAGACAAGCAACCATGTTCAGACTTTAAAAATGTTACAATGAATGTTGGTGGAATTTGATCTAAGGACATAGTGTTCTAAGTAAGATGTTTCAACACTAAATGTACTAGCTTTACAAGGAACAGCCCTGCCAGCGAATTGCTGATTTATGTTGTAATATGTTTGGAATATGTTTTATGATATTCTCAGTTTCTGAGAAGCCAGTGAACAGTCTGGGACTTTATAGTAAAGGAATATTGCAGCTGCCAGTCTCTGCTTTAACCGAGGAGTTTAAGTGCGCCAAGATCAGACTGAAAATTACTTTACCAGAGTCACGTGAAAAATGTGTAAGGGAGGCAGCACCTGTGTTAAAAACTGGTAGAACATTGTCAGCAAAGAAATCTATGGTAGAGGAAAGGAGAGCGTGGAACAACGCAAGAGGGGCTGGGAAGACCTTTGTTCAATGGAAGAGAGTGGGATTAGTTTCCTTATCAGGTCAACATATGATGTTCTCCCATCACCACAGAACCTAAACCTCTGGGTGGGAAAGGATTCCTCTTGTTGTCCTTTGTGTTCATCTCCTGCCACATTAAGGCACATTTTGACAGAATGCAAGGCGGCTCTTGGTAAACTCCAGAATGCAAATCCCCACTGTTAGCAAATGGTCCACTCCTACCCCCAGTAAGTCTGGGAGGGTGAACACAGTAAATTTCCACTGCGAACTTATGTTTACATATGAAATGAGATCTGGCTATATAATGAAATGCAACAAGAAGATCAAGGCCTTGTCTGTATCTCAGATCAGCCCATTAATGCTGAGTCGCAGAGACTCTGCATTCATGCATTTCATAATGTCGGGTAAAAGATTTTCCTCTTTGTTCTAAAACATTTGATGGTTTGCTTTAATTATCTTTCAATTAATTTTCAAATTGTAATAATACATTTACCTGGCATATAAATTGTTGTATTTTATTATTCTAACAGACTTTCACTTTATTTTCATTAGAGTTGTAAGGAATAG
>JAOTRC010000043.1:17989240-18004801 GCA_027497675.1 Cyprinella lutrensis
AATTTCACATTTCTTCTACATAAATGACCCATTTTAAATACACATTCATCTTTCCAGAGGTGAAGTATCCCTTTAAGATTGTAAGTCAGAACACAAAACGAAAACTCCCTGCAGCGGGCTTGCTAACAAGATATACAAGACATCTATTAACAGGAGAAACGCTGTAAAGGGATGAGACAGAGGAGAGAGAGGGAGATGGCTGGCACATCTCTGATTTGCACTCAATCACTATTTTACATTCAACCTCTTCCAGATTCTAGTGCATATGCTCCAAAGTCCCTTTCAAGGAAACTCAGTTCACTCAGAGGTAATTAACAACGCCTCTGGGCGGCTATTTTAGGCATGCAAGACCAACTGAAGTTTACTTGAACGGAGAACAGCGAAATCTCCAAAAATGCTTGACAAACTAACATTTAAATAACATCTTTCAAATCAGCAAAGATTGGTCAGTTAATTTGCCTTGTTGACCATCAGAAAGCTGTGAGTGACTTCTGTGTGAGTTGTGCTTACAATAATTCATCAATACACTATACGATGGATCTTTTTTGGCTGTGAAATGTCACTGGCACATTGCGTGTTGTAGTTTCTCCGATTTATAGCAATACGAGAACACCATCTTGGTATATATATACAGTCATTGATTTGGTCTGCCTGCTATAGATAGTGAGCAAGACTAAGCTTAAAGGGATAGTACAGCTTAAAAAAATATTCATGTCATCACTTACTTTCATGTAATAACAAACCTCTATGACTTTCTTTCTACCATGGAACACAAAAGGTGAATTTTGGAAATAAATCCTGGCCACTCTTTTCAAAAGTGGTCCATACAACTTGTTGTTAAAATGTCTTCTGAGGTCAAACAGTCACATCATTATTTTGAATGAATCATTCTTTTGATTCTTTTCAAAGAAAAGGTTGAAGTCAACCTTTGAGCAACTAGATGGAATGTAGGCTAAGTCCATATAGAAAGAAGACAGAAGAAGAAAAAAAATGCAACAAATCTTATCTGGGTTCAGCCTCTTATAATGTGTGGCTGTAGTAAAGTGCACAATGATGAAGGAGATTATTCATCTTTAATGAATAAATCAAAAAAAAAAAACACACAGGAGGTCACTTGGAAAATGGAATAGCACAACCACTTCACAACCTGCAACATAAACAAGACAAAAGGTTCATTTACAAAACGTTTGATGTGTTTTTTTTTTACATAGGCCTAACCCACATCATTTTGGGGGCTTGAAAATGAAAACATTTGAAAATGGGTTTCAAAGTTTTTGAAAATGATACCGATAAACGTCTCCATGTAAACTACAACAAACACGACTCTGTGAAAATAGTGATACATGTGTATTATGTGTTTAAGTATGTGCATTTGGTGCAAGTGCTTTTTAAAAGAATGCCTGTATGTATGCAAGCACATAGTTTTTCTTTACAAAGTGACATCACCAACTCCTGCATAAATAATACAGTGTTTTGTGTTTTTAGTCGTTTAGTCATTTTTCGGATTCCGCATCAACAGGTATTGTTTTGATAATACTTCACGTTTTTTTGTACATTGTTGTCAAGTAAATGTGCCCTGAACCATGAACTGAGGAAACTATTGGCTTAAATGCACAGAGTAATTAACAGAACTAAGAACAGGAGTGGAACTAATGATTAACCATGGAAACAAACTAGCAGAATGAACTCAAGCAAACCATAACAGGGAACAGAATGAAAGTTAAACCAAAATATCATGGACATACTCCTGAAAACAGAATGACAAAGAGATTTAAATCTCCTTCGCTAATGAACGAGGAATGGTGGGAGAACCCTTCTCTCAGTGCTTCAGGCTTATAATGGCCACCACTCCTGCTTTTCATCACACTAATCCCCGTCTCAGAGGACCGGAGCTGACTGAGGATGTCATTCCTCTTGTAAGACTGCGTGTGCTATGAATTTCAAAAGAAGGCAGAGACGTCACTGAAATAGAAAGCAGGATTTGCTGCTTTTCTGATCATAATCTAAAAGGCAGAACTGTTTAAAAGCTGTCAAAAATTGCTAATAGCTTAATTGTTTACTGTAGTTTGTGACTTAAGATGTCCCAGGTAAATCATGTTATTCCCTTTTTAATGACTTATTTGTGGAGCAGTGCAACTCATTTGTTATGAAAGGCCTTTTTCGGAGTGAAAATCCAGTACATTTCTTACAGACTGGATAAATCAATTGCCAGTGTCTTACTAATTCGACTGTAATCTATTTGAAATCAATTTTAAGAGCGCCTGAGAAAGTGTCACTTTGAAAGAATCAATGGATTTAAAGGAATATCAATATATCATGTTCCACTTTGAGTCAGGATAGTGAATGAGCCATCCCACACAGGCCTATGTGAATATTCACCATTTACCTCAGTCTGGTCATTTTTGCAAAGAACATAATTAACGATTCCAATGCAAATTAATGTAAATTCCTCGACCTCGTAGCAGTCACTTTAGGGACACTGGCTATCACAACAATGCTCTTCCTCAGCTCTGAAGCAATATGTTGTCTTTAATAATTCACGACCTGCAGTGCTGGACAATTTGCCACATGCAGAGTGGAGTTTACAGCACTCCCACCCCTCAGTGCAACTTACTGGCGCTGCCATCAAATTAAGAGAACTGGATTTGAAAAATGGTGGGGTTTAGGCTTATATGAAATATGCTCATTATATGGTGCCTTAAAAGGTCTTAAAAACAAAGTCATGTGCTCTGTGGGTGAGACTAGCATTGAAGAAGCTTAAAAGTGTACAATGAGGGTCTAACATCTTGCTATTCTTTGAATTATGTTTCAAATAACCTGATTTCTGGAAACTCTCTTACCACAAACAAAAATAACCATCCAATCACAGATCTCCACCGTCTTATTGGAAAAAGTACTAATTGAATCTGAGGGGGAAATAGCATTTGCAAACACATTTGCAGTATTAGCAATATTATTCAAAAAGTAGTAAGGCACTTTGCGCATTCATAAAGTAAGCTGTAATCTTCAATAGAATATTTGTACTGCTAAGACCTTTAGTCGAAGGACAAACAAACAGAGTAAATATAGCGAAGCAGTATAACAGTGACTTATTGCCCCAGTGACTTGACTGTGTATATACAGTAGTTTAGTGTTCAGCTGGAGGCTGGAGGAAAAAGTGTGACTTCAAAATTGATGTTTACACACAACAATTTACACTTTGCCTTATATACATTCATTTAGCATAATTATCAAACATGACAAAATTGCAAGTGTATCTGTCAGTATTTCACAAAACTACAAACCACTGCACGGTTGCCAAATTTGAATTTTACATGACACATTTTCTTTAGAAGTCATTAATCAATGTGAATAATTATGGACTAATGTATATTAATCTAAATATAATTAATAATAATATTTTTTTTTTTGCCATTGGATATAACACTCTTGACAATATTAAGATTGATATTATTAGATAAACATTTAAATAATTTTATGTAATAGTATAAAATGTGCCATTTCGATGAAAATGCTACTTTTTCTGTGATTACTGATTATTGCTTAGTTGAACAAGTTGGAGATAAATCTCTACCCTTTATCAAGAAAGTATTTCCCTTATTCTCAGGATTATTCACAGATTCCAGGTATTCCCTCTTGTGGGACCCGCCACACGCCCGACCCGACTCCTCTGTGGTACCGCATCCAGGAGCCCTAATCTAGGTTGATTTATTGAGGTCACACTCACAGCACATGCAACTCACGTCTGAGCTCGGCTTGCAGGAGCCCCTTGAGACCCGAGACTCCCAGCCAATATGGCCGGTCGAGCAGATTTGCTTGGCTGCCGTTTATTAACAGGAAGAGCGCTGCACCTGCTTTCTGCTGCAGAACGCTATGCGCTTATATATGCCAGACTGGGGGTGTTTTGAGGCAAAATTGAGGGTAAGTAAATGATGACATGATGAGTTTCTTAGAGTGAAACATTTTTAACGTAATTCTTTATGGTGAACTTGAAGAGCTTTAGGGTTGTACCCTGAAATGTGTAATAAACCAAATGACAATCAAATAGAATTGTAAAAATTGCAGATTACATGTCAGCCATTGGTCAACCAAACTCTGTATTGGTTGAGTAAATCTGAAATGCTAAAACGAGTAGTTGACAACGCACTTTTCTAGGGAATCATTTTATAATTAGCTTACCAATATATTAAAGAAAGAAAAAAAGTTATTAAACATTGAAGGTTGAAAGCTGACCTGATAAGCTGACATGCTTTAGAAGCACCTGCTCAGCACGTGAATGTGTTGTAGGCTGCATGAACACATGTCTGAGGTCATGACAACAGGCTTCCAGAGAAGCAGCTGTTCCTGTCCATATTTTAACAACAGCGGTACAGGAGTTCAGGTGAAATAGACTGTAATGTCCTAGTGTTAAATATGGTGTCCTTTCATGCATTCCTAAATCATGTATTTAGTTATATTTAACCACATATTGTTTTTAGGCCAACATTTTTTTTTAAACAGCTTTTTCAGCTGCATACATTTCTATGTGAAGCATTACATTAAAACAAAATTAGTTCAAAATTACCTCAGTCTAAGCTTACTAAACTGCACTAGCCAGGGGGAATTCAGGACCATGGATAGCAGAAGTCCACTA
The DNA here is from genome assembly GCA_027497675.1 of Cyprinella lutrensis. Taxonomy (NCBI): domain Eukaryota; kingdom Metazoa; phylum Chordata; class Actinopteri; order Cypriniformes; family Leuciscidae; genus Cyprinella; species Cyprinella lutrensis. Next base: position 17,993,874 of record JAOTRC010000043.1, read on the forward strand.
GGCGATGTTTCCTACCTTTGAGCTAGACAATAAGAACACATAGAACAGACAAATATTATAGCAGGAATATATGCGCAGACTGGTGGAACTGAATGCTGACAATACCAGTAATACCATCAGTGGAGAAAGAGCTATTCCATCATGCCTAATTTTTGCAAGAAGAAAAGCCTGTGTCTCGAGCATTTACCATTTTTTCCAAATGATTATTATTATTTTTTTAGTTACATAATTAAATAAATTAACAAATAGAACAAACAAATATGTTGTGAATAAATTCAGGAGATAAATTATATTTGTCTGACAAATAGAGGAAAGGAAGAAAGAAAAGGGTTCCCGAGTCATTCAGGTACAGTTTCACAGTGACTAATGATGTGTCCCATAAACACCTGCAGCATATCTGCTATCAGGACACTGGTTCCATTATCAGAAAACAATTTTGTGATGCCAGTCCCACCTAAATGGACTCGAAGGAGAACTCAACACCGAGACTTAATGTGTTTAGACAGGTTCCTAATGGAGCAGAATGGCAGACATCTGCAGTGCTCTGCTCAGGTTACAGGGCTACAAATGCATCTCATTTAGTCAACCCTTTCTTGATGCTTTAAGCAGGTCCTGCAAAGGGACAATAGCATGATGAACTCAGCTTACAACAGTAGGGATGAAAAAAACTAGGACAAAACAATAAATCATCATCATCTTATGGATCATCATTATCATCAACATTGTCAAAATAGTTTCAGGCAGCACAACATGCTGATAAGGTGAGAAGAACATTCGGTGAAAACGGGGTGTGACTTTAGGTGAAATGTGTTTCTGCACTGAAAATGTCACCAATCACGGTCCTTTTAAAGGTGATGCCACATCTCAGTGATGATTCACAAGTAAAAGGGCATGCCTAACGATTTATAAAGAACTGGGATTATATGTGAGAAACTGAAGAGACCAACATGGATAGCATTACAGTTCTCGCAAAGTATCTGAAGTGAAAACGTTCTCCTGAATGCTTGGTTGAACTTGATATAAGATGCCTGTCAGCAGGACAGGAATAAAGACAGACAGCTGGGAATAAAGTTCAACTGCAGTGAATAAATCTTCTCTGTCTTTTGGCACGGTGTGCTTGTATAATCCATTTTACTGTGAAACTAATAGCTGTAGTGCATGTCAGGACGAGGCTGATGAAGACAGCAGCGCAAAGATACGGCACTCAACCAAGACCCAACAAGCTCTTATTGAAGTTGTTCTAATGGGTGATATTATATTTCACACACACTATTTTCATAACCCCTAATTAACTCTGACGAGCGCTGTATGTATCCGGAGAACTTGGGCTCAGGTGGTTAAATGACAGTTCAATTAAACAATCCCATTTGTAATGTAAAGTTATCATAAGTTCCCTATCGGTCGGTCACTCTCGGCGTACGCCGTGACCAACGAATAGGAATCTCACTAGAGAGGCAGAGCAAATGCACATTGGCATGCAATAATTTGCATCAGCTGTTCAGCCACGAACCGCGGGTATAAAATGAGCAGCAGGTTTGATTCCACCTCAGCTTTTTTCTTCGGAGCCGAGCACTTCGATGCTGGGTTCTCTCAAGCTCTCAATGGGACCTCTCCAGACTGGTATGGCTGATATAGTACGGTACCGCCCAAAAAGTGAAATGGAATAAGACACTGCACCTCATGTTGAAACGCATGGTGATACAGTACAACACATTAGTTCATTAAAAAGGATGGAATTGCAAGCTAATGACTCATCATTATCTATTCTCACATTCAGTGTTATTTTGGTACCAAGCAGCATGGGTTCACATTGGAAGGGCTTAATTAAAATGAAACTGTCTAATTATTATTCCACATATCATGACTTATACTAGAACATTGAATTCCCATGAGTGCCACATTGATCCTGTGACTCCAATGTTGTCTAATTTTTACTATAAACCCAGTTCAGGTGTCATTTCAGGTGACATATATCATTATAATACTAATAATTTGAATATCCCAATGTTTGCTGCTTAACAAAGACATTTATATAAATACAAATGTATTTATAAGAATAGCAACCTTGTGTGTTATTATTTATTTTATTTTATCTGTGTCCTTATATTTTCTGTCTTGGAATGATGCATTTAAAATGTCTGCAATATGAGGAAGGTGACACTGAAAGAACAAGAGAGATGATAATTTGCATAAAAGGCAAATATTCTCTGAGCTCATTTGGCATTCAGCCGGTGAAAAAATTTGATTTCAATGAGTTATTAGATACTGCTAAATGTTGCTATGCCTTTAAGAATTACCAAATGCTTGTATTTACTTATTTCAAATGCAAATTGTCTTTCATCACCAGCATGAAAAATAACAACACCAACCCTTCATTAATGGTTTACCTTTATTTACTTTCGCTAACTCTTATCAAGCTTTTCAACAAGCACTTGTTCTACACTCTGTAATGTTTGTGAATTAACTCAGGAATCAATAATGATTTCCCTTGTGTATTGCTTTATGACAGTAATAACATAAGAGAATAATAAGAATGATAATACGGTAAAAAAAAAATGGCTGGACTTTCCACAGTGGCCTGAATGAATGAAAACATTATCAGATAGAACAGTACAATAAAATAAAATAAATTAAGACTTACAGAGCAACCAAATAAAACGGGATTGTAGATTCTATGCGGTTTTACTATCTGCGGCTATAGTTTTTGTTGGGCAAAAAAATCTTATTGAAACATCTGCAAAGGCTTTTTTAAGATTTTTTTTAAAATCTCTTTTTAAGATCTTTTTTAATAACTTCTCAAGCAACAGGACAACATCTCTTGCAAAATGACTTGAGATGTTGTCAAATATTTAATATTCTAGAAATCATATAAAACTGACATAGAATAAGAGGGAAAAAATAATTATAGGTAAATCTGGCTTAACACTGAAATAACATCCACCTTATGGATGTACAGCTACCTGGCCAATGTTGTAGGCCGAAGCGTTTCATTGATGACACAAATGTTTTAAACAGCATCTGATCAAAACAACTGTGCAAAAAAAAAAAAAACAAAAAAAAAACGCACATCTCAAATAATTTTAAAGTCGTGACATCTGTTGCAAGTTGATAATTTCTAAGTGTCAATGAAAAGCATTGTTTAGCTTTAATCATTTTTATATGTCATACATACAAGTAAAGGCTGGCAAACATGGTATTAATGTATTTCCTTAGTCAATTCCTTGTCCTTAGTCAAATTTCCTTAGGAAATTTTTCACAGAAATACTGCCCTACATAAGAGTTTTTCCAGCTCTCATTAAAATATATGAGGACATTTAAGCAGAACAAAGGGCTTTATGTTGCAGATGTTTTTAACTTAAAGGATCAATTAAAACAGTCATGACAAGATTTCAAATAGTGTTAATTACAGAGGCTGTGTAATTGATGATTTAAGATAAACTGTGGTTTTACCTAATCCTTTCCTTAAAAGGTTCACCCCAAAATGAAAACTTCATTCACTCGCCCTTACACTCTCTTAGGGATGTTCATAAGAGAAGTGGCAATCAGAAAAATATATTTCTTTTGAGTCTTTTAATGAACTATTGATCCAATTCACTAAAACTTTCTGAAAGATTTCTTTACAAATCAGAAACATCCAGTTCTCAAGGTCAATTCATTAACACAATGATCCATAACGGTCAATACGGCTCATGAGACTAGAAGAACAACTTTGAAATTTCAGTCTGTTCGTCACACAAAGCTATTGTGTGGTTTGAGAAGACCTTGAATATAGCGAATGTTTTTATGATATTTGATGATATGATTTTACGAAAAACGTTCATGTTTAATGGGTTATTTCCTTTTCTTTCTAGTGATAAAGCATGTTCATAAAATGTAATACAAATATATATTATATTAATTTAAATTAAATCCATAAAATGATCCAATGTTGGGAACCCATTGGTTAAATCTAATAAAAAACTCTTTAAGGTACTTTATAGAATCCACAGACGAAAATACATGAGGGTGAGTAATTTATTTTGGAATTGACTATCACTTTACCATTTGCAGAAATATTCCTCTAGAGAATATCCTGACTAGCACTGAATGTAAAGTTAGAAGAGTGAGCAAACAGTTCCTGCTGTAAGCCTCAATAAATCTCTGAGCTTTCAAATAAGATGTATTGCCTGAACATATGTTTTATGTTTGTTTTTTTTATTTCCATTTCATTTTATAATTACAAGATTCAGCATATCATATGATTTCCCAATTCACTTGCATGAAATATCAGCAAAAATGTATGTATTCAGGCCAAACCGCAAAAACAAAGCTGGGTGTTCTTCTTCTGAAAGAATACGGTCACAAGCCCCACACCACTAGCATCACAAGAGTCATGATGTCTGTTCAGTGAAGAACGATTTTTTACAGTGAGAGTGTGACTGTGCGATATACAAGAGTGACAGTGTAGTGACTGCTGCCACATGCCACATCGTTATGTCTCACAAAACACAGAGGACAAGTTAAACATGCTTTTTCAGCATGAGACATTCAGACCGCACGTGGACAGATGAGCCATGGGTTTTGTACAAATTAAGGCTACAGAGGCAGAGAAAATCGACTGGTACAAACTGTAGACACAGTCGATATTGAATTTAAAACAGCTTTTGCAGCTTTTGGAAAGTTCGCAGTCTCCGACAACACAGTGACTACTGTCATGTTAAATGTCCAACAACCATTGTCACTATGGACAACTCGTGATGAACAGACTGTCTGCTTGGTATGGGCCAAATGGCAACTTCCTCTTCTCCATTAAACATTACGAAATAAATATTACAAATATAGACAATAGATAATGATGTACATGAGTCAGAAGGGTGTCATGTGTGTCTGTTTGTAAGGTGTAGGTGAGATGGCTGCATTTCAAAGCGTATATTACAAAAGGGAGATGAGAAATTGCTTTTCTCCTTCATTTCAGGGCAGTGGCATTAATCTTCATTTCTCTGAGCTCATGTCTTCCGACAATTTTACCTGTTTTTCACAAGACTTGAGACAAAGGAAAAATGACAAGAAAGATTGAACTAAGATAGTAAGGTAGAATGAGGAAGAGACCTTGGCAGAAACCAAGACTCAGATGGGGGAGTCATCGTCATCTGGCAAGCAAATCCTGAAACATCCTGTCAACTTTCTACATTTCTCCTTCGCTTCCTCTTTGTGCATGTGATTTATCTTCATGCACTCCATATTGTGTTTCTGAAAGCATTGCATAAATATGAATAAAGCACATTCATTCTAATGTTGATATGCGTGGAAAATGCATAGTGCTCTCTAAATCAAGAGTGTGAAGACAGAAAAAGCATCAAAGAAACAAGGTTGCTAGCATATTTTCAGATCATAGATGTCTGAATTTAGACATGTTTAATGAAATCTAATTCTGCAGCATATGTTACACCTTTAAAATGAGCAACATTCCTGGACTGCATGTTGCCTCAATCTTGTGAGCAGTTAAGAGGCTAATGTCAAGGCAGCTGTGTGTGAAATAGTACAGTACATGATATTATAGTTATATCAATAAAGGGCTAGTTCACCCAAAATGAAAAATTATGTCATACTCACCATCATGGTGTTCAAAACCTGTTGAGGTTATTTCTCAAGTTGAACTTAAAAGCAGATACTCTGACCAATGTTGGTAACCAAGTTGAGGGTAGCCATTAGTAGGGAAAAGAAGTACTGAAAGTCAATGGCTACAGTCAACTGTCTGGTTACCAACATTCTTCAAAATATCTTCAGTTTTTTTTTTTTTCAGCAGAAGAAAGAAACTCACACAGGTTTGGAACACCGTGAGGGTGAGTAAATTATGACAGTAATTTCATTTTTGGGTGAACTAACCCTTAATAATTAAATTAAGTATTTAATTGATTTTCATTGCACTAAATCCCCCAAACAAATGTTAAACAGAATATGAGAAACCTTTACAATATTTTAAAAATGTATACTTTTTAATGTTTTATAATAAATACTTTCAAAGCAGCATAAAAATAAAAAAATAAAAATCATAAAAAAGTCATCTGCAAGACCGCTGAAACATTAGCAGGCAAAACAGTCTATATTGGCAAAATAAAAATTTGTTAATTCATTTGATACAGTTCTGAATAATTTTTGGTGAATTATTTATTTATTTATGTATTTATTTTGATGTTTGCCGATAAAGGTAGGTTTACCAGACACTTACAGTAACTCGGTTACGTTATTTTATATTATATATTTTGTTTTAGTATTTACTATTTTATATTATTTATTTGTTGTTTGTTGTTTGTTTGCTTCAGATAAAAAAAATATATATATTTATATAGATGTAACTCTGTGTCTGTTTACTACCTAACCAGAAAAATAGAAAATAATTTTTAGCACTATGACAGCAAACACTTCCATAAAATCTTTATCGTGAAAATCTTTATCTTCAGTGACTCAAGAGGAGAGTTTTCATTCACTGCTTGTTACAGCAAAGCAGCATGACCTAAACATATAATAAACTACTTCACATGCGACCACTAACATCCTCAATATAATGGAATACAATTTTCCTACATGTAATTACCAAAACTCCTCTGCCAGCTCTAGTCCCAACTAGCTGCCCATCCTGATGGATGCCACTGCCAGTTCAAGCTAGTCTCTCATAGCCAGGGCTTTGACTCAACAGCATAAGGTCCAGTCCACATTGCAGCTTATTTTGGCCAAAAGCGGCCCACTTAGACAGGAATATTTTCATGTAGCCTACTGTTCCATTTAGGGCCAGGTTTATCTGAAATTTCTTACACCAAATAGTTGCATGCATTTTTTAAAAAATAATTTTGGGACATAATTGTGAACAGCTGCACAGAAAATGTGTAATCAGAGTAATCATAAATCCGTCAGCCAATCAGCCTGGAACTTGCCAGACTGAGGAAGTAGTGTTTTCCAGTATTGTGTGAAATACACATCAGACAGTCGGTGAACAGACTGTGGGCGGTCTGTGGGTGATTAAGACTAGTTCTAACCAAAACTAGCTGAACATCCTGAAGACTGCCTGCCACAGCCAGGAAAAGCATCACCATGAACTCACTGAAAGCGGCCACAGCCAGGATGAGCGTCACCACAATGGAGATCCAGGACACCCACAGAGCTTTCTTCCTGTAACTCTGAGCTTCATGGGGCTTTAGGCGCATGCTGCTCTCCAAGAGACCTGTCAAAAAAGGAAAGAAAACACTGGTTAAAGGCCATTATACAATTACATTAAGTACTCTATAGGGAGACAAACAACAGGAGCTGATTATTTACTCACTGGACCATGGCATTGAGAGGGAGTGGGTAGAGACATATTAAAGAGCAGAAATGAATCTGCACTGTGGGGCAATGGCTCTGTGTTTAATTAAAAGTGCAAAATGGTTTCAACAACATTTAGATGCCACAAACAAATTCAGTTTATCATTAACACGTAACAAGTCACAAATGATGTAAATGCTGTTTGCAGCCCTGCGAGATCTTTAGCTACTGGAAGATGAGACAGCCTCTGATGTACATATTAAAAGCTACTTATGACTTCATATTGGGGAATGTACGCTATATTTAACAGTCTTTTGCTTATTTAATCAAAACTACAGTATGACTGTATGACTAATGATTTGCTGCTCAAGAAACATTTCTTCTTTTAATGTTGAAAATAGTTGTGCTGCTCACATTTTTTTTTTTTGTGAATAGGAGGTTTATCTTTTGTAAAATCTTTTTTAATATACTGACCTTCAAGTTGCACACCAGTAATGTTTTTTTTTTTTTAAGGTATGTTTCTAAATGCCCTAATTTAACTAAGCCTAATCCTGGCTTAATCTAAGCCATATCTGTAAAACCGGGCCTTAATGTCTTTGCTCTCACTTAATATCTTTAAAAAGCAACCAAAACTTCTGAACAGTAATATAACTTTATATCTCTCAATATGATTGTGTGAGATATACACACTGTGAAATACAAAGTTCAAATTAAGAGAAATAAATTGACATTATTTCTTCATTTTGTCTCTTAAACTTTGTCTCACAATTAACTTATTTGTTTTTGGATCCAATGCAGAAACAGACTTCCACAAACAACAGCATATACAAACTGATAGTTAAATGTTTAGCTGAGGTACTCCACAGTATGTGTGAGACAACACACCTGAGTCCCTCAACAGAGTCTTTATTATAGGTCATTATTAGAGATATATACAACACCGCAGGTCACAAATTTATTCCGTGACTGTAATTATGAATAAGACTAAGTGAACAGAAGCGGCAGAACCTGCTGACTGTCTATTGTAAAGCGTCCAATGTTTATAATGTGCTGTGTTTGCCAAAGAGGTAAAACTCAAATATGCCTTTGTCTGTTCAAAATGAATGGAAGCTATGTCATCGTGACAGTGGGAGGCTGTGTGTGTATATCTTCCTCCATGTATACCAAACTGATCTGTCAGGCCTGTGGAAGTCACATGCTGAGGGTTATGAGCACAGAGTCAATAGGTGGTCAGTCAGTGTGATTGTAAAAGCTGAAAAACAGAGCTGGGGAATGTGACCACTCACATGATTTATTTCACCAGGAAGGATCGGGAGCATGTGCTGCACTCACACAAATAATTCCAAACTATTTCATTTCCAAACCAAAACACACTCCAGGCATGTTTGTCCAGATCACAAACCTTTACACACAGTACATTTGTTCAGTCTGTACCTTCCCATGCAAACTCTAGTCTAGGCACATAAAATGAGCCGAAACTCAATGTAAAGGGCTTGCCCCCACTCCATCCATCTGCTAATCATGTGGAATCAGGACATCCACATGACCCAGCAATTCTTCCATGCTTAATAGGGTTTGCATGAAAGAGAGAGAAACATTCCTCTTAATGGCTTAAAGGACATTGGCTAAAAGATTTGCTTTTTATTAAACTTTTAAGAAAATCTGTAAGTGGAATTAAGTCATTTCAGAATCAATGAGGCAACTTAGAAAAACAGGATATGCTTCCCTTAACAACATTCATCACTTCTGACAACTGGGCTGCATTTTCAAATTCAATTCTATACGAAGAAACTGTTTATCCATATTATTTTAGTTTAAACAACTGTGACAACATTTAATGTAACTTCAGTTAAGTATAAATGTTTTGAATATGTTCATCAAAAGTATGAGACAGAAGCCCTAGAGCCAACAATTCTCACTGCCAACTGGCATGGTGGCTTAAAGTCTATACTTGCTTTATGAGTGTGAAGAATTTACTGAAGGCAGCCAATGCGAGCTCTATCCTAAAGCCGTCCATCCTGATGGCTGCCACTGCCAATTCAAGTAACTGCAATTCATGAGCAAACAGATATTTGACTAAATGACAAAGCTTGGTCTGCATTGCAGCTTAGACAGGAAGAGAGTGGGGTTGTTGTATTGTGAAATAGATCACCACAATAGTAGACCAGCATGAATTCCCTACATCCGGTCCATCCATTCCATCCCCATCAGTCTTTTTCTTAGACTTCTTAGATTTTCTACTTCTCATAATGTCCTCACAATTTCACCAGTGGAGAATTGAAGGGTCTTATGCATTATTCAGTGGCTCAAACTGATTTCACAGGGGGTTGCAACAGCATACAGCAACACTCAGATCCTGCAGGTGCAGAGTAATGCTGCTTCTAAGAGTGGAAGTGCAGATATGAGATAAGATGAACCTCTGTCTGAACATCTCCACTTGAGGTGTGAGTCAGCCGTATAGATTCAGTTTGAGCAGAAGTAGAAACAAAGTTTACAGTCTTTAGCCTATATAGCAGGAGCGTAACCAACATGATGGCCAGATTATAAACTATAACATTTGTTCCTCCCAAATCATGAAAAAGTGGTTTGAGTCTGTCAATAATATGCAGGTTAACAAAAGCACTTTATAAGTCCAATGCTAATGTCAACTAATTATTGTCTAGAATTCTAGAAACTGCTAAGGAAAATTAGAATGGATATGTAATAGGCTACGGGAAAAAAATACAATCCATTCATTCATTTGATTCGCAAACCATTCATTCATTTTTACACAAACAACCATTGAAATAATATAACCACTTTACTGTTCAAACACACAAAAATGAGGTTATAAAACAGGTGTGAGGGCATCAAGTAAACTTCATAAAATCCTAAATTATACATTCTGTTGTAGCTAAATGTCAAATTTCGAATTGCAATAAAATAAAATCGCATTGCTGCTCCATTGAAAAAGACCATGTCCATTAATTTTAAAAGCTAGCCTATCCTACTCTTAAATGTGCAAACCCAGAAAGGATGTTTAATCTCGAGTCCGTTTTTTTTTCAATAGACTAGGCTAAAGTGTTTTTCTTTTTTTTTTTTCTTTTTTTGTGCTCACCTGAATTATTAATAGCTTCAATAGCGCCTGCGTGCTCCTTTTGACCGCAACCTTTGCGAGCCTCCTTAGTCTATTCACATCACATCCCAAATAATACTTTAAAGGACACCATTGTCTTTTCATTGTCGTTGCCAACTCTCCAAAAGTAGCTACAGCTTGATCTGTTAGAGAGGTGATGTGTGTTTCTGTTAGATTTACCTTGTCCCTCAACGCTATCTGTGATTTTCATCTCCTGGTCCCGGTCCATATTGAAAGGATCGCCCTGGCTCCCTCTTTTGGGTAGGTTTGGGTCCTGGGCAGCAGCGCATTGTCCGTTTCGCACAGCCGACGGGTCCACAATAGTCGGATTGGGAACAGGGCATAGATCAGAAGTCGTACTGTCTGTCATGTTTGTTAGCTTTTTTGAAACCAGATGAAGCTCTCAATAAATGATCTCACGTCGAACTGCGACGCGCAGCCATCCGTGGCAGCATTAAGGGTAACGGAGCTGAGATGCGGAGATAAACGCAATCTGCCCAGCATCAGCAACGGACCCCCACCCCACCCCCCCCCC